>VWZZ01003941.1:440149-482249 GCA_013399095.1 Psophia crepitans | reverse complement strand
GTCTAATGAAAAACAGGGGGGGGGGGCCACTAACATTTGTGTCCTACAACACCGTGTTATTGGACATAGAGTAGCAATCTAGAAGGGATTTCTGTGCTCATAAAAGCCAGTGACACCAGTTAACGAAGCCTGAGCTCCTCTGTATCAAACAGTAAGCTCTATGGCAGATTTTCAGTAACGTGTTCACCTGCAAGACAACAGCGATATACTCACATCTGCTGAGGCTGTTTATCAAGCAGCATAGGGAACGTGGGTGCTGTTGAGCACGATGACTAACCCACCTCGTTGCCAAAACAAACAGAAGACAACTGCAGCTGCTCTAGAGCTGGGAGGGAAAACGCTTGTTCTAGGCAGCGACAACAGATCACCAAAGCCGTCCTGTCTGCAAGCCCTTCTCCAGTTGCACAAGACCCAAGAAGTGTGTCAGGCGGTCAGGAAGCTAGAGCTGCTGGATCTTCACTCCTCAGAGCGCTCCATCCCCACAGAACTGGAAAGTAACGAGGCAGGAGATACGTCCAGCTGAAGGGAACATGATTTCAAGGGTAGTTGGGGAAGGAGGCCCCAGATCAGCAGCCCATGGATTAAAAGAAAGAACACCACAAACAAAAAGAAATTGCTCCCAAAGTGATGTCTTCCTGTTACAAAAAATTCAGGAACCCTTATTTTTAGGTTTTGCTAACTACAGTTTAACTGTGGTCTCTCTGGAAGCACACTACCCCTGCTTTGAAGTACCCGGTGGTGTAAGCCCCTGTGAAAAATGGGGCATTAGACTAAGGCCACCAGGAATCAGAAAAAGTCCTTCTGCTTAAACTCCAACCAGCAGCTGCTTAAAAGACTCTCTCAAAACTAAACTGAGTAAGACAATAAGCCCACACAATAGGGCTGACTCTTCCAAAACAAATACGTACACCGGGTAACACAGTAATAACGCCAGCCGTACAATGTTGAAATACAGCAGTGGGTGAGAACTGATCCATGCAAAGTGAACAGGTTTTCTCCACATAAACCAGCATTTCCCTGTCCCTGGCCTTTATTACTAGCTGGCTCCAGCCTGGACACAAGCTGTGGCTGATGGAACCACAGACTTACAGACCAGCTGAGGCAGGACAGCACCTCTGGAGATGATCTGGTCCAACCCCAGCTCAGAGCAGGGTCAGCAAGAGCAGGGCCATGTCCTGTTGGGTTTTGCATATCTTGAAGGATGGAAACTCCACAACATCTCTGAGCAATGTGCTCCCTCAGAGTGAAAAATTGTTTTCGTTTGAATGAACTTTCCTGTTTTCCAGTGTGTGCTCATATCCTCTCACCCTGTCACTGGGCACCGCTGGGAAGGGTCTGGCTCCATCGCCTTTACTGCCTGCATCAGGTGTTTATGGCTGAGCCTTCTCCAAGTCAAGCAGTCCCTGGATCTCTCAGTTTCTCCCATAAGACAGACGCTCCGGTACTCTAACCACCTTTGTGGCCCACCACAGGAGTCACTCTGGCATGTCCATGTTTCTTACACCGGCCGCCCCAGAGCTGGACCCAGCACCCGAGGTGTGTCTCACCGGGGCTGAGCAGAGGGGCAGGATCACCTCCCTCTACCCGCTGGTGATGCCCTGCCTGACGCAGCCCAGGGTGCTGTTGGCCTGCTTTCTTGCACCTTGGTGCCTCATGTTCACCTTGGTGTCACCAGGACCCCCAGCACCTGTTCTGCAAAGCTGCTCCCCAGGGGGCCGGCCCCCGCACACCCTGGTGCCGGGGGTTGTTCCTCCCCGGGGCAGGACTCGGCCCGTCCCCTTGCCGAACCTCAGGTGGTTCCCGCCGGCCCGTTGCCCCAGCCTGTGGAGGTCCCTCTGCACAGCACAGGGGAACCATTCCAGCAGTGCTTCTGTGCCATCCCCGAGCTGCTGCTCCCTTCCCTGCCCGTATCTCCAGGGCCGATCAGTACTACTTCCGTAAATGTCAGTCAGTTACAATAATTAAATAAAAACCCCAAACCATACTGGGTTTGTGTTCCAGCTCTTACTGGGACAGTGTTCCAATAGCTACACATCCAGGATTCTTTAGCTGGAAAGAAAGATTGTGGCTTGGATCCTGATACAGATATTAAGAAGTTTGTTTGTATAGAGTTACAGTAATAGACTAGATATTGTATTCCCTTTTTTTATGCATATACATTTCTGGTACTAATTACATTAAGAAAGTTCTCATAATATTCCAGCTTGATGAATCATGAAACCTGAGTACGCTCTGGTGCAGCACAGCCAAGGGCAGGCTGCTAACTTTGCTGTGTGAAAGGAGACTCTAGAGCCTCACGAGCAGGGGGAGAAGTCTGGTATTGAGTAATAACGTGTTACCTAAGGTTTCTGTGCTGATACGGTATTTAAATGCCTTTGTGTTTTATTTTTTGGGGGGTGGTTGTTTCTGAGTCACACAACTGATTTTGATATAGGGGACTGTGGAGGAAGCAGCACTAGAGGTGTGGAATACAAGTGGGAGCTAGACAGAGACAGAACAAACAAGAACGTGGCAGGCACACTCCGTACGCGTACCCTCCACGTGTACACATACCCCCATGCTTCTTTCTTAAAACAGCAGCAATACCTTACGCTTCTGGCTACGTTTTCTATTTCATGAGCACTTCTTTCCCCCAGCTCAGAGCAGCTTTGCAGTCTATAGCAATTACCAGACCATGGTGTAAGAGCAAAAAACCATCTGGCCTGTTGGCCCCACTGGGCAACGCTGTTCGAGACCTTTGGATCACACCTGCATTACGCCCGAGCCCCTTTTCGCCGTCCTACTTGTGTCTTCCTGCTTTTTCCTCCATATGGAGGGACTCGAGGAAAAGTAATTTCTAATCCAGTCGCTGAAATCGAATATATCACTGAAAAGCAGAATGCAGTACTGCAGGTGTTTGATCCGTGTTTCTGAGTAAGTTAAAGCAGACGTCTGCAGTACTTGGAGAGGGTGCTCCCTTCTTTAACATGCATCAGTGTGTACTCATGCCTCATGTAAAAAACATCAATGAAAATGTGTCTGAAAGAGAACGTACAAGAATAAACTGACAGCTGACATCAATTTATTTATGGTATTTTAATACCAAGTTAATGCATTTCTCAAGTAAGAATTTATAAATCTGGTAATTTATAGAAAAAAATAAATCACAGCTTCACAAAAAAGCTAACTTTCAACAATTTGTCCCCTCCCCCCCAACAAGCAGTTTACAATATATTTCAACTATGTTGGTAGAAAGTTAACAGTGGTGTGAAATTCTTAAAAAATACTTGCAACAGCAATTGAAAACAAAATAACAATATTTACTCAGTGAAAAAGTAATAGGGCTTGTGTTTCCCAGTAAAAGAGAAATCAGAAAAGCAGCAAAAAAACCCCTCCCCTCCTACTTACTACGCGCTACCCTTCCCCCGCCACACACATCGTCGGCAAAGGCCACACTTCCCCGGGACTCGTTCCCGGGGTCAGTACCTCAGTGCTTCTGGCAAGAAGTCACACTCAGAACTGCGAAGTTCGAGGGGTGCGCTGCCCCCACCCTGCGCGCTCCGAAGGCTGCTGTTACTCCCGTTCCTCGGGGTAAGGGGGGATCAGCAGTGCCTCCCAGAAAAGGTGAGGACTATGAAGGTTTTTCTCTGGGTTCGCGTGCATTTTTCACTCATTCTTCACCTCTCCAAGACAAACCGGAAAACCCAGGAATTTTACTTGTCATGCCTCACGTTTGAGTATTTATAGGAGATTCGGGATTTGAATGATGCTGTTGTATTTTCACCTCTGAAAAATCCCCTCTGCTGAATATATACATGCAACCACAGGACGAAAAAAATGTTCCTTCTCTAACTTCTTACTTAAAAGTCACATTTTCAAAGGTCATTGCACTTGGTAACAAAAAGGCAATTAATATGCATTTGATATTAAATACATTGTACAGACCTGAACTTCTGTGCAATCCATTGCTTCAGACACACAATATTTAACACCTTTTTAAAAACTAAGCCTCTACTCCTAGTTTAACAAAGAAAACCAAACTTTGTTAAAGACTATTTTTTTAAAGACAAAAATCTTTAAGAACAAACGCACACAAACAACGGCTCCCTTTAACTCCTAGTGCATTTTAACGCATGTTTGAAATTCTCCATGTTGTTCCCACGTTTAACCTCGCTCTCATTCTATACTGATCGAGTGACACTACACCAGCACACGTTTTCTCTGACCTGACCAATAAGGCTGGCAGGTGTCATGCTGTTGGTACAAACAGGGAAGCTGAAGGTAAGATTATTGCCTCGCTCCTTTACCTGTGGAGGACAAAAGGTTTCAAAGTGGACCTAAGTCAGGTGTCACGCACGTTGCCTGCAATTTCCAACGGCCCGTTTCAGGTGCCAAGTGCTTACTCTTCCACGCCAGGGTTTTGGGTTGTCCCAGCCTATTTTGCGACAACTTGCTGTTAAATCTACGGACATGGAAACTGAAAGGGAGATTTTGGTCCCTGAGATATACTGAATGAGATCAAGAACTAAAGCACTAGTATTTAATTTGGAGTGGACCCTCTGTAAGGAAAACTAAGTTAGCTTCAACTTTCAGAATTTTAACAAATAGTCACTAAAATATCCTTAAGCAGGATGACAGAATATGTGCAGTATTGGTCAAGAAAAGTGCACTATACAGAGTAGTTTTAAGAGTTACTGGTTGCTGAGGACCAAGAAGCTGTCCTGTTAATAGCATGCTCTATCAAATTTGTCTTTCCAAATTAACACAAAAGAACAAGAACGTGAAACCTGGCCTTAACCAGAACATCTCCTTACGCCTCTCTCTTTAAAGGTACCGCTACAGGATATAGTGTCTTTCACACCTACAACTGGCAAACCGAGCGCACGCGCCAGAAGCCAAACCAAACTTTTTAACTTTGTGATTGACTGTTTCGATAGCGCTCTGTGGACCACAGCAGCAGCCTCTCCAGTGCCAAACCGGTGGTGATGTGTGTTCCTGATAATACGTTTTGAGCTAGTGTTTAAAAGGTTTGTACCACTGAAGGCGTTTCAGACCGGTGGCCACTACAATACAACGTCTTTGGCAACCACAGACACACCACAGGTAATTCACAGCAGCTGGAAGAATTGTAAGATGTTTACAAAGTTCTATAGTGCATCAACTTTCTGCAGTGTGTTGTACCAAAGCCCCAAAAATGATGGCTAAACATCTAATGTTACCTCAGAAGTTGCAGGGTTTTGTTATACAAAGCTAGGGCTTGTGAAATTTTAGAGGATGATGTGAGATAGTCCACGCAGAGGCCTCCAGTGCAAGTGGGGATGAAGGGGAAGGGAGAAGAGCAGTGAAGGGCTGAAGACTTAAGTTTCAGTGTATCACTGGGAGGTTACTCAAGGACTGGCAACAGTTGGATTGGTGAATGGATTTAGTCGCACAAGTAGTATAATCACATTGGTGGTCTGATATCTTCAGACAACAAAACAAAACGAAACAAAAAAAGATCAGCTGCATCCAGAGAGTCCACTACGTAGTCTCATTTACCAGTACCTTTAAACAAGAAAGAAGGTGCATTAGTAACACAGAGTTTACTCTAAAACATTAATAACACTCTATAACATGGCTGAGCTATCAAAGGAATTCAGTATAACCATCTTTTGTTTTCAGTTAATGCAATTACAAATAGATGTATCTTGTGACACCAGATAAGGCAGCACTTAAAGTGTGTGGGCTGTGCATGCAGAAGGGGAGAAGAGACCATGCTATAAAGATGGGTAAATTTTTAACAAGAAGAAGAACTCAAGGAAGGTACTCTAAGCTTATTTTTTTCTCAATGTGAGCTCAGTTTTCAGAAACTTGGGAAAGTGTTGCAACTAACTTGCAGAACTGCGTACTGATCCCTATCTGTAAACTGGCAGTAACTATCACAGCACAAGAAACTAAAAAGGAAAAAACAGAATCTTAAAAAAGCCCAACCAACAGGTATTTAAGCAGGAACAATAGAGTATTACTATCAGCACTGACACCTTATTCTGTGAGAATAAAGTCAAATAACTTTATACCCCAGATGTCACATATGATCCCATACATAGCCAATCCCCACTTACATCTCACTGGAGAGGTGCCACTTTAAGCATGCAAAGGCATTTCTTTAAATTTGTGTCTAACAAAATACAGTATCGCTTTCAGTTGACTCCCACCCCCAAAAAAGTACAGCTGCAGAATAGGTTGAAAACTCTCAGACGTCCACTTCCAAAACCAGTGTGAAAATCTCAACAGAATCTTAGCGTAAGGACTCCAGTCACTGCATGCAACTTGCTATAACAGTGAAATAAACCAATACATTGGCCCTTTCTCCCCTGGGAGAGAAGAATGATGACGACCATAAAATAAGGTATAAGTAATTGACCTGATTTTGATGAAATTATGAAATGATATCATGAAATACAGTATTGCTCTTCATAGTCAGTCACCAGGTGCTGCATGACAAGGCAGTTAGGTTAGCGGTTCTGTACATAGGTTTTTGCCATGTTAGTGTTCTCTATTCTGCCACAGCAGATTTTTCCTTCGCATTTCAGTAGTTGTAAAATCGTGGTCCTGCCCTACAGAGACATGTTCAACAACAGCGCTGTTGCCATGCAAGACTTATTGCTGTCTCAGCACATGAAGGATGAATCCAATCCTTGGTAGATTCAATCTTCAAACCTACTACATTGATGACTGTGTTGGAGTTCCAGTGTTTCATTAAAAGATAAAATGTAATAAATTAATGGAGTTCCTGTACTGAATTAAGAGGGAAAGTTTGATCAGCTAGTTCCGGCTTTTAAAAGCAGAAGGATATTTCCCAGAGTAAATGTCTAAAGGGGAAGCAGCCCTGCTCCAATCAGCAGCACAAATTCTACATATCATATTCTACCCTTACACACAGATGAGCACAACTATAACCTGGACATCATTTTAAAAACAAATAACAGCTGGAAATTTCTTGCAACTTCTCCTGTCCCCAAGCTTACATATATATATCAATATATTGGCACATAAAATAATTATATTGGTATATATAGTAGCTAAATATATAGTAACAGTAACTATACCAATAGTTACTGTTATCTGAAAACAAGGGCAAAAATAGGTTCTGAAGGTCAGAGTGAGTTGAATGTTTTTCACTTGCAGGTCAGAAAGGCAGTAACAAGCTTAGGGAAGGGAGAAAAAAAAAAAATCTTTTTTTTATGAGTTCCAGCAGTGCAAGTTTAGATATTTATATGCAGGTTACTGATTAGTTGCTTTAAAATGCAATAAACCCAGAATTTAAGTTGCTTATCATCGTTCTTCGTATTATTTCAGATGTCCTCCATGTGGTGAAGAACCTGACCTGGAATTAATGTTCAAGTTGCTTAGTTCAGCTTGTTAAAAATTTACCCACTTATTCATAGCTGGCTTTATTTTAATCTTCATAACCAAGATTGCTCTCATTCACAGATACATTCCAGAGTTAGTAAATCAGTGTCAATCCTTTTTTTCAATTAGATTTTTGCCTAGCAATTGTTTAGTTTGATTTCAGTTCTCCTACAAGCTCAGTCTCTTCCATGCAAGGAAAATTACAATTGAATAGTTAATTCAGGCTGAATGAGTAGAAACAAAATACAAACACATCATCACAGCAGCATGCTAGAGTCCTCAATTGTCTGTTTAATTAACACCCCCAGCCCATCCCGTCAAAATCAAAACAAAGAAAGAAAACGAAACAATCACCCCAGAAAGCTTACTAAGCAGCAACAATGGCTATACTGTAATTTTTTTTTTGAATGAAATTATGAAACACAACAACAAGGAACAAATGACATCAGCATATAAACATCTTTTTCTGACCGTGAGAATATCTTAATGAAATGTCTTATTTCTGGCATATGTAACTAACACCGTCATCCACATTAAGAACTTTCTTTTAAAATAACACATGTATTAAAAGGTTGGAGATGCATCTTCATTGCATATGCACACAGTCCCTTTCCCCTGTTTTGCAGACAGGCCTTTTAGGGTCTCTTCTCTTTACACAAAATGAATTCACTTATCCATCAAGACTGAAGTACAAACAGAATATTCTCTAGATTTAGCAGATGAAGATTTCTAACCATACAATAGTTCCAAGGGGACTAGAAAAATGAAAGGGGTGCATGAAGCATTTCAGGGACAGAAGAAAAGTCTTCACTTTATTTAAACAAGATCCTCAAAATAGTTTTAGATGTTATGAGAAGAAATACAGGATAAAGGATGGAACCTATTCTAACTGCAACGCACTCTGTAATGAAGGCAATGCCAAACGCTGCTGGGCTGCCCCAACCTATACCCCTTCTATAAACCGTGTACAGTCTGCATAGCTAGACAAAGGGAGGGGAGAGTTCAAGGTTTCATGTGCATCTAGCGACTAAGAATTTCATGGCACATGAGGATGAATTTGAGATGGCATTCACTTGGTTCCTTTAGGTACCATATGTCTCAAACACTCGTGTGCATGAACAACAAAAAGCATCAGTCATTTTTGCTAAAAATAAACAGATGGAACACAAAAAACCCAACACTTAAACTAGTGTAGATAGCTTTTAAAGTGAGCTAATTCAAATAATAACTAACCTGAGACGTACTTTGCTCCGATTAACATTATCATGCTACTCATAATAAAAAAACCCAAAGGCAGACTACAGAAGATACTAGTGTCACCTGATGTCATCCAGGGGAGGGTGTTTCCAGTCAAGCAAATCAAAAGAGAAATATATATATAAATTGCAATGTATGTGTTAAAAATCATATGAACAGCAAGAAGTAACAAATGTAGTGACATTTGCAGAAAAACTAAAAAAGATTATGCATAACCCCCACAGCAATTCAAGACAGTCTCTCAGTATAAGAATTCAAATCCAAATTCCACTGTTAGCACTATCTAGGTCGAGCCCATTTCTAGTATTCTTTAATCTTAAATACTCGTAGCAGGGGGAAGACAAAGTTTCAAAGCAAGAACTAAAGAAAATAACATTTCCACCCCCCAGTGTTAAAGCAGATAATCACTGAGGGTAAGTTCTGATAAACATATCCCTTTTCACATGAGCTGAAGAACAAGATCTAGTTTTATTTCTGCAAGGCATAATTTTCTATCCTTCAAAAGTAAATAAAGATATGTAAGTAAGATATGAATCAAGCACTCGGGATTTTAGAATATATTACAGAGAGTTTAGATGTAAGGCTACTAAATCATAATGGACAATACTGAAGTGAACCTTCTTACTCATGCCAAGTTACCTATTTCTCTTCCAAATAGCCTTGACAGAATTGTTTGTGTAATCGTGGTGTTAAATAAAATACTTAAACCAATATATAGGATGGTAAAAGGAAAATTTTAGCTTTAACTTTCAAGAATACAGTAAAAGACTTCATGCAGTTTGAGGGTTGCAACTGTGGATTGTGGGGGAAGTTTACATTTTGAGGATTCTTCACTTAATACTTTTCTTTCTAATAGCTTTTCCAACAAAAGGGAAATGAAATGAAGATAAGGCCCATAAATGATGTGCCGTAGGATGATTCAGGACTAAAAACTCATCCCGAAATAATGCTGAAATATAAACTTGAATTATAGGTTATAGTAAAGACTGCAGGTTTTATTTAATTCAAACCTGACGGATGAAAAAGCCCTCCATTTCAAAAGAAAGATCTTGTTCAGTCCCCCAAAAGTGACTGTATATTCTCTGTGTGAACAATAAGTCTATACAACTCTTCACTCTATGATAACTTCTTGGTCTTAGCCCTTGTGGGTCAGATTTTGATGTAGCTATCCATTCCGCCTTCCTATACAGCGAATAATAAAGGCAAAAGATAGCAAGAAAAATCACAGGATGAAACTTCTCTCCTTTGCAGCATGACACTATAATATAAGAAAGTTTACAAAGTCCCTGCTCTTAGAATTTTGCTGTATCTCCTCTTCTAGGTAAGATTTTTTTATTTGGTAAGCCAATGCTATTCTGCGAAACCTGCAGTTAGCCTTGATTTCATGTCCTTTGTTTTTAGAGCCCTACAAGATATGGTTTGTGCCCTCCTTTCAAGAAGAATACCTGTCTATCTGTTTTCCTGAGTTTTTTTTCACAGTGGCTTTAAATAATACTTTTTAAATCATTGGCATAGTAGATGCCAACGGAGATGGTATGAACAGAAAAGGTCACTAAACTCAAGACTACTTACTATGCTAACTGGCTAATTAATAAACTTGACCTGCATTAATTTCTGGGTTACCATTTGAAGGAGCTTCAGATGTCTCCCAGCCCATAGATTTCATTACAGCTTTCTTCCATCTGGCATAGCGATATTCACTTTCTGAAATTGAGAAATCGGCAAACAAAAAAGCCCCTTAATGCATATGAATACAGCTACAGGTATTTAAGAAGCAATATTAGCTTTCCACTCTTTTGCACAGTATCGTTTTCCTGCACAGAACAAGTATTATAAAACGCTGCCTCAAATAAAAACAGCCCACAAAACAAACCAACCCCAAACCCCACAGTTATACTCAGTATGAAGAAATAAACCTTAAAAACAATTTTCTGCATGTTCACCAGTAAGAGAATTTACAAGTAGGACAAAATGAAGCAATTGTTATTCATGTAGAAGCCCTTCAGTGTCGAAAATACTGTCTGCAAGTAGGGGTTATAGCCACAATCAGAATCAAATGGTAAGATAGACTTCTGTACCAAAAATTAAGAGATAATTGAAAAGACAAAAATGCATTTGTCTTGCACATGGATTCATTATGCCAAGTACATGCTTTCCATCTCTAGAAGCACTTAAGAACTGATGAAAAAGAGTTAGCTAAAACATGATGATTAATTTAGGCTTTTTAAAGCCAAAAGAAAAGTCTCCCAAAAACAGTCAGTCTGTCCTTTCCACATTTGTGAAAACTCAAAAATGCACAGGAGCTTTAGGAAACATGTTTCTCAATAAAAACCTTTCAAGATTTCTTTGATTTTACTTGCTATAAATCAAAAGCCACTAACTGCAATGCCAGTGCCAAGCTTCTTTCAAAAAGAAGAAAGAAAAACAACCCACCACATTCCCCTGTGGAGTTATGTTGTTTTAACCACTTTCCATTTTCCAATCTT
The DNA here is from genome assembly GCA_013399095.1 of Psophia crepitans. Lineage (NCBI taxonomy): Eukaryota > Metazoa > Chordata > Aves > Gruiformes > Psophiidae > Psophia > Psophia crepitans. Next base: position 471,135 of record VWZZ01003941.1, on the reverse strand, counting down.
ACTAGTCAATAAATGGACAAAACAGCAAGTGAAATGCACTCTTCTCTAAACCAAACACTACAAAGCTGATCTTCAACATTTGTGAGGATATTCATACATATCTGGTTTTATATCAGTATGTTAGATTGCAACAGAGAATAAACCCAATTTGTTGGACATAAAATACTAAATTTGCAATTTCTCAGGTAATATGAAAGGGCTTTACCCTCTGGGTTGATCTGTGGTTCAAATCGTTCACATGTCACTGCTGTCAAATCTCCAGGATTCAGACTCCAAATTCCAACTCCTTCTGCAGCTCCTGCTGCCATAGCAGCTCCTAGAGCTGTTGTTTCAGGCATTGATGGCTTTACTGAAGGAAATCACAGAAGCAGCCATGATGATTATTAATGCAAGTCACCTTGATGAGATCAGAACTAAAGATTTACATATATATCTAGAACGATATATATTTTCTACAACTGCTACATGCTTCCTTTAAGTTTACCAACTGCAAACCTTGTTTTATTGCCATGCACATGATTATGAAGCTAACTACACCTATGAGTCATCCAAGCCTTTGAAATATCTCAGATCGCTACTTCCTTCAAGCCTGAATCATGCAATTGCCTGTTTTTACACCATGTGCAGGGCTACCGACCTCAAGCACCAGCTTCCTTAGAGCACTTCTGTAATAACATACTATTTTTTGTTTTCTCCCTCCCTCCCTCCCTCTCCAAATCTGTGATCACTGCCTAAGTTATCAGTCTTGTTCCTATGCTCTAGATACTCTGTTATTAAAAGCATTTCTCTATAGAAAAGGCATCTTGGAAGCAGCTACGCACCTGTCCTTACTAGTCTGTTTACCTTCCGCAGACCCTATAGAAGGCCATCCCACCCCCAAGATGTCAATGGGAAATCTGTTCCATTAACTCTAGAACTGCCTGCCTCTGTGCTTCAGGCAGAGGATTCTTTAAAATCTGATTTTATTGACCATATCCTTTCATTGGCTAACTATGCATCTGCACTGATAGTAAGCCTTGTGTATTATGTACTACTAAAGGCAAGATATAGTATCTCTAGAGTTGAAAACTTTCCACTGAAGCATCTCACACTGATGCATAAGAAACAACATTCTTCTAAATGATTTTCTAGAAGCTGCGTATTAGGCAAGATTATTACCTTTATGCAGTAAATTACCAGTCTTCACTATAGATGAAGATGCATAATATCCTCATGTTACTCAGTGACACACTGCATCCTTAAGAATGCTAACGTATAGCTTACTATACTCAGCAACTCAGGATATGCCACAGGTGTTAAAACACATCTTCAGAAAGATGCACCCTTTTCACTGATGCTGAAATGCTCCAGGTTTCAGCTGAGGTCTTTAAAGAGCTTTACTGTATTGAAACACACCCTTCAAAAGCTAAAAAACTTTTTTATTATTCTAGGGGGCTTCTGTGAAAGGAGTGTTACATGATCATTTCTAAAATGGCTGCATTGCTGTTGGATCAGAATAAGGGTGGTGTAAACTTTCATTTGCCTCAGAGAGGAACAACCCCATTTGGGTTTGTATTTCTTATTATGCACGCCAAGAAAACTGGTTGCAAGATTCCCACTTTTGTTGTAACATTTATTCCCTTCTTTGTTGCTGAAACAGAAAGAGCATGGACAATGTGTTTTGTGGGTCGTCTTCTACATTGTAAATGAAATCAAAGGTGTGTGCAGGCAAAGGGAACAGAAAAAAGAGCATTTGCTATTTGTTGAAATCCAAGAGCAAAACATGAGCAGTGGAGGTGCAAAGTTCTGATTTATCTTTGAGCAAGAGCCTCAGGACTAACACGTTGTCGGAGAGCGTTAATTTCACTGATTTTAAAATTGTTAGATGTTTAGAAATTGATATGTGAAGTTCAATACCATCACAGTGATGTAATATTTCAACACAAGAAAAATGTCATTGATTCTCTATGAAGGAGAACCTCAAAACTGAATGCAAGATCTAAACACCTTCTCTGTAAAAAACCACCAACATGCTCAAGCAGCAGCAGAAGACCAGCAACAATAACAGTGCAAGCCATTCAATTTTCCCTCATCAGCCATTACACACCGATGTTGTTTTCAGCTTTATAAAGAAAATAGGAGTGGTAATTTCATCTTACCGACTGGAATACAGAGAATGTCTGATTGAAGTTGCATGAGGAGTTTGTTGTTGGTCATTCCTCCGTCTACTTGTAACTGATTTAGTGGTATCCCACAGTCCTTGTTTATGGCATCTAAAATCTTAAGTATATATATGTTATGATTTAATTGCAGAGAAATCCATGATACCCTCTGAGTGTAAAATACTGATAATTCAGCATTTGCTGAAGAGTGTTAAGTAGATAACTCCCCTCCCTCGATACATCAAGAGAGCAAAACAGAGGTAGTAACAATACAGTTTTGTTTGAGATACAGCAAATGCATTCTATTACAGAAACCCTAGCAAAGGAGACATTTCTCCTCTGATGCTCTACATCTCGTCTACATGCTGCTTTTATGGTCTGAGAGGAAGAACTTGGAAGAAAAGCTGATGACAACTATAACATTTATCAAAGCTAACAAAGCAACAGGTAATACTAAATGGAGTCATTTAGCTGATTACAGTATCTCTAGATACTTTCTTTAAAACATTTGAACTGGCAATCTGGAAGACACTTCAACAGGAACTGCTGAATGTTGAACTGTTTTGAAAATGTTTCCAGAGTCTGCTCTTTCAATTAGTTGTTGAAAATTGAGAATTTCACATCACAGGAGATAGACTGCAAAAATAAACTATTCGTGTAATTTTTTGTATAATTCTTTCCTTCTTTTGGGCACAGTGGATAGCTGAAAATAAATGAAAAGTGTTAAGTGTTTGCAAGGGATAATTAAGTGAGTGGAGAACTTAATTCACTGATACCTATCAAAATGCTTTTTAGGTTTCCTAAAAATTTCAGATTTGCCTCAAACATTAGCTACTGGTAACACCATGACATTAGCCTACAAGCACCTACGAAATGTAGAATAGTGGGTTTTCTGGGGTTTTGCAAAGCAGTCAGTTAAAAGTCTCATTCACATTTTTTAACGTTAGTGCATAACTTTTGTTGACAAAGTTAGGCATCATCTAGTATAAAATTATTTTGGTTTTGTAATTTTTCAATTTATTTGAATAAAAAAGGTGTGCTTTTCTCAGCTTTAAATGAGAAACCAACATAGACCACAAAAAAAGACCAAACCTACAAGGCATTCTGTGCTGTTCTTTAATTCACAAAGTACCCAGTTATACATCCTTACTGGGAAAAGCCAACATGTCTTTTAAAAAAGAACAAAAAGATTGTAGGTTTGTAAGGTAGTAAAAAATATATTCAGATGAGTTGTCCGGTAAATTCTACTTGTTCGCAGAAAGTAAATCAATAAGGTCTCTTACCAGAAAATCTTTAAAGGAACTAAAAGAACTGACACAGGATAAATAATGGTTAAAAATTAGAAGGTAAGAGTAAAAGGCCAGTTTTCACAGTGGCAGCATCTGTCTATAGGTCTGCACTGTTCAATACATTAGAAATAACCTGGAAAAGAGGATTCATAGCACAGCAGCAAAGTTTGCTGGTAGTACTATGCTAGTACTGCTCCCCACTACTTCTTTCCTTCACATGCATCATTTTACACTTGTCTATACTGATGTAACCTCTCTTTTTTACCATTCAGAACTTCAGCAGTGCCACAGCTTTACATACATATACTGTTTCCTCCAGCAGTGACTTTGTTTACCACTGTGCAACAGCATGTTGGATCATACTATGCACTCAGTGGAGATTAAAAAAAAAATGAAAAGAATGCTAGAAATCAGGAAGAGCTGAAGGAACAATGCAAATCATGATCATGCTGCTGCTCTCTCTGTTGCACTGAGGTTGAAGAGCAAGGTATCCAAGTACGTAAGTTTTGTCTTACTGTACACCCACTGTACAGCTCTTAGAACTGAAAAATTGCTTATATTTCCATAATGCCTTCTGAAAGAGAAAATGTAACAAGTGTCATCCATCTGCACAAGGAAGGAGCTTTTTGGATAACAAGGAACAGAGACTTAGAAGGATTGGATGGCACAATAAAACAAGCAAAACCTCCAATGAACATGAAATTTGAGGATTTTCCTGAAGGATACAAAAGACTTCCTTTTTAACTGCAATTAAAACAAAAGAACTTTGTTTCTGACAAGACGGAACTAATAATGTATCTTTGAAAAATCATAGAATCATAGAATGGTTAGGGTTGGAACGGACCTCAAAGTTCATGTTCCATGTAGATATATTTTGTCTGTGTCGCCAAGACTTCATCTGTTAATTTAAGCATGTCCAGAGACCTGATCAGACACTCCTGTCATAGTGATAAAAGCACATTGACTAAAGCATGAGGAAGCGTTAGATCTGTTCAAACAGTTAAGGTCATCCTCACTCAATCTGAGAGCTTTATTCCCCTCCCTCCCACTCCCAGCCACGTGGCCCATCTCTTGTTCTGACATTTGGTAGACTCCTCTGCGAGGCAGCTGAGGTCATTAATCCAGCAGAAAAATAGCCCAGCAAAAAGAGGGATTAATTTTCTGCTTGAAAGTTCATTGAGCTGTCACATGAGAGGGAATGGATGGGAGGAGGGACAAGGAAAGAGAGGAGCATACAACAAACTAGACTATCAGTTCAGTTCCCTCTAACTTTACCCTGACATCTAGTACCAGAATTAGAGATAGTATTATATACTACTTCCAAGTTCCTTCATGACTTTCTGAGGACTCAGAGGCTGTTAGCACAGCTTCAAAAGCAGATGTCTGGGTGAAATTTCTGGCTGTCTTTTTCCACATGAGTACTTTTTCTCTGTTCTATGTCACTACAGAAACAGCAAGCTGCTTTTTTCCTTTCACACAGTTTTAGTTGGGTGTTATTTTAAAACTCGATATGTTTAAATAACAGCCGTATAAAAACATGCAATCAAACTAAGGTTTGACTGTCACCCTTTGGGGTCTAGTGATTTCATTTTCTCCTGTATTTGTATGGAACACAGGGAACATAAATTGATAGTAGATGGTGACATAAAGATTCTAATGCTGAGAACATATTGATATCAACCCCTTTGATTTAGTTGGAGAATTCATTTCTTCTGTGAGAATTCAGGTTTGCTGTTGCAGAACGCCAGCTAAGGAAATACAAAATGTTAACGGGCAGGAAGTGAATCCAGACTTCCCTAGGTATGTTTGCTGCTGTCTTGATTTAACTCATATTTGTTCAGAAGCAACATAAGCCTTCTCTGTCACAGCAGACAATATAAAATGTAGTCTCCTACACTCATGTAACTTTTTAGTTATGACACTGGCCTTGTCATTTTAATGTTTTTATGTTCTGCCTCCCAAAATATTCACAAAATAAGTTCAACTTATTTTAAATGCTCATAGAAAGCAGCACTGCCACCCCAAAATATGCACCACCCAACCACATCATTGTAACTAAGCCCACAAGAACAATTTTTCAACTTTGGCATCATGTAAAGAGAAGAATAGCATCCAATATAAAGTGTATGATTAACCTTCATTAAATCTTTTCAATCCTCTTTCCTCCTGAAGAGCTACAGTCCCTGCTATCATACTAATTTGCAATGAATTTAGGACCCAATTTGCTTTTACCTCTCGTGTTTGAAAGCAGACAGCTTCTAGTGCAGCAAAGGCGATGTGGTTTTTATTTGTAAACTGAGTAAGGCCACAGATAATACTGTTGAAGAGAAAAAAACAAATAAACCAATCACCCCAGTTAGGACACAGTTCTTTACCAGATATACACCGTTACTTCAGACCTAGGCCTTCTAATTCAAAGGTCAGTCAGTTGCATTGTATGAGGACTGCTTTTTAATATTAAAAAGCTTGTTTCTTTTTAAATTCTCTCATCCCTGTTTTCCTGACAAACATGTTTTCAGTGTCCAATCAATACAATTGCCATAAATTAAAATTTTATTGCCAGTCTCATGGCGTTGGGTGCATATTCACCTATATGCACACAAACACACACACAAATCCTCATCTTCTTTTAAGAAAAGGAAATTATGATCGAGGCTGATTTTTCTTTAAAGAATAATATCACCTATCACTAAAATCTTAATAAATTCTCTAGTGCTTTCAGTTCTTAAGGAAAAGCCCAGCTGGGTCAGTGCTGTGCTCTAAATGCTTAAAATTGGTTTCAGATCTATTCTAATGATTAGTTGCTTCTGCACCTTCAAAGAGATTTTTGGATATGGAAATTATGCTACATCTAACCATGAGTAAGCTGAATTCCGTCAATGTACTCTGAAGTGCAGAGCAAGTAATCATCTTTTTATTCTATTTCAACATCTGAGGAATAGTAGCCTACTACACAGAAATGCTGCTGTATATGGTGCTGGATACATGCAAGTTCGAAGATATTAAAGGACATTTTTAGCTGTTGCCGTTCCAAAGATTAGCTTTTTACAGTTTGGAAGTTAAGCACTGTGATCTGAAAAAAATGTAAAAACATCTAACACAAAGATTTTTTTCTTCCTTCTGTACAAAAAAAAAATCTAAATCCTAAAGATGCAACTACTTAAAACCTAGGAAACTAGATATTATTTAAGATTTCTTTTCTCACTTTAGGAGAGCTATTTTATATTTAAATTTGTTACACTTTTGTGACTCCCATGGCATGTTGTGATTCCAGCAACCTCACAACAGCAGAAAAGACAAATAGGTGGTTACTATCTGAACTAGTAGTTCTAACTAGTACCAGCTAGTTAGGTCTTAATAACCAGGAAAAGGATTGGAAGGAGAGGAGAAAAGAGTGTTCGACAGACTGGAAAGAAAGCTGGACATAAGGGGAAGGAGAGGGAGAAGTGGGGAGGAATTAAGTAACCTGTATAATTTCAGATAGTGAATGCAGCAGCCATGGGAAACTGCTAAAAAAACCCCACACTAATCAGCACTAAATTCTTTACATTCTACGTCTGTTGCCTGACCTATGCAGCCTTGTTGCCTGAGGTATGCAGGCCTCCTCTTTAGTGAGATGAAAATCCTTTCAGAACCAGAAATGTGTGAAGAAAAGAAATCTGGTCCCAGTAGGAGCAAGAATGACAGAACTATCTTGTATTTGTCCTCCAAAATGCACAACCCAGCCCAAATATTCTCCTTGTCCTCCATCCCCTTTTTTTGGAGGAGGGGGGAAGAGGAGGGTGAGTAGCTGAGCTAGCTCATCCTTTTTCTCCCAGTAGCAGCTGCTGTTTTGAATAGATGAAATACAAAAGAGAAATACAGTAGCTGCTTGAAGATACCACAGGAAATTATGAAACCAGACACATCAATGGAACAAAAAGAACAATTTCACATACCTGGAAGGACAAGTGATAGTATTTGTAAAATCATTACATCTCCCTGCAAATGCAGCATTTAGTCAGATTCTTACCCCCTTGCGCTGGGTTCCCAGTATGGTGCATACAGTCCTGAAAACGCTGGCACAAAGTAGCAGCCATAAGAAGTCCCCACTTCCGCAGCCAGTTTTTCTAATGCACACAGAGAGACAGGCTTCAGTTAGCTTTTCACAACTGTACCAACACTTAAATATGACACTTAAAGGTATTATTTAAATAGGGAAAATATTCAGCATGTGTTAGGTAGCTACAAAAATAATCAAGCCATATACAACTAACTTACACACTGCTCCTCATTAACTAGTTGTCTATTTGGAACAATATGAATGGAAGATGGGACACAGGGAGTTGTGGGAAATGTAAAATGAAAAATCAAAACCGAAAACCAAAATCGTGTACTTCATATTCTGACCTAGATTCTGTGAGGTTTTCAAAGGGTATCCTGTGGGTAACGAATACAACCTTCAAAGCAGTCCGAAAGGTCACATTTTACTTGCATTTAAGTCAACGTAAGCAAGTGAAAATGGATCAAGACCAAAGGGAGTTAAGAACTAAATTCCCATTAATTTCAAACGGATTTAGAGTTCTAAAAGCTCAGCTTACGTATATAATCACAAGGCCAGCTACAAGGAAACATGAAGTTTCTTGATATCTGAGTAATAACTCTGGATATCTGAACTCCCCAATATGAAAATATTTGTGATTTTTAAAAAAATTCTGTTAAAACATCTAGATCTGCAAGGAAGTAATGCTTATGTGTAGCTCTTTCCTATAACAAGCAAGGGAAGTATTTTCTTTACGCTTCTGTAAATTTCTTCTGTTTGGAATTCTTCAAAGCACAGCAATAGAGAAAAGAAGTAGGAAAACTTATTCAAAAAGTCTTTTAAAACGTTTTTTTCATACAGACTCCACTTAAAAAAGGAGTGAAGAGAGAAGGAAGGACATATTCAGGGTAATATAAAGAGATGGTGAACATGATTTAACAACACTGACAAGAATAAAGTTCTTGAAACTCAAGCCTTCCAAAGGTCTAGTCAAACTTGTGAAACCAGGAGTTTACTGTAGTGTTTCAACTACTGGCTAATTCATGTGACAGTACTTTATATTCTTCTGTACGATCTGCAAAGTTTTCTTACAGAAAAACAGACTGATGTTTAAAGTTTTTGCTTTTTTTAAGTTTTACATAAAATTTGAATTCTAAATTTTTTCCACCTTTGAATAGGAAATCGAAGTATTAAAAATATGTAACGCATTGCTTTTTAATCCTAAATCTCATTAAAACAGTCTCTTTCGGACTGTTACACTTACATGCTTCTGACATTTTCTCCTTTTTCAAAGTTTGATATATTCCTAGTTTCTACAATGTCATACACCAGCTTGTTTCAGTTCAGCTCAAGCAGAAAACATCAGCTACCTCAATGCTAAAGGATTACTGTATTCTTAGCCAAAACAGATTATCATCCTCCACAACTCCTTTATGAGGCAGCTTTGCAAACTGAGGTCCCTAACTCAATGGACTTGAAGCCTTCTACATAAATGATTGCATTTGTAGCGTCGCAGGTTCTCAGGTTTATGATGGGAATGCATATGTACGTTTAGGATCAAATATGCTCTCTTTTCTGTAATAGAGACTAAAATACTCTTGGGTCTGGAAAATTCAACTATATGAAACCATGAAATATACTGTAAGTATAGTATCTTCTTGAATATTGGCTTGCTGCAGAAACTACTAAAAAAAAGTGCAGACTGCAATAGAACAAAGCTGACAAAGGGTTTAAAAGACTGTATTGATATGCTGTATGAAATACATATATCAATAAACAGTGATTTCATGGATACAAAACGAATTGCTCAAACACAGCAAAACATATGCATCTCCCGACTTTTCTTTACTTGAGTATTTTGAGCTTTCATTCAATATCAAGAAGCATCAAGACATTGGAAAAGAAAACTTAAAAAACTGAACGGCTCCAAATTGTGACTACTCACCAACTTCCTGTGAAGTCTTAACGATACCTAGATTGTCCCTCAGCCAACGAACAACAGCGCCAGCAATTGCAACAGATCCCTGAAGGAAACAAAACCACTACAACATTAGGAGACAACAACTGGTAGCTTTGTGTGCCTTTTTACAAGACTGGAGAGGAGGGGTAGCTGCAGCTTCCAATTGCAGGCTTACAGTCACAGTTTAAAGCACTCCCAAGAATGCTCACAAACAAACCACAAGTTTCTTGGCAGCTGGAGACTGCCATGTAAAAATGGCGGCGGTGTTACACAGGCTGCATGTAGAAAAGGTGCATACTACACAATTTGCTCCATGGGCGGGGAGCTACCACCACATTTCCTAAGCAGTCTTCTTGGCTCTCTAATTTAGGTCTTCTCCTGCATATGAAGTTATGAAGTCTAACAGTCTCAACATTCTCTTGCCACTAAAGATTTTTGTGCTTTGATTTAAAAAAAACAAGATCGATTATGTGTAGAGTCTAAATCCAGATAGACGGAAAAAACAGGCGTTTGCATTTGCCAGCAAAATTGCTCTGTTGCCTCAGCAAATGGCCCTGAACGGTTCCGTTGTATCATAGATGAATGACATGGCTCCCCTCTCACTCCAAAGTCCAAATGGACTTCTCTACAAGACAGTCTAAAGTCTACTAGACTAAGCTTCAAATAAAACTGGAGCAGCATTATATTTTCATTCAAAGCCGCTGGTAGGAGCAGGGGTGTTTTCTCACCAGCTAGCTATCACAAGGTATGGGTTTGATTAAAAGGCTGAATCCACATTTTTTGTCTCTCTGGAAAGCAGAATGTAGATGATTCTAGCATGGATACAGGAGAAAGAACACTTGATATCTTCTGTTGAAGCCTCTTCTTTAGACAATGTCGTTAAAGACTTGGACATAAGGAAGAAGCAAAGTACACATGCACGTGTGTCAGCATGCAGAAACACTCTCATGACGGTTCCAGTTCTTGCTTTAAGAATGTGGGTTAAAAATAAAGCAGACTTGTCACATACACACAAAATGAAAGCCCCAAAGTTTGCCAGAACATGGCAAATGCAAGATCAACCTTTCTTAGGGAAGAAAAAGGAAATGAACGCAGCCTCCTAGTAAAGTACTGCAAGCCACAAACTATGTTCCCAGTGAAGAAAATCCTGTGTGTTGCCTTTGTTTCACACGGAAAACACAGGCTCTCTACAAAAGCTCAACAGCAGCAGAGAATTCAGTACACGTGTTTTGAGATTAACTGTGAGATCAAGCCCACTAAGCAACACAGATGGAAGAATAATTATTATTCCTGACGAATGTTCGGTGCCAAATAGGTGCTAAGCTGATCTGTGCTTCAGAAGGAGAGCTTTAGAATAAAGAACTTTGAAGTTAAAGTAAAAATCCAGTTTTCTACAGAATTTGGATGCCCTCAGAGTTGTGTGGAGAACTGAGGAAGTAAATTCTGGAAGTAGGCACCTAAGTTTTAGTAGGCAAAAACCACTCAATTGTTAGAGGATTCTTGTCACAGAAATTTGTTTTTTAAAAGTTAGAGGTAAAATCTATTAGAATGAAATAAAAAACAAAGACATTTAGTTATGACTTTTATTATGAGGATAACTGAAACACTAGTACTTTTCCTCCTCTTTTTCTAAATGCAATTTTAGTATAAAAAATTTTCTGTGATATTTATTTATAACATTTATGAAAGATTTGAAAGAATATCTAACAGAAAAAATGTTTTAGCCATCATGCCCTGAAAACATAAATGATGCAATGTAGAAGTATTTTTATTAGATTATATGATTTAGATTGGAGATAAGGATAACCAAAACCACACATAAGCCTTGAGGCACACAAGTTATAATACAAAACTATTTTGTTTTCCATACAACTGAAGATAACATAAGGATAGTAGAAAACAAGTAAACAAGAACATTTATCACTAAAATAAAGAAGAAATTACTGGACTTACCTCTAGTGCATAACAAACAGGTTTGTCTCTGCCCAGTTTGTAAGCTATTGTGGTTAGAAGACCATGCTCAGAAAACACAGACTAAATGGGGAAAGGGGAAAGAAAAGGTAAAGCATGAACACAGACAGAAAATATTTAAATAAAAATATTCAAATTACAATAAACAAGAGACAATGCCTTCACTGGAAAAAAAAAAAAGAAATATGGAAAGTTTAAACAAAGTAAATTATCAGCTACTCTAGAAAAATTACTGCTAGAGAGAGTCCAGCGCAGAGCCACAAAGATGATCAAGGGAGTGGAACATCTCCCTTATGAGAAAAGGCTGAGGGAGCTGGGTCTCTTTAGCTTGGAGAAGAGGAGGCTGAGGGGTGACCTCATCAATGTTTATAAATATGTTAAGGGTGAGTGTCAGGAAGATGGAGCCAGGCTCTTCTTGGCATCATTAAGCGATAGGACAAGGGGCAACGCGTGCAAACTGGAGCATAGGAGGTTCCGGGTTAACATAAGGAAAAACTTTTTCACTGTGAGGGTGACAGAACACTGGAACAGGCTGCCCAGAGAGGTTGTGGAGTCTCCTTCTCTGGAGACATTCAAATCCTGACTGGGCACGTTCCTGTATGATGTGCTGTAAGTGGTCCTGCCTTGGCAGGGGGGTTGGACTGGATGATCTTTCGAGGTCCCTTCCAACCTCTACGATTCTGTGATTCTGTGATTCAAAATACCTAAGATAGAACCCTCAGGTCACTGTTTTTAATTCTCATTTCCACAAGCTGTCTCAGATCTTTCCAGCCTCCTTAGAGCAAAGAATTGGGGGTCTTTAGAAGGAGATGTGAATGAGAAGGAAGCCAAAGCTTTGCATTATTTATTCAATTACAACTACAAAGAGACAATAGGAGAACAGGCAGAAATAAAATAGCCAAGACAAGGAGAAAAGCATGTGGGTAACACAATACTCAGCACTTCAGAGTAAGGTTAAGAAATATATACAAGGAAAGAGCAAGAAACTTGCCATGAAAAGCTCTTTTTGGAAACTTAAGGAGCTATGAAATGGAGTCTTACTGAAACACCTTGAACAAATTACTACTTTCTATGTTTTCAGATTTCAGCATGCGCTTTTCCTTACCGCTGGCAATATAACTGTTGCGAATCAGTTTAAGAAAGACTAATATATAGTTGTACTCAAGAACATGAAATAAAGACTGTAAAAAAAAAAAAAGTCAGTAAGTGAAAAATGCAACTGACCTTCTGACCTGTATTGCACAGCAAGAAACATCCTGTTCCGTATCTAGTGTGAAAGCAAAGGAAAGTTAAAACCAGGATATTTAAAGGATAACCTGTTACTGCAATTCATGAATCCGTGACTCCCTTGTGGAGAATCAAGACACCACTTTTTGCCGCTTGAAGGTTATGTTATTAACTGATGATAAAACCATCCCCAAAAAGTTGATTTAAATGCAGCTTGCAGCTGAAGAATCTAGTCCCACACCTCCTTCTCTGGCTATTTCTTGTACAATACTTGATCAAAGAGCAGATATGGCTGAAAATTAAGTGCAAATTCCTCTTTGGTGGCAGTGTTTACCTACTTAAATTTAAGCTCATTATGAAAGCTACTTTATAAAATAAATATTTCACAATATTAAATTCAAGTTTTTAAAGCGGAAAATTTAGGAACCTTTGTCCCTGTCACACAGAGGGTTTTCTTTAAACATGCTCAGTTCAAAAATTTCTAAAAATGGCATGTTTCCCTTCCAAGACCACATCACATACATGTACTATACACATACATACAAGAACATAATTTAATAAAAGGAGCACAAAATACTTATAATCCACTCTAACTTATTCTAAGAAATTATGAGTTCCCTACCTTGTAATAACCTGAAATTAATAGCTTAAAATAGTACTGAGTTCTTCAGTTATATTTGGAGAGAAAAAGGGTAAAGCAATAACACAAAATCTCACTTTTACCTTTTGGTTTAGCTGTTGTTTTTTTGAAAAGGTCTGTTGTGTCATAAAAGTATTTCTTATAAAAAAACCTTTGTGACAGTATTAGAACCATGTTCATTTTACTAAAATACAAGGCCACTAACCATTAAATTTGTGTATAAATATAAAAGATAGAGTGAAGGTTAATTAGCAACAAGTATAGATTAATGTGTAATTAAATCTGTGAATGACCCATACTGTGTATATACCTACACGCTCAGTTAAGCACATGGTTGTAAATGGAACAGTAAGTCATTTAAGCAGAGCGCTTTTCCTCACATGAATGTTTGATTACACCAGTTGCCTGATTTAACTGATCGGCTATTTTAAACAAGGGACACAAAGAGGCTGTAAAATAGAAAAAAAACCCCAAATGTAAAATTCTCCACACTGATTTAGACACAGGAGCAAAACAAAGCACTGCAACTGAAATGAACCTTTCCCATCTAGCAATGCTGTGGATTTTTTTTCATTCAGGTCTATGCAATCTAACTCACATGGCCTATATTTGTTTAACTTTAGGTCACAATTTAAATGATACTGCAACTGTTTTACTCTGTGTTTTTGAGAATTTAAAAACAAAAAACCTCCTGTCACACAGAGATATTTCCTCACAGCAACTTTGTTCCAAAATATACATCACAAACCATGTAACTTTGATATCTTCACTATTTTATATAAAAGTCAGGACGCTGTTTACTTTGCAGGTCAACACAGTCAAAAGGTAGAGCTGCAGTTATGCGGTAACTACAAAAGCACTTGGCAGTTAGCTTGAAAGAGAACATAATATTAAATTCGGAACAGAACACTGTTTATCTTACAATTTTCATAACAACTTACGTATTTTTTGCCTGCCCATCTTGAAAGCACATTTGCCCAACAAGAGCAGCAGACTGGTCACCCAAGCACTGAAAAGAAATATTTTTTCTTCATCAAATGTCTGCACATTAATCACATATATGAAAAAGGAATATGAACAGATATAGCTCAAATCTATTAGGAACATGCAGGTAATTGAAAGTGAGGAAAAATCTATAGAGACAACCTGTGCTTTTTACTACTTTTTCTTTTGTAAGAACCGCAAATAAAATATGTTGTCCTATTTATGGTGAACAATTCAAAGAAATCAAAATTAGAATTTACTATCTTTATGCATGTTGTATTGGAAAAAGCTGAGAATCTGCCCAGCGTTCCTGGATTATGTATATACTAAACTTCTTTTATATATAAAGCAGAACTTGCATTCATTTTGTAGTGTTAATCCTAAGTTTCCAACAGCATTACACATATGTATTACAGCTGTCAGCTCTATTTCCACAGCCAGACCTTAACTTAATAATGAAAAATCCAGTCAACTAATAATTCAATTTCAGAAGTTTACTTCATGTTTAACATGAAGTAAAAAACCATCAACTTTATTTGTAGCAGGATTCACCCATCTTAAAGCTTTTTCCAGTGAAGATGTGTTCATGTCAGAAACTGAGTTGCAGTAGGACTTACCCCAGAAATCGGTATGCCTGTCAAAGCTCCAGATTTCTGATTTGCAAAAAGAGGGAGGAAAAAAAGCTCCAAATTAGTTTTCCATTACTACAATTTAAGGCAATGAAAAACAAGCTAAACTTGTAATGCTTAAAGGAAAACAAAGAAGGGTCATGTAAGCAACATGGTTCAGTTCAGGTGTACATTAGACTTCAGCTTAATGCATTAGACTTTAGCTCATGCCTAAACCACTATAAAATAGAGACCAGAAAATTTACAGCTCTACTTTATGCCACCTCAACAGTTCTTAACACAAATTTTGTTGGAATTGTAGTGTACAGAAAATTAGGTTCAGTGTAACCTGTGCAGTCAGTGTCAAGTGTAAAATGCAAAAGTGCAAAAATGGTAAAGTGACTAGAAAAAAACATGATTGTGATGACACACTAAGCAAAGACAGATGCCTCATGCTAAGATGACTCACATAGAATTTCTTCCAAACACTATCATGTGGTTTTTCAGGTGCATTCTTCCAATAGGTATCATAAGAAATTTATATCCTGACAATTTTTCCTTCTTTAAATTATTTTTTTATGCAACTGTGAAAATGCATTTTCAGTGAAGCCGTGCAAGTGCATTTCCAATCTGAATATTTTTTCTTTAATTTTCATTTTAATTAACTGGATTTAAAGTAAACGAGTTTATAAATGCATTAAAAAATCCCTGCATAAATCTGATGTTTCACTATAATAGAATGAATATTTGCAAACAGAATGTCTCACTTTTCTCATTTATAGAATGAGACTGCCAACATTTATTAGCCAGCAACTGTATTTTTTACTTTATTATAAAAAGACATATTCAAGAACCTGCAAATTAAGGCAAACACATACATTTTAGAAACAATGTTGGCATGAATTCTGATTATGGTATCTCAAATTTGGAAATACCTGCCAAATTTATTGGTCTAGAAAAGTCTGCTTTTACTAATCCTTAAACCAATGGAAATGCACAGCATCTGAAGAGAGTGGATAAGCCTAATGGAAGCCTCTACTCACCAGGCTAGGACAGATTTTCTACAGTCAGCAAAAGGAAGAAAAAGAAACAAAATGGAAGGAAAGGGGAAGAGAAACAAAAGTTCACATTTGAAGTGACCAGCTATTCTGTTTCAGTTGCGAGGTAGTACCTTTTTCCATTTATCTCATTCATTTAGCTTAATACAACTCACTCTTATCTGACCTTCACATTAATAAAAGTCAGCAATGACTTCTAATGGCATCTCCGTTAACAGTTTAGCAAAAATACTTACATTTCAGGCAAGTTAGAGTTATATTTTAAATAAAAATCTCATAACTTGTTCTATTTACAAAATATCTGCATGTTCTCAGTAAATAATAGGGCAAACTACCAGGAAAAAGAATGCAAAATCACAACATCCAGTTTATCCAGTTCTGGAGTTTTTAAGAATAAATTAGATGCCACTGTATCAGAAGAGTTGGTACTGCATCAAAGTAAACTGGAAACCTCAGCCCCATGATAACAGTTAATGATTTATTTCTAAGTCACATTCATAGCAGCGCTGGAAGTAGTGTGATTAAAAAGACATCAGAATATTTAATTTTTTTTTTTTTTACTGAGTGATACATAAATATACACGGCATGAGGTTTATTTTTCAAAAAGAAGGCAAGCTAAGGCATCACTTGTGATTTTCCAGTTCACAGAAACTGACTACAGGCTGCCCAGAGAGGTTGTGGAGTCTCCTTCTCTGGAGACATTCAAAACCCGACTGGACACGTTCCTGAGTGATGTGCTCTAGGTGGCCCTGCCTTGGCGGGGGGGGGGTTGGACTAGATGATCTTTCGAGGTCCCTTCCAACCCTTGTAATTCTGTGATTCTGTGACTAATCTTTCCTTCAGTTATGTGGAAATAAGACATTCCTCATCCAGTCTTCTTAGATCATGAAGACTTCCATAGCAACTTTCGTCTATTCTTTTCAATTGTACATGAAATAAAAATATTGTGCTTTACTAACAGGAATTTCATTCTTTTAATCTACTGATTAAACATCCATTCTGATGGGTAGTTTCTAAATCAATAAGTAATTTTAATTTTAAAAAAATCACATTTTTAACCTTATCAAAATCTTGTTTTGTCTCCTTGACACTTAGAAGAGAAAGCAACAGATATTCAACTTCATGTAATATCAGATATGACATACTTATCATAAATCAAACAATATTGATCTAAAAAAAGCCATTAGTCTTAATCTATCGAAATTCTGTCAGATCTATATTGATGTAGTTAAATTTTTACAAAATTAATTGACACACACACAAGAAAACATACCATCAGTCCATAAATCTCAGAGGAGCTTCGTACTTTGGGAAGTATTTCCATAGGAATATCAAAGAACCTGAAGACAAAACAAAATAATTCTTATATATGATCAGTGCTAAATCTGAAAGCATTTTACATTTATTTTCTTAAATAAGTTTAAGCTGTAAAGAAAAAAAAACTATAAAAAGAACTATGATTTCTAGGGTTTAATCCACCACTATGTGGTTTTCCACTTGTTATAGTATGTGACACTGAATTATGGAGTAAAACAGCATATTAGCCACAACAACCCTGGGCAGCGCTACAGGCTTGGGGTGGAGTGGCTGGAGAGCTGCCTGGCAGAGAAGGACCTGGGGGTTCTGGCTGACAGCCAGCTGAATATGAGCCAGCAGTGTGCCCAGGTGGCCAACAAGGCAATGGCATTCTGGCCTGTATCAGGAATGGCGTGGCCAGCAGGAGTAGGGAAGCGATAGTCCCCCTGTACTCGGCTCTGGTGAGGCCTCACCTAGAGTACTGTGTCCAGTTTTGGGACCCTCAATATAAGAAGGACATTGAGCTGCTGGAGCGTGTCCAGAGAAGGGCAACAGAACTGGTGAAGGGACTGGAGCACAAGTGTTATGGGGAGCGACTGACGGAACTGTTGTTTAGCCTGGAGAAGAGGAGGCTGAGGGGAGACCTGATTGCTCTCTACAACCACCTGAAAGGAAGTTGTAGTGAGGAGGGTGTTGGTCTCTTCTCCCAAGTAACAAGTGATAGGACATGAGGGAATGACCTCAAGTTGCGTCAGGGGAGGTTTAGATTGGATATTAGGAAAAACTTCTCCACGGAAAGAGTAGTGAGGTATTGGAATGGACTGCCCAGAGAGGTGGTTGAATCGCCGTCCCTGGAGACATTCAAAAAATGCATAGACGTGGCACTCCAGGACATGGTCTAGCATGCACGGTGGTGTTAGGTTTACGGTTGGACTTGATCTCAGAGGTCCGAGGTCCTTTCCAACCTTAGTGATTCTATGATTCTATGATTCTATATATTTGAATATTTTGAAGACATATCCAACATTTTCATGTGGGAAGCCATTCCTCTTTCAGCAATACCTTTATGATATCGTTATTAACAGATTCAAACTTAAAATAGAGACACTATCATTGTAAATGCGTTACAAATTTGATTAAGGAATAAAAAAACCTATTAAATGTCATTGGTTCCATGAACCTTCTACCTTAATCCAGAGAGTTGTAATTTGGACATCTGGAGAACAGTGAATCTTAATTACTAATGTTAACAGTAAATACAATTTTGCTGATCTTTGTCCAGATCTTTGTCCAGATTAAGAGGTTCTTAATATTAAATGAGTTTCTTTACACGACTTACAGAATCTACTTAAAAATAACAGTATTACTGAAAAACTAGGCTTACTGGCAGAGCTCAGGATCCCATTCCAAGGAATGGATGTTGAACAACATTGTTCTACTGGCATTGGTTACATCTGTACAGTGAACACCTCCATTCTTGCCACCTGTCAAACTCTGAACAAAAAGGAATATCAGCAGTATTCGCCAAGAAAAGATACAGGTTTACTTCATCAAATCACAAAAAAAAAAAAATAAAAAATTTCTACATTCACAAAGCTTTCAGCTTGGGACTGAGAACTCTGATACTTCTAAAACAACAGCAAGAGGCAGACCTGATTTAGTGGAACAAAGGCATGAGAGAGGTAATAAGGGTACAGAACTACCCCCTTGATTCTTATATTGCAATATACCTAAGGCTAATACACCTTTCTAAAGTCAACGATTTTCCAAAAGCATGAGCAAAATCTTATAGCAAGCTATACATGGTAAACTACACATAAGCATCCAAAAAAATATAAATGGTCATTCAAGAACAGTAAAAGTTCATCTTGTAAGGAACTTTGATGGAATTTCTTTACTAGCTTGTATTGACATCAGTGTGGGATCAGTGGGCATCATGTGTCACGGTCCTTTGTACAGAAATTTGCATGATAGGGAAATTCATTTTAAAAAGAGTGATAATAAACTCACAAATACATACCCATATAAGCCACGAATCAATAGTCCCAAACATAGCTCTTCCATCATCAACGGCTTTCCTAATCTCTTCTACATTATCCAAAAGCCACCGAAGTTTCACTGCACTAAAGTAAGTGCTAAGTGGAAGACCAGTCCTAAACTGTAAAACAAAATAAAAAATTATAAAGACCATGCAAGTACCTTTTTCATCAATACTGTAGTTATATATAATAAATGGTGACAGTAAGTGGAAAAATCAAAGACATAAAATTCAGCAAAATTAAACAAGCTTCTTACTTAAATAACTACTAAGTATACAATACACAAGTCAGAAAATATAAAAAAAAAAAGACCAGTGCATTAATGGACAAAGATCAAAGCTGATCTAAATGCAGTTCAAAGACCATTTACATGGAAATAGTTGTTTGCAGAAGTCCTGTCTTATCTAGGATATCTCCATATGAGTAGACAACATTTTGTTATTTTTTTAATGACAACAAAAATGAGAAGCATTACACAAGAAAGTTGGGATTTGCATTCTACCAGAAGTTAAAAATCAAAGTTTTTTTTCTACTTGATCTTAATTTTTGTGTATGATGTTTACTTATCATTGCATAGGTAGTACATGATTAAGTCTTACCAACAACTATTCATTTACATTATCGAGAGAGGTATGTGAGGAGTGTTAACCACTTATTTTGAAGAATATTTTTGGAACTACAACTGACTTACTGACTTACTTTGTTTAGGGGAATTTTAAATGCACATCTCCAAAACATTAGGTACTGTAGCAATAACAATTCAGCTACTATTTAAATGTTCTGGAATTTTTATTATTTTTTTTTTCTCCCCAGACTGGAGGATGAGACACTGGAGGCCAGCCATGCTGAAAGGGACTTGGGGGTCTTGGTCAATAGCAAGTTGAACACGAGCCAACAGTGTGCCCAGGCTGCCAGGAAGGCCAACTGTGTTCTGGGGTGCATCAAGCATGGCATTGCCAGCAGGTCTAGGGAAGTGATTGTCTCACTCTACACCGTGCTGGTGCGGCCTCACCTCAAGTACTGTGTGCAGTTTTGGGCGCAACAGTACAAAAAGGACATAAAACTATTGGAGAGTGTCCAGAGGCGGGCAACAGAAACGGTAAAGGGGAAGACGTATGAGGAGAGGCTGAAGTCCCTTGGCTTGTTCAGCTTCGAGAAGAGGAGACTGAGGGGAGACCTCATTGTGGGCTACTGCTCCCTCACAAGGGGGAGCAAAGGGGCAGGCGCTGATCTCCTCCCTCTGGTGATCCAGCGATAAAACCCAAGGGAATGGCATGAAGCTGTGACAGGGGAGGTTTAGGTTGGAGATCAGGAAAAGGTTCTTCACGGAGAGCGTGGTCAGGCATTGGAACAGGCTCCCCAGGGAGGTGGTCACAGCACCGAGCTTGGCTGAGTTCAAGAAGCCCCTGGACAACGCTGTCAGTCATCTGCTCTGATTGGACTGGTCCTGTGTGCAGCCAGGAGTCGGACTCGATGATCC
This sequence comes from Psophia crepitans, assembly GCA_013399095.1. Classification (NCBI taxonomy): domain Eukaryota; kingdom Metazoa; phylum Chordata; class Aves; order Gruiformes; family Psophiidae; genus Psophia; species Psophia crepitans. The sequence goes on along the minus strand of VWZZ01003941.1, from coordinate 450,420 downwards.
TTATGGGTCCCTTCCAACTCGGGATATTCTACGATTCTATGATCTCTTACCTTAAAAAAGGCTTTGTTATTTCCTGGAATTCTTTTAAGAAGTCGTTCAACTGTTGACTGAGTTCTCAGGTCAAGCCACACTAAAAACACAAAATTAACTGATCGACTGATTTATTAACAAAAAGTGACATGTACAAGCTGCTTCTACAAAACTAGAGCACTTGCCAGTAAATTCCTGTCTTTATTTATAGCTTTTCATGTAGTTGAAAGTATATTGTATTGCCATTGTATTTTTAATGCACTGTTGCAAAAATTAAAAATGGTTAGATGAACTCATTTGATTTAGAACAGACGATTTGAGAAATCAAACAGGATTTTCCACATAATAGGATATATATTGTCCTTTACCAGAACATAAGCAAATGACTGATACTATTTTGTTTATAGCAGATGACTGTCATTAAACTGAGAGGTTAAAACAAATAGAAAGTTGATTATTTACCAATGCTATGAAAACTTTGAACTGAAGTGCTATGTCAGAACTATCAAGGTACAGCTGGGCTTAAGATAAAGCTGTAAATAACATGTACTTGAATGTGGAAGAGTCCTGATTTTTCAGTGACACTGTGCTAAACTAAATCTGGTACTTGACAAGGCCTATAAGAGCAAATCTAGACAAATACCATTTCTCAGCTGACATAATCTGAGAAGCCAAGCTAAATTAAAAATAAAATTTCAAATCAGTAAGTATTCATTAAACCTACTTTACACATTTTTCATTTAAAGTTAAATCAAAAGCATCCTGAAAATTTAGTAAGCTCCTTCATTTAAAAGGAAGTGATTGGGTATAAGTCAGAGCTTCATTACATGCCAGAGATGTACAAAACCCCATAGGAACATTGTTAAAAGCCCATAAAGCAATTTATTAACTATTAAGTAATAATTTTAACAGAATAGGGTTGTGAGGTTTTTTAATTGCACGGGTGTATACAAACACACATCTTGTGACACAAATATCAAAAAATCAAAGAAGTTAGTAGGCTAGGTCACCATGAGATCTGCACGGGAAACTAGGAAAGCATTTTTCCACAGCACGCTCATTTGATGATATTACATATTCAGAAAGTATAGTGGTTACCAATAGCATTATAAAGAGGCTCTCCGGTTGTCTTGTCCCAAACCACTGTTGTTTCTCTCTGATTGCTGACTCCAATGGCTTCAGGACAAAATAGAAAGAAGTATCCTTTTCAGAAGGTTTGTTTTCCCCTTTTGGGGTTTGAGGGAGGGAAGGGAGATGTGGAGAGGAGGGTGGAACAGGTAAGGAGAAGAGGAAAGTAAATGGGAAATAAAAAGCTTCCAACTTTTTCATGTGATAATCTAGAAATATTATTTCTAAAAACTCATCATTCAAACTTTTGCTGCTTAACCTATGTGCTCTAAATCTCTTCTTTTTTTTTTTTTTTTTTGCCACAAACTGAAACAGCAACAACACTGACAGGAAAACTAGCTTTTCCCAATAAGTCCTAACTTAAATGTCTCTGTGATTTTGCAAGATTAGGTTAAATCTACTTTGTAACTTCTGCATTGCTAATATACACAAAAGACTTATGTCCTCATTACCCCTCCTAAGCAAACTGCTCTCAGTTCCAATCCAACACTTCGTTTGAGACCTGCACATGCTGCCACCCTTCTATTGACTTAAAAACTGGACAATCTGACTTGCTCAACCATAAGTATGTTAAAGCCCTCAGTTATCCGTAAGTACTAGGAATACCTTTTATGTTAGTGATGTCTATGTTCAGTTGTTGCAGTTTCTCACAGGTCCTTTCCACACATTCATGGACAGACTTTAATATTTCCTTTGGATCTTGTTCCACCCATCTTTAACAAATTGTAAACAACAGTTAATAAAAAAGACAAAAAAACCCCAAACATTTAGGGAAAAAAAGAAATTATAGTCTGAAAAAACAGCTGAGCATTTTGATGCAATCATAAATACAAAATATGTTTTACGTATCTAGAAAAAGTGTAATGAATTTCAAACCCTTTTTAAACAGTAAATTGTATTTTCACAACAAAAACCATCTGCAGAAAACAAAGAATTTTGGTTTGTTTTATTTTATACAGAGAGCTTTGTCAGCAAATGGCAGGTCAGTTAAGAACAAACAACCCAAGAAAACATCTCAGAGAATGAACTAAGCAATTTCTATGGACTAAGCTGAAGATGATTAAATTGTAAAAATGACCAGCTTTATACTTTAAATAAGACTTCAATTTTAAACTTTAAAGTTTAAACTTTCAATATGCTAATGAAGGGTCAGAGTAAAACATTAAGTATTTTTAGTTTATGTAACTCAAGAGCACATACTGGACACCCAATGTAAGGGGGTTTTATGCCATTTTTCCTACCACACAGTCTTTTATTGCAGATACTATATTCTTACTAATTATTAATCAACTTCAGTTTTGATCATTCATAGATAAAAATGTACAAGCTCTACCATAATGTACACAAATAAAAAAACCCACAGAAAATTCATACCCTTCTTTGGGAAATTTCTGCTGTATCTCAACTTGATGGTGACTCAAGAGCTCTGCTGTTTTTGCATTAAAAACCTGCAAATAAATTGCAGAACAGAATTTTCTATGAACACAGAAGTTTAAACAACAATAAATTAACTCTTATTCTCTTGAACAAATACAGTGCTGAGATAATTGATACTAATTTTCTGTATTCAGCCCAAATATCCATACAACCTGGATTCAGATATACGATTTTTTGTAATAAAGATAAGTAAAGAATATTTTGGTAAGCTTTGTTGTCAATTACAACTGCTTTTTTTTTTCTTGATGGTTTGGGGAAGAATCAAGGTTTTGCTCATGAAAGTTGTAGAAATTAAACTAATGATGCATTTTACATACATCCCAGTACGTATATCCAGTATGTGTATAAATATCCACATAATAACATTTCTTTAGTTCCTGCTCTGATACTCTAATGCCAGTCTTATGCCTTTTTTCAGGTTAGTTCACTTTTAAGAGCCAATCACATGTAGTTTAGAAATCACAGAAGGGACCAAACTGTGAAGAATGAAAAAGCACCTAGGCAGAACCCAGTTTGTTTCAAAACAAACTGCAAATATAGAGCTCATGAACAATGTGACAAGAAAAGAACGTTACTGCAGCAACACAGTACATTAAAAAAGAGAACATGCAGAAAAGTGACTTAGATTTGGATATACTACAACAAAAAAAAGCAGAGTACAGAATCCTGAAGACTATACTAACGGCTATTCACAGGTTAGAGGCTCTGCCTTGCAGAAGAACCTCAGCTAGAATACACAACGATCTTCATTAACCATCAGTGGCCCATTTCCAAAAGTAATCTACTGTGGCCAAGCTAAGACAACACCCAGTAAAACATCCAGCTTATTTGTACAATGAGTAAGTCAGTGTAACTGACTGGGCAATGACAATGTTCCTGTTAAAATGCCTCTTTCTCATGAGCACTGTGCAGAATATTTTGCTTGAAAAATGTTCAGGTATCTAGAAAGTAAAATCTAACAGCAGACTCAGGTGAACCACAGAACATGCCAGCAAGACACCATCCTATCTTTTTATGGCAAGCAGAGGAGGGTCAGATTTAGAAACCACTCTTGTGCTAAGGGTACGAGATTCAGTTATACTCATCCACTCTAGGATACAACTGAATCTTTTCTAGAGTTCCTTGGTAGTGTTCTCTTCTCATTCCACAAATTTTAGGAATTTCTCTTAGAGTTTTTAATCCATATATTCTTGATATCAGTACAGTTGACTCTGAAACTCTTAGAACAGTTCTGACAAAAAGCAGATGAAGTTCTGATTCTTCCAGTTTCTTTGAAACTTTAAAGTGTATCTTTAAAGTGAAAATTTGAAGTTTAGAAACATTCCAGTTATATATTACAATCATTGAGTAAGCAATTCAGGCTGAACTTGAAAGATCTCTTGTACAACCTCCTGCTCAGAGCAGGGTCTGCTATGAGGTTAGACCAGGTTGCTCAAGGACCTTTTCTAGGCAAGTCTTGAAAACCTCAAGGATGGAAACAGCACAACCTCTCTGGAAAATATTAAAAGCTAATTTTTCCCCTCCACTGCCCAGAAAAGAAGTCTTTAAAAGGTACATGTTCATCCTTTTCTGTTATCAGTTGGAAAGATTATATAGGAAAAGCACCACTGTTCTTTTTACCATATTTACTTATCTGTGTTTCAGCTACTAGTTTAGGCTTGACATGAAGCTGTCCTAATAAAAGGGTAAGCTCTGTCAGTACTACATGTTTGGAAGGAACTAGTGTAATGGCATATGCGTTTTAAAACACTACGCAACATAATAGGAGAGATTAAGTTTTGCACGTATGCAGCAAGATTTTTTTACTTGAAATTACCTTTCTGCCAAAAGCAAAGTAACATTTACTAAGTTTTTATAATAAAGATAGAAGACTTTTTATTGAACCTGTATGTATCTGACCTACTAACAATGTTAAATATCATTTGGTAATCATTCATCATTCAGTATTCCTTGTAAGGCAGTGCATCAAGATTCCTGCTGTTAGAGGAAATAAATACAGATTCAATTAGACAAGGTCACCCATTGAACCTGGAGTGTGTGACCTGCAGATAATAAAGGGTGACGTTCTAGCACAGCAAGGCTTTTTGCCTCCTTCTAAGCAAGCTGTTCCAACAGCAGTAAATTCTGAACAGAAGCAATAACACTACAAATGCGTAGTTTTTCATGCCCATAGAGAAGAACTAGGTAAACACGCTTTCCTAATCCATTACAAACAAAACCACAAGCTTCTGATATCCACAACAAAAGCAGCAGACACTCCCTCTACCTCAGGGCAAGGGATTAAAAAAAGTTTCACTGAGAACAATACCATGTTCTACGGTGATAAATAGAATTCTGATACATGAAAGGATGCCAAACATAAATGAGTCATTTAAACCTAGAAGAGCAAATTGGGAACTCCCCTCCTTCCCTTCCCCAAAAAAAAAACCACAAACAAACCCAAACCAAACCCACTAGTTGCCGGAAAAAAAACCCCAAACCAGTGTTTTTTTCTGACAGTGGTGAGAAATCGGTGACAGCAAGTATGAGTAATTCAGATAAGGTCAATACATTCCTGTTGAAACAGGTTCGAAGTGTATTTCTGTGACTGCTTTCCTTCCTTTCATATTCATTAAAAACTGGTTCCAGTTTATGCTACTGATCTCTCACTTTTTTTTTTAGGGGGGGGGGCGCAGGCAGAGGGGGAAGTCAAAGTCAGTTTTGCCCTAACTGTGTCAGCAGTAGTCACAAAATAATTGTCTAGGCTATTTGGACATGTAGAGCTATCTTGAACAGAGATTATTTCATGAAAGACAGTGAAAACCACCAGATATGTCCTGAATTATCTGCTGAGATTAAAGAGGAGGAATAAACAACACCCTCCTTTTACTCCCAACAAATTATCATACAAAGAATTAGAGCTTGAGCCTTGAATCTCAGAGTGAAGGAGAGAAGACAGACCTATCTTAGCTATGCTGCATGTAAGCAAGCAGACAAGCACAAGGGCTGACCATTTAATTCAAGCTCTTTATAGGGTTTCTAATATAATACATGACATCATATGAAGGGGTGCAAACAGTTGCATGGTATAAAGACATTGAGTATCATCTCAGTGGAAAAGAGTTCAGATCAATCTGTTCTAACAATTTGCAAAGAATGAAAAATATGAGACAACAGAAACATGAGGTTCATGAAAGTGATGCAAGAAGCTGCACAGCTAAAAAGGCAATAGTGAAAACAGGTTTCAGAAGGAAAGAAGAAAAGCTGCTCCTGTTAGCCTATGCTGTGTCTTCATGGGTTTCTGTTAAGCTGGAACAGATACGGATTTGCAGGCAAACAAGCTCAGAGCTGGAGTTCTGAAATTGCACTGAAATCAACCCAACTGGGGGAAGGACGGCTGACAAACAGTATTTCCATCTTTCGCATTCAACTAGGATTAGCAGGCAGACAGAATTTATGAATAAGCCGAGTTTAACAAGTCTCCTAGAAATTATCTTGCTTGGAAGGCTCCTGATGAACAGACCTCCCTCCCCCCTCAAGGAGGTGCTTATGGTTGTGGGAATAAAAAGCAAAACGACAATGTATTTTAAGTGATAAAAGTTAAGAGTGAATGAAAAGATAAAGTATTTGCAATATTTTTAATCCTTCTTGTTAGCTATACAATCAAGTTCTGCTTTGTTCCAAAACGTCAGGTTACTTAAGTAGAGGGGTGAAATGGATTCCCCTCTGAAGGGTAAGCTCAATGGGTACTAAGTTTTCCTTATCTAAACCCAGGTTTTATTTACTGAAAAGAATGGTTACAGTGTGATATAGCTTTATTTGAGGATTTCTTCTGGAAATGAAGTAAAAGAATAAATAAGTTTTCCACTGAGATGCAAAAAAATTGGTCTGTGGCTGCCTAACAAACCTAGAACTTCAAGTACTGAATATGTACTTCACTGTATGTATACTTCACTGAATATTTTGACTCTTGCTGTTCCTGGATAAAATTGCAGAAACACTTTACCTAAGAAATACCTTTCAAGAGATCAGGCAGTGTGGTTCAGCCAGCCATTAGCTCCTGATCCCAAGACTTTTAGCAAAAGTTGTTACAATGCATTTTTTATCATATGGTTCTTGAATAAAAGAAAATAAAATGGAAGATGAGAGATGCACAAGTACTTGATGAAAACATTTGGCAAAACATCTAGGTCAGAATTTAGTCATCAGAGTACACTTGTTTAGCCTACTCAATTTATTTTTCTGCTTGATATCTTTAAGAAAATCAGTCTTAAGCAATTGCAGTGGTACTCAATGCACTGCGCTCTCCTTGGTAACTCTGAATCCGTTATATGGGTTCAACCCAACTTAACATAAAAGTTGAGATCTCAATAGCAATGACAGCTTAGGTTGCAAAAGCATGTATCTTAGCAAAGAAAAGATCCAAATCAGGGTCCCTCCAGGACTACAGCATAAGCTAAAACTGTATGTGTATTGTGTGTGAGAGGCAACAATAAACAAGGAGTGACAGCAACAGAAATGCACTGAAGTTCTGGTGCTTCTTTATCATCTATGCTCATACAGCCTCATTCACATAAGCAGGAGAATCTCTCAAAACTTGTGTCTGTGCACAGAATAATTCTGGAAGGAATCTCTGGAGGTTGTCTAGCCTAACCCACTGCTCAGGTAAGCTTGAATTTAAAGTTAGACCAGGTTGTTCAGGTCCTTTTCTTGCCAGGTGTTGAGTATCTGCAAGGACGGAAATTCCACAGGCTTTCTGGGCCTCAATACAGAGCCCCTCATAGCAAAACATTTCTTCCTTAGGTCTATTTGAAACTCCTCTTGCCGCAACTTGTGTTCACTGCCTGTTACTTTTTCTGTGCATGTCTGAGAAAAGGCTGGTTCTGTCTTCTCTACAAACTGTGGTTAGATAGCTGAAGATGCCCCCTTAGACTTCCCTGTAATGAATCAACCCCTGATCTCCCAACCTCTCCTAGTGTGCCCTGTGCTGCAGCACAGTGATCATCTTAGTGATCCTCTGCTGGATGAAATCCAGTGCTTCAGACTCTCTCCTCCTCTGGGGGGGGTGCAAAACCAGACACAGCATTCTCAGTGCTGCCTTCTAAGTGCCACACAAACGGCAATAATTACTTCCTTTGATCCGCAGTCTGCACTTTTCTTAATGTGGTTAATCTTCACCACCACAAGGACACCCTGCTCACTTATATTCAACTTGCTGTTCAGCAGAAATCCAGGTCATTTTTCACTGAGCTGCTTCTTGGCCATCTGTCCCAAGTGCTAAACTTTACTGAATTTCATGAAGCTTCTACCAGGCCCCTTGTCCAACTGAAATTCCCATCAACTCCTCCCCCGGGTCTGTGGTCATCTGCAAACTGGAGAGAGCATTCCAACCCATCCTCCAGGCTGTTGATGAAAATATTGCAATGTATCAGCCCTCACTCCTGACTGCTGTGGAACACCACTTGTAAATCGGTCACCTGTAATTGTCAATTTAGACTCTGAAATGTTGACTACCCTTTGGCCCCAAAGGACCAGCCAGTTTTTCACCCAGACATCTTTAACCTGGTCAAAATTATATGTCTTCCACCTTAAAAAGCTAGGCAACGGTTGCACTGTGCTACTGAATGGACATGTGCAAAGTAACCAACAATTCGATTTTGACTGGTGACTTGGTGAAGATGAAAATTGTTGGAAGCACTAAACGGAAAAAAAACCAGAGAGATCAGTGAGAAAGGTATGCACAACAACTAACGCAATAAAGGATCGAGAGGTAGTAAGGAAACAACTCAGGCAAAAAGAACACCACATTCTATTTTGGCTTAAAATATTTCAGAGCAATGTCTCTCTTCTAACTGTGGCAATCTCTTTCCAGCACAGAATTATCCAGATACATGTGTTATTATCTGAATGACTGATGCAGCTTGTAGCAAATCCCTGCACACTTTGCCCTCTTCCTCCCCCCTATACCATGTTATGATTTAATTCAGTGATGAATATATATTTTTTGCTTAAATCCACATAACTTTATTATCATAATAGTTTGATCACATTGCCAGGTTTAAGACAATGCTGTATTTTGAAACAAATTGACAGAAACGGAGATGGATACAAGAATAATTGAAAAGAGTGACCAACACAATACACTCTAACAAAAAAAAAAAAAGGAAAATTATGGCCTCTTATTTGTGTGAGCACCTGAATCCTCAGAGGAAACATAACTCATGTAGACAGAATAAAACCCTGGCTCTTTAGAAAGCACTGATGAATGCATGCAGTGTAAGAAATTTCTTGTTAGAAGAACTTGTAAAAATGCTTGAAAAAAGAGCCCGAGTATAAATTTAAAGCTTGCAGCATCTCTTTTAGTTCTACTAGTGTTATCCTTCTAGGCTAAGAAAAAAGTTAACTCAGCATATATGTAAGCAGATAAAATGTGTCTTCAGGTGTTACAGGGAACTTTTCCAAATTCTTTTCTGAAAAGGACTGTTGACTGGCATTCAAGACAGTCCACTGGTATCATTTGCCAGTTCAGAGTTTCTCTCCACCCCCAGGTCTGTGTTTTGTCATTTGACAATCCCATGAAGGTCGTGATATTGAGTAATAATGGTAACACAGGTCAAGAAGACATTCTAGTCTCCTGCTTCATGAAATAAAATTCCACATGAGGGAAGCAATAAAAAAAGAAAAAAAGAAAAGGCAAGGGCAAGCCAAAACATCAGTCTTCCCAGTTCAACAGTGTGCACATTTCACAACATTTTGTATCTTCTCTGTTGTACTTTCACAGTGGAAATTATCACTGAGATCTAAGTCAAATTACCAAGACTTACTGACTAGGTGACAGGACATTTGTGGAGAGTTTCAAGCTGGAAGTTTATACAGTAGGTTTCATATATAACAACATTAGTTACTGTCTATTGTATCATATGAAAATAACTAGATCCTTAAAGAACTTTTTATATATATACATAGTTAATACATTAATCATCCTAACCTTAAACAAGCTATCTTCCTCCATTGTTTAAACAGGCCCATCTTTCACAAGGTGTACAAGTTCAGTCACCTGAATACCTACAGCCCGCAGGATGCATGGATACTAGGGTGACAGCACCAGGAACTGCAGCAGTCACTCCAACAGGCCCACGTAGGTTTCAGAGGAGAACCCAGCAGAGTCATTGCATTGTGTGAACAGCAGCTAATCACAGCCATTGAACTCACTCGATCTACTTCTCCGCTGCCTGAGCTCCCTGGCTATTTAATTTCATTCAGGGCGAGACACCCGACAGATTCAAATCATAGCCAGCTGGGAGCTGCGGGATTCTGCAGCCCCCCTCAAGCAGCAGCCAGAAAAGCTGGCCTCCGGCTTTGCGCCGGGCCCGGGCGGGCACTGCTGGCACCGCGGCCCGGCCCGCTTCCCCCGTTCATCGCAGGACGGACACCGCTGCTCGTTCCCCAGCGCGGCGGGAAGGCGACGGCGGTCTGACCGCCGGGAGACACCACTAGCCAGCGGCTCCGCCACCCCCGTGTCCCACGGCGCCCGCTTTTCCCCGCCGGGCAGAGGGCTGCCAGCCCAGGGCAGGGGACAGGAGCCGAGGCAGCGGCAGCACGGCCCGGCGCGGCCCCCTCCCCCTGCCCTTCCCCAAGGGCACCGCAGGGGCCAGAGGCACCCCGCGAGGATGCGGGAGAAGGAAGGAGCGGGAAGC
>VWZZ01003941.1:376600-432235 GCA_013399095.1 Psophia crepitans | reverse complement strand
GAAACTCGCTCTTCATCCGTTCAAGTCATCCCTTCTCTATTCCTGCAACATACAACTCACATACTTCCTGCAACATACATTACTTTCTGCAACATACAACTCACATCATAGATTATTTTTCCCCCAAGGTTAAATCTCCTTGAGGCACACACCGGGTCTCTCCATCCTTCCGCATTACCCACCAAGTATACCCAGGTCCCTGAGCAAAGACAATCCCAGGAATGGGTTTGCCTTTTCCCATGGGAGGAGCAATCCACACTGCCTTACCCAGCCACTTTCCCATATGCACTACTGGGACTTTATCCCCTCCCACAGTATGCAGTGGTTTCGTTTGGGCAGGACCAGGACGGTTAGCAGATCCTCTAGTGTTAACTAGCCAAGTAGCTTCTGCTAAATTTGTGTCCCAGTGCTTCCATGTCCCATTACCCAATGCTCTCAACATAGTCTTTAACAGTCCATTATATCTCTCGATCTTTCCGGAGGCTTGTGGATGATCAGGTATGTGATACACCCACTCAATGCCGTGTTTCTTTGCCCAGGAGCTGACGAAGTTGTTTCGAAACTGGGTCCCATTGTCTGATTCGATCCTTTCTGGGGTACCGTGTCGCCATAAAATTTGCCTTTCAAGGCCCAGGATAGTGTTTTGCGCAGTGGCATGGTTTACAGGATATGTCTCTAGCCAGCCACTAGTTGCTTCCACCATGGTCAGTATGTAGCGCTTGCCTTGGCAAGGAATGGAATATCCGTTTGGCCAGTCTGGGTCAGCTGCCCTGGCTGTGTCCCCTCACAGGATCTTGCCCACCCCCAGCCTACTGCTGAGGGGGTGGAAGAAGGGTTGGAGACACAGCCTTGATGTGTGCCAGCACTGCTCGGCAGCAGCCAAAACACTGGTGTGTTATCAGCACCTTGCTGCTACCCATGCACGGCACTGTAAGGGCTGATACGGGGAAATTAACTCCAGCTCAGCCTGACCCAGTACAGTGTACCATTTCCAAAAGATCTAGCAGTTGTGTAGTCCTTCACCGTCTGTCATGGTTTAATAATGAAGCCTTAGGGGCCATCCTATCGATTTTGAAGGTGGGGACAGTCCCAAGGTCATTCTGAGACAGTCATTCACTGATGTCACCTTTGCCCTAAATACCCAAATCAAAAATACCTCTGTGGGGATGGGTGTTAGCTAGAGGGATGAATGATATCGGAGAGCATCTAAAAATTTTGAAATACAAAAAGGCAGATCCCCATGGAGATCCAAGGAGTAGTGCGATTCTTCCATATTAGACACTGGAGGTCTGGGAAGACATACAATTTCAGCTAATCTGCTAGTAAATTTTGCTACATTAATATGCAGAAGCCTAAGTGTGTGAAGGGATACCCCATCAGTAAAATGGGCTTGTTAGGATCCTCTTTGGTACGTACCTAAATGTCACCTGCCTTGCAAGTGGAACTGCTTGTAACTGCAGTGGTTGCTTCCATACCCAGGTCATCAAGGACTCAGAAGTCATGCAAATCCCAGCCTCAGATTTCACAGTGTCAAGGAGTTTCTTACCGGAAGAGGTGCGCGGGACATACCTTCGCTTTGGTTTGTAACTTCTACATCAATTTTCAACACCTGATGAATGGGTAGAAATTGCTACTAGGTTAATAGTTAAACAGCTGTATAACCTACACGGGTGGTTCGTAATAAAAGAATGAAGACCTCGGAGCAAAGCTTGATCTGGTAATTGGATAACCCAGACTTAAGAGTTGCTGCCAGATTAAAACTTTTTTCTTGTTTTTATGGTTCTAGTGTTTTCATGTATTTTTGAGTTTTCTAGCTGTTTTCCTAAACAAAAGAAGAGGGTAGGTATTTAAACAAAAACTCTAATCCTAGCAAGGACTTGATATTTACAGTCCCCTACTTCTACAGAAGATCACCGGGTAGGTAAGAATAGTCCAGTGGAGCCTGATTTATAGTAAAGACATTCTGGAGAGTTTGGGTGTTGGATATTGTCCTATAAACCTTGTTCAGTGTTGCTGACTCCTCGTACTCGGCACTGGTGAGGCCGCACCTCGAATACTGTGTTCAGTTTTGGGCCCCTCACTACAAGAAAGACATTGAGGTGCTGGTACCACTTCCCTGGGCAGCCTGTTCCAATACTTGAGAACACTTTTGGTGAAGAATTTTTTCCTAATACCCAATCTAAACCTCCCTGCTGCAACTTGAGGCCATTTCCTCATGTCCCATCACTTGTTACTTGGAAGAAGAGACCAACACCCACCTGGCTACAACCTCCTTTCAGGTAGTTGTAGAGAGCGATAAGGTCTCTCCTCAGCCTCCTCTTCTCCAGACTAAACAACCCCTTTTCCCTCAGCCGCTCCTCATAAGATTTGTGCTCCAGACCCTTCACCAGCTTTGTGCCCTTCTCTGGACATGCTCCAGGGCGTCAATGTCCTTCTTGTAGTGAGGGGCCCAAAACTGGACACAGCACTCAAGGTGCAGCCTCACCAGGGCTGAGTACAGGGGCACTATCACTTCCCTAGACCTGCTGGCCACACTATTCCTGATGCAAGCCAGGGTGCTGTTGGCCACCTGGGCACACTACTGGCTCATGTTCAGCCAGCTGTCAAACAGCACCCCCACGTCCTTTTCCTCCAGGCAGCTTTCCAGCCACTCTGCCCCAAGCCTGTAGTGTTGCTCGGGGTTATTGTGACCCAAGTGCAGGATCCGGCACTTGGCTTTGTTAAGCCCATACATTTGGCCACAGCAATATTGCATATATTTCTTTCTAGGATTCCCAAAGCAGAATCACAAAGCTATGCTTATGAGGGAAAAAAACCCCAACCACCCAGCTCTAGAAAGAGAAGAAACTCTCAGACAGAAACAACAAAAATAAACTACAAGAAAAAGATAGGGAGGAATCTAACCAAGCTATCAAAGAAGTTACCAACGAAGCTATCAATGAAGCTGCCCAAGAGAAAAGTCCTCTTCAGTAGTGGAGAATACGTGAGGCTGTGAGGTAAAAATCCCTGTAGAATACCCTGAGGGCAGCATAGGAATGTTGAAACATATCTGGCAGATATCATTAGGGCAAAAAAGCTTAGTCACCCCAAGAGAAAGTGGATACGTGGACTGATCTTCAAAGACAGCATTTGACATTTTCATCATTTATTGTATGCGTTCTGCTGAGACTGCATACCTTAAGCGTTACTTAAGACAGCTAATCTAAAGAATGCCCTTTCCTGGTGCAATGGTGGAGGAGCATGACACAGAAAAAGAAGAAAACCATTTGTCTGAAACAGCTATTCTTGCTCCTGTCCTGGAAGGCGAGGCTGAGCTGCTCACCACACAGTCCTGACCCAGCACAGGAACCAGGCCGCCGCAGCCCAGGAAACCCACGGTGATGCTAGAGCTAATGCCCGCTCCTGTCAGAGCCAGCCGGGTTACAACCGAGCCTGAGGGTCAGGATGCTACACCAGAGGCAAACATAAGGAGTGACCGTAAGGTAATACTTCTGTAGGTAGTGTTGCCGGCAACCACAGCGGGTAGATTTGCATACTGGATCCTGAAGCACAGGTGCTTGTGCAACAGAAGGTGTTTGTTACAGGCTTACATATGCAATGTAAAGATCGCTCCACCTATGGTATCACTTATGGCCATGTCAGGAGGTTAGTATGCAGTTCTGTACATGGCCAAATGATGTGAGTCTTATACACTGGCTGAAGGGTTTTCCATGAGCAGGTTCCTGGTTTTCTTTAATATATCTCAAAACATAGTTTCCTGCTTGTGTTTCCTGAGGTGAGTTCCTGATAACTGCAGCACACCATAGTCATGTTATTCCCTCATATGCCAGGGCCTTTGACATTTCAGTCTACTCAGCAGTGGTTCATTAACAGAATGTATTTATATATTCATATTGCAACTACTTATTATCAGTGTCTGTCCAATTCCAGTAATGGTCTTGGTCCATTATCAGAACAGCTTACTCACAGGAATTTTGTTCTTTCCAGGTTACAACACACTTCTGCAGAAGCAGAAGCTCCTTAGGGGCAAAGTTGAGAGCTAAGCTGGAAGTTGCTCCAGCTGCCTTGTTTGTGAGCCATCCTTGTCACGTGTACATCAACTTCCAGAAGCTGAGTTGATTCTTCTGTGCTATTTAATAACATTCTAATGACTACAAAAGAGTGATTTGTATGTATATACTCCTTATTCAGGCTATTAGGACAAAAGATAATAGGGGCATAGATAAAATCATAATGCTAGACATTCAGGTGATGAACACCAGTGTAGCAGTGGTAAAATTCATCTACTTATTGCAGAAGTAGAAAAATTACCTTTCTAATGACATTATAAGGTTCCTATTATTGTAAGATAAATTCATAGCTATCTGTTCATTCTGTATGAGATTATATTTGTAGTATAATAGTACAAAGAAATTTAATTGCTAACTTTAGCCTCTTTTACACATTACCATATCGTTTGAGACAGAGTCAGCCTGAGGCAACACACTGCTCAGTTCGATTTCATATGCTATAGATGTAGTTTATTCTTTCTGTTCTATGCAGAAGTAGTTTTCTGGCTAACACCAAGACACTGCACAGTGAGTGCACCACAGCTGAATGTTTCTTAAACACTTTAGGAAAATTCTTGCTCCCCCTGCAGTCAAAGGAAGTTTTTGCAGTGAACTTCAAAAGGAAAGGAGACTGCATTTCTCCTGTGGATGCCCTAAAATGTGCTTGATGATTGTGTGTGTTTGTTTGCTTTGCTTTGGCACTGCTTAGTTAAGAAAGAAACTGAATTAATATTTTAACATCAAAATACGTTTCTCTTGGATATCTTTGCTTACTATCTTTGTTTGCTGTACTTTTATAAACAAGTAAATAGTGAGTAAACAGAAAAGCCTACTTCTATGATGTATTTTGTACAAAGTTCTCAGATGATTAATGATGGAGCATGTGAGTCTGCTAAAACGAAAGTGGACAGAGAGTGTTAGAAATCCCAGGGATATTTGAAATGTAGGGAAGTACAGCTCTAATCAATTCACAACAATATTTTAAAGCATAATGTGAACTTTGAAAATAAATTATATTAACGTTAAAATATAATTATTATGTATATAATATATATGGTTTTGTAAACATAGTCTTTTCTATATGTAATATAGACATATAGTTTGTATAATAATGTAATACTTCCAAATATTATATTAAAATAATACCGCAATATACATCACATAGCATAAAGTAGCAAGTGGTTTTCTAAGAGTTTAACGCCATTAATTTTCATAGAATAATTTAGGTTGAGTCATCTATAAATCACCTTTTTTTTTTTTCCTAGAGATTCAGTTAAGCTATTCCTTAATAGGCCACAACATGCAAATAAGGGGAAATTTTTTTTGTACCTTTTGCTGGAAGGACTGATTCTTATTTTCTTTTTCTGTCTTCCTCTTGAGACTTTTGTAACAATTAGAAGCCTGATATAAAACAAAGAGCTCTTCTGTGGCTGAAATGCTATGTTTTCCTTATACACATCAAGGTTTTTCTTTTTTTATCCTTTTGACAGCTGAAACAATGCACGTGAAACAGGTGATCCCGGCCAACAAAGCGTATTTCTCATGACAGCTTACTGGGCAGGAAAGGAAGGGTTTAAGAATTGTGTAACAGAATTAAGCACTAAACATTTCTGATGCTTTAAAGTCATTTCACAGTTATATATTTTGGCAAATAAAGGAGAGATTTTTTCAATAAAATGTATTAGCTCCGGGGAGTTATTTTTAGCTTGGAATATTAGCTTTTCTCCAGGCCATTCCCATAAAATTTGAAGATCAGATTTATACTGTTATACAGAAAATATCTCCTGAAAGAAACACCCCGCACACTATCTTTTTGCTATGCAAATAATCCTTGTCAGGTAAACTTTGGAAATAAATGGTATTAGGCCTCCCAAAGAAATCTGGTACACAGTCACTCATTGAAGAGGAGGCTGTTGTGAAAGAAAAGTGAGAAGCAATTTTCCCTGAATGTGTCGTGTCCTGCTCATAGAGAGGCTGCAATGTGGGTACTGTATTTATTACACAGTTGCTCTGCTTCTCTTGTTGACTTGAGTTCAGAGACTATCTTATTTATTACAAATTTAACTGGTCATGGGAAAGTTCACTCTATAATTTTATGAGCAATTCTCGGTTCATTTACCTTGGGAGGAAAGAATGAGGAACTGGAATGTGTTCTGACAGAGAAGCAGTTCAGGGGTGGAGTGTCCATTTCTTAACAAATCTTACAAAATATGTCTTATCTCATGAATGTAAATCTCAAGAGGCCCAAACTCTTCCTCTCACCTTTGTGCCTTCAAACATGAGCCATGCCACCTGCAGCAGGCGAGTCCAATAATCTTCTGTGGTTGTGGGCCTGAGGACTGGAGAAGCGGGGAAAAAAAAGAAAAAAGTGTAAAAGGACGATTTCTTCCACTCTGCAGATAAAGAGCTTCTTAATTCCCAAATGGCTTCATGGCAATAGTTTTTTAGAGGACAGGACAAAGTTCCTCTGCCCTTGCACTGCAAAGACACCACTGTTCCATATTTCAGGATGGTGTTCATCGCATTAACAAACATTTCACCTTTTAAGAGATATGTTCAACCTCATAATCATAAGGAATTAAATTTATCACTTAAAACAACAAAAGGGATAGCTTAGGTTCTTTGAGGCAGTCTCCTCTCCTCTCTCCCTTTCACGTGGACCATAACCTACCAGTACAGATTGGATCAATCTATAGCTGCCAGGGTTGTGAATCAGGGTGCTGAATAGTTTTTCCCCTTTCCTAGGCAGCTCTAAGAACTTCATACTGGATGGGAAGTGCCCTTCAATTGCTTTTCAGAGCTGGTCAGACCTGCTCAGTTCATCCCAAAGGTCACATTGCTTGGCAGGAAAGGAAGCAACAGAATGGCTGAAGCTGTCCCTTCTCCCTCCTCTCCTTAGCCACAGGTGAAATGCAGCAAGGCAGCGTCCAAGCAGCTTCTGCTCTTCAGGGGACCTCATGCTTTATGCTGGAGATATAGCTGGGTCTGTGGAGAAGCTGTGGGATGTAACGGGGGAGGTGTGCAGATACGGCCCCCTCCCACTCTTTTCTTCGGAGTGATGTAGCTGATTCAGACACTTCAGTTAAAAAACAGAACTTCAGCCCTTCAGGGCAGTCATCAGAGGCCAGGTCATCCGTTTATACAGTTGACCTTAGCAGTCATACTCTAGAGCTCCTCAGGGCTCCCAGAGAACATTATCTATAATATGACCACTTTTCTCTGCAGTGAAGAGTGAGTGAGTGATAAGCAAACAACCTGCTTTAAGGGCACCAAGCAGCTTTAAACCTGAGTTTTGCCTAGGCATAATAATATTGGGTTCAAAGTGCTGTGTTCTGGTACAAGGCTAGATGCAAATTTCTGTGACCATTGATTGCATCATGAATCACACATGGGTGAGTCAGGGATGTTGTGAAATATTTCCTAGTTACTTGTAACAGTAAGTTCATAGCAGAATGTGAATTATGCTCTCATGCTAAGTCCTCTTCATTTTATCGTGGCATCGGGATGTGTATAATTATTTTACAAACTTATTCTATTACTTTATTTTGCTTTGGCTGACTTAGCATGAATGGTTCCATAGTTTGATGATGATACAGATGTTTGTGCGCTCACTGTAATTTTTAAGTTGCAACTGTATTGTAAGTAATAACATTTGTGCAGCTTGGTGTGATATGCAACCAAAAAAAAAAGAAATGGTGCAAATACTAAACATCTCTATTTTCTGGTGATTTATCTAGTTCTTTCCTAATAAAAATCATTACGAAGTCATTACAAATGCCTACTACTACTACAGAACAAAAGACAAACAATTTAAAGATTAAAAAACCAGGAAATAACCAGCTTTGCCTGACAGCACAGGCCTGCATTTTTCAACTTTTCTAGAATGCCTAGAAAGATACAAACATTCTTAATACTGACTTAGGAGTTAAAATTTTCAGTTTAGTATATGCTATTCCTACTCTTCCTGCTTTCATAACTGCTTTTTTAAAACAAGGAAAGAAGCAAAAACCTGTGTCTTCCACATTGTCCTGAACTCTCTAAGTATCCTACCTCTTGGTGATTTTCAGAAATCTCTCTGCTCTTTTGGGAATCTTGATGCCAGCGTTCAAACTTGTTCCAGTAGTATCTTTTACTGTGGAAATGTAGTTACTTGGCCTGTTGCCTCCTTTGATTAGCTTTTTCTTACTTTCCAGTTTTGCATAGTGGTTATTGAAATCACTGAATATGTTTCCCTTTTGTGTAAACAAATCCATGAGATTGTCTTGTGTTCCTGAAAGTGTTATGCAAACTAGTACTTGCTATTAAGTGATTTTATGAGTTGAGAAATTAGTCGTATAGTATTTACAGATGTCATTCAGAAGTATAGAGGATGGTGGCTACGTTACCAATATAGGCTGAATTATCAAATATCAAAAGTTGCTCTGAGCACAAAAATCTTTCTTTATCTTTAGTCTCCATTTTTCTCCTTTGTGGTTGTTCTGTTACCCTCTGTTTAGTTTCATATCCAGCGTTTAGCCATTGTGTTGTGCTTGCAGTATCTGTGTATTGTATCGATGTGCTTTGACTCATCACTGTTACTTTATGTCACAGTAGCAACAAACATTTGAAGTATTTGTTGTCTTTTGTACAAAATACTGTAATTTTTACCTCCTTCCTATTTAGAATCACAGAGCAGCTGAGGCCAGAAGGCACCTGTGAAGATCAGCTGGTTCAAACATCTCCTCAGAGCAGAGTCAGTGAGAGTGGGTTGCTCAAAGCTGTGTCCACTGGAGTTTTGATTCGCTTCAAGGATGAAGACTCCACAGCTTCTCTGAGCAACCCGTTCCTGTGTTGGACCACATTCACAGTAAAAAAATGTCATGTGTTTACAAGAAATTTCTTGTATGTCAATTTGTGCCTGTAACCTCTCATCCTGTCACTGGGAAGAGCCTGGCTCTGTTGTCTTTACTCCCCGCATCAGGTATTTATGCGCATGGATAGATCCCCTTGAGCCTTCTCTTCTCCAGGCTGGGCAGCCCCAGCTCTCCCCACCTTTCCTCGTACATCAAGTGCTCCAGGCCCTTAATCACTTTTGTGGCTCCGTGCTGAGATCACTCCAGTATGTCCATGTCTCGTAGTGGGGAGCCCAGCTTTGAACCCAGCACTCCAGATGTCTCTCACCAGGGTTGAGCAGAGGGGAAGGATCAGCTCTCACGCTGGCAATGCTCTGGCTGATGCAGCACAAGATGAAATTGGCCTTATTTCTACACGGACACATTGGTGGCTCATAATTTTATTTATTTATTCATTTATTTAAAATATTCTACCTCATTCCTAAATCTTTATATTGTTTCTGCCTCAGTCTTGCTGAATATGTGTATGTATCTTCAGTAAATCCTCCAATCACCACATCAAACATAGGCTTTACATTAGCTCACTGAGTTCCACCTTAAAGCAAATATATTTATTGTTTTCAGAAACCACACTGGATCCTTTTTTCTTGAATTGTTTTCCTCTTGTTTAGGTAACTAAATAAACTTTTGCTATCAGTTTTGCTGGCAAAATCTCAGTTTCAGCCTCCATCTTAAAAGGTTTCCTTGGTTCTCTATGCCTACCTAATTGCTTGATTTAGTGTTTCCTGCCCCTTACCAGCAATCATTTCTCTCAAAACATCAGCTTAGTGACCCTTAGCTTTCAATCTGCTTTTCAGAAACTTTTCCGTGGCACTGTTCCTCCCTCTCACCCCCTCTGCCAGCTCTCATGCCCCTGGATATTGCTTCAGCAGCAAGCTGCCATGAGCTCTTCTTTGTTAGCAGACGGAACCGATGGTCTGCTCGCAGTCGTTCTAGCCTGTAACATTTGCTGCTTTTCCTTTTTTTGTGTGTTTGTTCATGGCATAGTTTCCCAGGAGCACCTAAGTCAAACAAAACCACAGGCAGCGGTTTGCTGGCATGTGGTCTGTATGGACAAAAGTTCAGGAAGGTTTTCTGTTTTTATCTTGTTAAAAGTACTCAGCGAATCCGCTGCTTTTTCTGTTGCTGCTTCCAGATTTCCCCGATCATCTCCAGTGTAAACCTCCTGAGGACAGTGCTTGAATTCAGATACACTTTTCAATGTAATGTTACCGCAGAGAATTTGGGATAGCTGAAAAATGTGGTTGCTGGAAAGGTCAAAGAATAAGAAGTGAGGAATGTGGAAATCAAAATCGAAGTAGGAGCCAGTACTGGAGGGAAAGATAGATGAAATTCAGCCAACTACCACTGGATGGCTCTACCTAGAAATTACAGATGTGTGCCAATACTACTGATGTAACCAGACCTCTGTAATACCTCTTGGGTTTCTGCAATTTTTGTGGTGTTTTGATACACTGTCAAAAAATTCCCTTCTTACTAACCTGACTGCCTTTGATTTTGTTATGTTAGACTGAGGTATAGTAAAAAACAAAAAAGATGAAAACCCTCATCTGTTGTTCAATCCTGTTTTCCAGTTAAACACCCTTTGCCTGATCTTAAAGCCTCATCCCTGGTGACTGGTTGTCACTGAACCAAGAAGTACGTTAGCAGCGTGACGCATGATTTATATTTAACAAAGATTCAACGCGAGCGTTGGAATTAGAGTATGTATCATATGGCAGGATTTTATATAGGTAGGCAGTGTTCCATCCAGTCTGCATTGTCTTTGGAAAGAGCATTTGAAACTTTTATAATACAATGAACTAGTTACTCCTTTGGAATCACGCAGAAAATCCTGGCTCATCGCAGAGAGTCTGTCTAGCCACCGTGGGAATCTGATGGAAAGCCAGGAAGAAAACTGCCAGTCCTGTACTGAGCTAGCCCTGCAGAGGTGAGTAGCCTTCCTTGTCCTCAAGACGCAGACAGGTGAAAGAAGATCCTCCTCTTATCAGCTGGGATTTGCTGACGCTTAGAGCTTATGAAATCTGCAGACCTGCTGAGAAGGGCATCTAGAGCTCACCCAGAGGCGAAAAAGCAGAAGGAGGTTCTTGAGGGAAGGAAGCCAAGGGGAGGAGAGAAAGGCAGGCTACACCCTGCTCTGGCAGCATTGCTAAAACAACTTCAGGCTCTGCTGCCCCCTTCCCAGGGTGGTGGCGTGGGCTGCTGGAGTCTCTGCTCTAGACACTGCATCTGTAAAAAGACTCTTTCAGTGAAAGATGGAACTATGTTCCAAGCAGCAAAAATCTTTCTTCCCAGACCTACTGGTTAGTCTTATCACTAATCCAATGATGTGCCCTTCTATCTGGTACATAGGATGCAATTAGCTGCTACTTAATTAAGTGAGCATATGTGAATAATCGTTTCAGACTTGTGAAGCAAAGAACGCGTTATAACATCCCTGTGGGACTCCTGCAGTAGGAAGTGATCTGACACAGACAGGGGCTCAAGCACTTTTTATTCTGCAGGAGATGCATCGAAATGCAGGGACCTGAGATGGCTGCTTTAGTTGTCTGCCACCTGAAATACTAATTTTGGCCACTCCTCTGCTACGCACACTCATGTTTACAAAAAAGAATAGTAATTAAGATTTTTTCATATTGTTTGCTGAAATTATTTATATGAATTTCAAGCATTTAAAGAAGTTTTCAACGTATAAAAGCATTAAATAAAACTAAAACCATGAGAAAACACCAACCCTTCAGATTATATGTGCAAATTTTGAAAGTTTACTTACAAAGGAATGATGCATCTTGGGGAAAAATCCAGGGGGGAAAAAAAATCACTGCTAAATTTGCTCTTTTAAAATGAACTTTTAAAGAAATGGACAAGGCCTAAAAAAATTAGGCTTAAAAAATTACCCCAGAAGACTCTAAAGATATCTGGAAATTGCAAACATAAGCAGGGTTATAGCTGCTGACCAGCCCTTTAGTCGAGCCGGCCGGTGAGATGGGGAAGAATACACTTGGTTGCTTAAAGCGGGGTTGCAGTTTGTGCCCTACCCAGCACACTGCTGTTTCAAGCTAACCGAAATGCATCATAGCCTGAGGTATTTCAGCCAGCAGCAGAGAGCAAGCTGCACACAGTATCTACAGTGTACATCAGTATTTCAGTAAATATATCTATATCTATACATTGTGGACCACCTTTTATCCTCATTATTATTTGAGGCTAGCGGGGGTTTAAAAAGTAGGTGGCATTTAGATTTGGTTGGTTGGTTGGTTAAAATCATCCATTTCTGAATTATCATGCTACTGGTTAAAAAAAACCCACACCAGACAAAACCAAAAAAAAAAAAAAAGAAAAAAGAAAAAAAAAGAGGCAAAAAGAAAAGTTTTTTCTTTTGACCAGACGCTGAGAATGGAAAGAGGGCAGCCCGCCCAGCACGCTGATGCTTTACACACCACTTGTGATTCCTGCACTGCAGACTAAATTACTGCGCTTACATGCTTATGTGCCCGTATGTGGTTATGCATGGAAACCGCAATGTATTCTCTGCCATCAATGGGACCGCTTGTACAGCAAGGCACTTTCTTCAGAATACCCTGGTGCAGCATTATTTATGAACATCATTAAAAAAATATGGGCAGAACAGTTTGACCACTAGAGAGAAAGGATTATGAATGGAGAGAGGCTGAGACTGAAGGGAAAGTTTTCTGGACTGCCACAAGACCAGTCTCCTAGTTCATGTAAATTAGTGAGAGGAGAAAAGAACATGAACTGAAAAGACTTCATTAACTGGCTGTTCATTACGAGAAAAGACTAATGCTGGGAATGTAATGTAGAACAGTTTCAATATGCTACGTCCAACACTGACATTTTTTCTCATAGAAAACTCCCTTTGGCCTTGGAGATTTTATTGGAGAGTGCAGTGGTCTTGCTTATCATTTTCTCATTTCAAAAGCCTTGCTTTTTTTTCTTTATTTTCATATAGATTGAAGCTATAGAGATAACCGGATATAACTAAAATATTTATGTGAGCCACAAAAGAGAAACGCAACTTAACGCAAGAATAAGTTGTATATTTTGTTGACTAGATGGAGCATGTAAAGCAGAAAATGTTCCCTATTACATTGTCACTTGAAATACAAAAAGTATATTATAATGTGTCAAGAAATCAGGAAATTCATGGCCCTTGCCTCTGTAGATAACTAAAAGATTTAGTGGTTATTTGTATGATGAAATGACTATTTCATTTTGAAATATCAAGCTCTGGGTGCAAAACTTGATCGATTTAGCCATGTGGAAGGTGCTGTGCTCCCTGGCTTGGGTTCCTGGAGGTAGGGCTCTGTGCCCCAAGCACAGCCAGACTTCTTGGTGCTGCATGGGCAGTCGCTGGCCACGGGCAGCTGGAAACAGTAAATACAGGTGGCCACCAAACCTCCCCATCCTTTTCCGGAGCGGTGAGGCCCTCTGTGCCCTTTTTTACCTCCTTGAAAGTGCATGGCCAAGGTGAGAATGATGCCACAACCACCTTTCTTCCATGTAACACGTGGAGGCCTTGAATAATTCATCCGGGAGACTTCCTTCAACCTGAAACATCTCAAACCAGACTTGCCTGGAACTCACTTGGAGGGTGGGAATCCTCACATTTTACCTAGAAAATTGTATGGATCTATTTTCTACTACCAGTAATGAAGAAAGAGGAAAGAAAACTGTGTACAATAGAGGCTTCTTCCTTGTTTAAAGACTGATGTTTTACTCAAATAATTGATTATACTGGTGTAATTAACACATTGGAAACTGAGTTGCAGGCTCTAATCAAGTGGGGCGTACTGGGAAGCTTGAAATATAGCTGATTTTGTTGCTGTAAGAAACGTAAATCATTCATGATTGTTCCTTATTATGAAGTACTGGATGATGTGCTTATCTCTCTTCCCTTCCAAAGTCCAAAAGGATTCAAAATATCCGCTTTGTCATATTGCACAAAGTAATTATAAACTAGGTGATAATCTGAAGGTGTTATCTTTAACCTTTTGAATCTCAAAATTCCTAGTTAATGGTACAGACATACCAAATGCGGGTAGAGCTGAAACTGTTTAATAACCTGATAGAACTTACTGTATACATACCTGCTTGAATGCATGTACAGGAAAACTGATTGATCTTCTGCACTTATTCCTGCTATTAATTTTAACAAAAAGCTATGGAATATCGGTCCTCTCAAAAGCTCCCAATTTATAATTTCCAGAACACAAACTTTTCGCCTACAGGGCAGCTGACGTGGCACTGTTTGACAAAACAGGCCCAGGCTAAGCAGGGATCTATTCGCACCAAGCCTCTGTGGTGGCGCCAGTAGCTGTACAGAAGGATCGTCAGCCTTCTTTTGTGGTTGTGGCGGTGTGGCGTTACCAGTTACAGTATACCGAGACACACTCCCTGAATGTCGTCATCGGCGGGCAAGGGTTACTCGCTGAAGGAACGATAGTGCTGCCCTATGGATGAGTCCCTTAACGGCATTTTCCTGTTCTGCTTACATCAGCCCGTAGCGCATCACATTCGGAGCAGATGTGGAGAGCGAAACAGCTGGCACTGAAACCCTGCCTCCATGGTGTGCATGGTCTGGGGAGGTTATTTTGGACTACTCAGCTCCACTGATATCCCATAAAAGCCCATGAGGAGACTTGCCCATGGCAAATTTCACGTCTGGTCCTGGTGTATGTCCTTCTGTTGAGCTTCATCCAAAAGGAATCTGCTTCACACACTTCAAGAGACAATTCGAAGCACAGTGAGCATACAACCGGAAGATTTGTTTTGAAAATAAACTCTTGAACTGAAATAAAAAGCTAAGATAGCTAAGATAGGTGCACGTAGGGTCAAAATTAAAGCAGTTCCCTAGAGTAAACTCCATGGAAGTGGAGGGAACATGGTAGATAAGGAAACAGGGAACTGTGCAACTTATTTTAAATGTTTTTCTTTTCTTTTCTAGGGGTGGGTATAACACATTCTCGATGCATTGGACTTTCCATGGCAAAGTGCACTGACAAAGATAAGACAGTCTGAGCTACATTTACGGATAAAGAGACTGGCTGACTGACTCCCTAAGGTGCTGAAGCTTTCCCTCTCCTGTCCCTCCTATTCACTGGGTGTAGGAGGCACAGCACATGCGGGAATCTTCGCGAAAGGGGTCAGGTACCACTACGCTGTATAGTCTCCCAACTCATTCAGCTCTGAATCTGGCTCTCAGAGTGCTACGCTCAGAACAGTTGATAAACCACAATGTAAAAATTCATACAGGACAGTGCTGTTTAGCTGTTTGTCCCCAAAGCCTAGACTGTCAGGATGTTAATGTGCAATTTATATGACAAGAAATGACAATTCTACACTTTCCTTCTGCTACTGTGCAGAAACACAGACAGTGTTTGACTTCCTCTAGATCACTAAAAGCATTACATGTGCGTGACTGGGGCAAAAAAAAAAAAAAAGCCCACTTATTTTTTGCAAATCTAGATGCCTGAAGGTAAGTCCTAAATCCATATTTAGGTATCTCTATGAAAGTAGATTGATTTTTTTTCAGTGGTTCTGGATGGCTGTGATTTTCTGGCCATGGAAGCACATTTTACTTTCAAAAATCTGTCCCTTTGTATCCTGCTGTTTTAACATGGTTTTGGGTGATTTTAAATATATCTTGAAAACTCTCTGAGGACCTTTACAGAAATGCTTTTTACACTACCAAAGTTATTTCCTAACAGTCTAACTAGAAATATTGAGCTCCTGTGTAAATAGAGCTCTCTGGATCTACAGAAGAGGTAAAATCTCCTAGTGATTTATTTCTTCCCCTCCTCAATACTATTTCAACCAGATACGGAAACACCAAAAAAAGTGTTGGAGCCATATAAATTTGACAAGGTCTGAAACTGGCCCGTAGTACCAATGAAAGATCAGGAAAAAAAATACAATAATGTTAGTATTAATGTTAATGTTAATGTTAAGCATAAAAAACTTGTCTGTTATTACAGTAGCTTTGTTTTCACAGGGAGAACTTTTACAGCAAAGATACCTGTTGAGATTTGCATTGAACTACCAATTTTGTCCAGTTTTTATGCCTTTTAGATGCTGTTGATCCTAGCATAACATATGATTTGGTACAATAGTATTCGGTTAAACTGTTGTATGAATTAGCTAGAGATGTGTAGGTATTGCCACGCTGACATATGTACTTTTTGCATGTCTATGGCTAAGAAGACTTTGGATACTAGTCCTGATCATATATCATATCACAGCAAATATTTAACAAAATTATGTTAATAGAAGTATTGTACCACAACATATTTTCTGGCTGGCAGAGTTGGAGGCTTCTGAGAAAAAATAATAATTAGAAAATAGATCCTCGTTAAGGAAGTTAAAATACACTGAGAACGAAAATAAATGTCTCATTATTGCAATGTATGGATGCCTGATGATGCCTCTTTAAGCAAATTCTGTACATCCTGTTGGATTCGATTCCAACAGTACTGGTCCTCTGTCCTTTAAGGAATACTCCAACACTAATTTTGATTCATATTCACTGTTGGTACTCCTCAAGCTTGGCGGGTAAACTCCCATTTGCCCAAGGTACTTTCACAGACTGCCCCTGCTGAGACCTGCTGCCTGGGTATGGCAGGTGCAGAGGTACTGGCTGCACCTCCAGTCTAACTTTCCTGGTGACAGGTACTGCAGGTACCAAGCAAAACCTGATAAACCAGCCGAGCTGTGCTGTTTGGTGGGAGCTGAGATGTACCAGGGTCTGCAGACAGCAAAGGCGCCCTGCTGTGAAATGTATTTCTCTTTTGGCATCTCTCTCATCCTACCTGCTTGGCATGACAGTCTTGACATGTCTAGATGCCTTGTTGTGTCAGGAGAACGATAGATAGTGGTTGAAATGGGGTACACCGCATGTTGCCAACAGATGAGAAGTTTCTCCAAGATTGTTCTAGCTGTTCAATGCACATCTTTTTTTTTCCTCTCTCTTTTTTTTTTTTTTTTTTTTTTTTTTTTTTTTTTTGTATAACAGTTAATACAGAGAAGTCTGTCTGCCTGGACTGAGTGTGTTGCAATCAGCTATTTTAACAGCACACAGTTTCACAACAAAGTTTCATTTAGACATAAAAGAGGAAGCAAGTTCAGCATGTTGCAGTTCAGTCAGTTATAAAACCCCCTCATCTCCTAAGGGACTTTCTTTCTACACTTCTGTGCTATAGAGGATTAGAAGTAAAACACACGTCGTCTTAGAAGTGTATTTAAAAAGGAAATAAAAACAGAACGTTGCATTTTGGGGTAGGACAGACTCACGGGAAGTTTTAAACTGGTTAGAAGACAACAAATTTCCTGTACCTGGTCAGCTGTGTATCTTTGGAGGTAAGAATTAAAAAATGCTATGCATTATATAAATGTAAGAAAATGTTGCTCTTGCTTACCAAAGCAGCTCTTTTCTGTCTGTGTGGGATCACAGCTGGTATCTGGTAAAACGAGGATGTGCTTTTCCTGGTTTGAATGCATGTGCGTGTTTGCAGAGCCTCAGCCGCTGTCCACATGCAGTTTCTGCGGCCTTGAGAAGTGAGATGAGAGCGTTTCAAAAGTGCCCTCCTCGCAGCCGTGACTGACCGTGATTGCAATGCAACTTCAAAGTGCAACAAAATCGTTCCTCTGATATTTATGAAGTCTTTCATAAAATTGTACTAAAAAATCTTTTCCAGAATACTTTTAAAGGGGGCCTTACCTGGTATGTTGCTTTTATCATAATTATGGTATTTTTATTGATCTTTCTGTGCATGTTAGTGTGCTGTCTAAATAATGTGGTCAAAGTGATGTACTCTATTTGTAGATCAGCAATAAAGATATGCACCATAATAGATAAACATGGGCATCATATTGAAAAAAGTTCGTAGAAAAAAGGCTGAGACTTTTCTAAAAACCAGGTGATGTTAACAAGTATAAACAAAGAAGCTTTATCATTGTATTCTCCTGATTCACAGTGAATTTCCTGGTTTGCTGCGAGTTCATAGCTTGGCATGGGTGTACACACATAACATGCACTCTCCCTCCTCTCTTTTTGTGCTCAACAGCAGCTGCGACTAACGTTTCAATGCTCAGTAGTGCGCTGTTTCCCTCACTCCTCCCTTCTGTCTTTCTTGCTTTACCATTTATTCTTTTCACTTCTAGAAAGTGTATTCTATAAAAGTGCACATGAATTGATTTCCTCTTTACTTCAGCTGCTTAGATACAAAATATTGCAGTCCACATAGTTCAGTCATGACAACAACTACAACTCATCCAAGGCCAGGCTGGATGGGGCTTTGGGCACCCTGGTCTAGTGGAGGGTGTCCCTGCCCATGGCAGGGGGGTTGGAACTAGATGATCCTTGTGGTCCCTTCCAACCCAAACCGTTCTGTGATTCTGTGATTCTATGAAAATGAACACAGAATTTCAGAAGCATGAAATGATTTCCACCCCAGACATAAAAGCACAGTGTAGAAATACCACGTAGTCAGGTCATCCTTATGAATGTGGAACCTGATCCTTCCTGCCTCACATCTCATGTTGTTGCTTACAGCTGTGTATATGAGATGTAAAATGCTACCAAACCAGATTGATGGTGTCCTAAAACAACTTCGTATGCATATAGATTATTAAGAAGAGTGTGGAAAATGATGAAGACTGTACGAAGTCTCAAGGGACTTGAACTGATGAAACCGATTTGGATGGGAAATTATTAGAGAGCTCAAGAAGCTATATTTACCCACATACAGTTTTCATTGTATTTTTATGGAAGTCTGTCCCCCTAAACTCTGTTTAAAGATACAACATCTCTCAAACATACAGTAAGAATGTATTTTTTTCTTCTAAATGAAAGAAACAGCTGCTCCTGAAGCTCTCTGCCATCCCTTTAGCATGATTAAAAATGGATAGATGCTTGTATAATGAGAACATTCAACAGTACGTATGTACTGTAGTATGTACACCTACATATGAAGTGTAATGTGGTCTTGGGGAAGACGCCTCTCCTCACGTGCTTCCTTCAGCCTGTCCTTCAAGTAGATTCCCTCATAGACTGGGGCAACAGGATTATTATCCTTTCAAACCTACTCTAGTTGTTTCTGCCAAGACAGCCATATTTCCCCATGGGAGAGGTACTCCTAGCTCTCCTGCATCTCTTGAACTGTTGACAAGTGAATAAAGAAGATGAGCAGGGCTCATGTTTTCTTCAGTGGGAATACCAAAAGATCAGAGTGAAGAGAGCTGTGGGAAAGGGGACAAGAGGCATTTGGCTCATGACAGCTGCTGAAATAACCTCATGGTGCAGTCCCGTAGGTCCCAGGTCTCCCAGAGCAGGAGCAGGGAGAGGAACTTGCACATGCAGCAGGTAGTGTTAGGGTGCTTTTGCAAAAGCACCTCTTAGTTACTCCTCTTCTCTTCTGCCACAGGCAAAGTGGGCCAACTCCTACCTCAGATAGCAGTCACTGTTATCACAGAATCATAGAGTCATAGAACTGCCTAGGTTGGAAGGGACCTCAAAAGATCATCTGGTCCAACTTTTCATGGGAAAGGGAGCCTAGATGAGATTATCTATTACCCTGTCCAATCGCATCTTGAAAACCTTCAGTGATGGGGACTCCACCACATCCCTGGGGAGGTAGTTCCAGTCGTTGACTGCTCTCAATGTAAAAAGTCTTTCTTATACTGGGACGAAACCTATCCCGGTGCAGTTTATACCCATTGCCCCTTGTCTTCTCCCTGTGGCTCCTTGTGAAGAGAGAGCCTCTGTCCTTTTTGCAGATGCCCTTTAAGTACTGGAATACCATAATGAGGTCTCCTTCCCCAGCCTTCTTTTCTCCAGGGAGAAGAGTCCTAACTTCCTCATAGGGCTGGTTCTCTAGCTCTTTGATTGTCTTCATGGCTCTCCATTGAATCCTCTCCAGTGTGTCCACATCCTTCTTGATTCGTAGGAACCAGAACTGGACACACTATTCCAGGTGCAGCCTGACAAGTGCTGAGTAAAGGAGGATGATCACATCCCTATCATCTCCGCTAGTCGTGCCCCTGCGGATGCAGCCCAGGGCCCAGTTTGCCTTCACTGGTGCACCGGTGCACTGCTGAGCCACACTCGGCTTTTTGTCCACCAGGACCCCCAGGTCCCTTTCAGCTGGGCTGCTCCCCAGACACACAGATCCTAGCTTCTGCTGGGATCTTTTCTTATGTTGTCCCAGGTGGAGGGACTTGCACTTGTCTTTGTTGAACTTCACACCGTTATTGCTGGCCTGTCCCTTCTAATGTGCCCACCTCACCATGCAGTTTAGTGTCATCAACATCACCTTTACCCAAGCCAGCCCTGGGCACTGGAGATAGCCCTTATCAAACGGGGTTCAGATACCAAAGATCTGTGGGTTTCAGGCATTGAGGAAAGGCTCCACTCAGCCATATGCACAGCTCATTACACTTCCTTCTTCTTTCTCCTGGTTTCCCTACGCTGGCTGTGCTGAGGCTTCCTGGCAGCTGTTTCACAGCAGCCCCAGTGGAAAGGTGAGATACGGGTCCTGCAACACATGCAGGCTCACTCTTCAGCCCATCCTGTTTGCCAGGTGGATTCTTGCTTGCACATCCTGCAGTCTGAAGTAGATCCCAAACCTCACTGAAGGGATCTGTCTGTATCTCCACAGTCTGGAAAAGTGTCTCGTAAAATGGGGAAAAAGTACTACAGATGGATCTACAGGATTTGAATTCCCTCCAGACAGGGAGACTTTGTCATCCGGGGTTCCATCTAGTAAGTCAGCTGAACCTAAGATATACCCTGTGACAAAACTTGGACTCCAGCTACCAGCAGCACAACTTTAATGGCATTCAGAGCCTTGCTCAGGGATCTGAAATCCAGACATTTTCAAAACAAGCTTGTCTCTTCCCAGAGTTTCCATCCCCTCCTTTTGCAGTGCAAAAGAATGTCCCTTTCCCCACGGAGCTGTGATCCCAGCTGGCACCGCTTCTTTCCGTTCTCCCTAGCAACTTTTTCATCTTGCTCAGGTTGTTGTATAGGACACAATTTATCATATCTTTTTGTGTACACTTCTCAGGCTTTTCTTAAACGTTTTGCTTATCCTGTGCCAAGAACTCCCATTCTGTGTGCCTGCTCCCAGACTGTAATCTGAGATCTTTATGCAAACATTGGCACCTTCTCCAAGCATTATAACCCAGCAAATCTGCTGCCACTCAGACAATACTGGCAAACCCACTGGATTCTCCACGTGGCTTTAAACATTCATCCCGGCTTTAGGCTTTTCTTCTGCTTAAGAACTGAACAAAAACCCCAGGCAAGACATATGAGGTTTTGAGATCATCTGTCAGTAATAAAGAATATGTCAGATAGAAAAGACATCATAAACCAGACAGTCTTCTCCCTCTGTCGTCGCTAGGCTTAGACAGAACGCAGTCAGCTCCCATTGGCAGGACAGCAGCCACATGAGGAAAAATCTCTTTGTTCACCTCTTGTGCAAAATGCATCATCAGAATTGTAAAAAGGACTGTTTTCCCTTGGGCAGTAAAAGTCATGCAGTTATTTTCAGGAAGAGGGAAGTGAAATCTGAATTTAGGGAGCGTGAAACCTGAAATATTGAAAGACATTAGACATAATCCCTCTGCACTTGGAATCCTGGTGTATATGGGCGTCTGTGGCATGGGAGGGGGATTAAGAGAAGGAGCACGAGAAAGAAGAATTAATGAAAAGTCACTGGATGTCAAATACAAGAATTAAAGGTGACCCAATTGCATGCCCGGCCATTGGTAGTGATGGAGTAACAACTTGACAGGGGTGTATCTTATATTAAGTACTAGGACCAGAGAGATACGCACCTCTCTTTTGCATTCAGGCCCTCGGCACCGCCTATCAAAACCTCAGTCAGATTTCCGTGCAGAGCTGGGAATAGCCAGATTAGCGCGACAGCCCTTGCCACCGTCGGAGCGTAAGCTTGTGACTCATTCAGCAAAGCACACAACTCCTGAGCGCGATCGGAGCCTCATCTTTTTGAATTTTCCAGTTCTTTTGTTTGCACTCTGGTCTCAGACAGCGTGCTCTAGAACACTTAAAATAAGTATTGCAGAATGCGGCGCGAAGAAATGAAACCGATGGTTTCATTTCCCTAATGCTTCACCTTATGACAGAAACAGCGTACATCTGGGCAGTAGGAAAGACAGAAGTGTCACATGCTACCTGAACACAACCGGCTTCGCGTGCGTTGGCTGAGCGGCGAACAGGCCATATGTTATATTTCCACTCATTTCTCAGAATCCACATTAAAAATAAGCATAGGAACGAGCGTATAACGATTCCACATTCGTGTTAGCCCAAGTTCGTGGTGACTTTGCAATAAAGCCATCTGGGCCGCGGGTGACTGGGGGAAGGGAACAGCCTTTGCACTGCAAAAGCGGGGAGCAGAAGCAGAAGAGAGAGGGGGGTGAGTTGATAAGCTGAGCAGCTCTAGCGTTTGGCTGAGATTTCTGTGGTGGCACCTTCATCACAGCTAAAACCTAAGACAAGACGACAGCAGCATACTGCAAGGAATGCCAAGCCCCAAAGATCATTTTTTCCCCTCTTGCATAAATAGATCGCTCTTCATTAAATGTTGCCTGCCTGTGGGAAACCGCAACGGGCAGCAGCAGAGAGGATCCAGGGTCACCAGAGAGAGTGCTTGGACACATTTATTTTCCACGGATATTTCCTGCTGAAGAAAGTTTATTTTCCCTCCAACCTTCTTCTTCATAGGGTGAAAGTGACCTCCCCCCCGCGCCCGCCCCAGGCTAAATATTTTCTCATGCTGCCTCCTTCCTAACATCTGTGTAAAGTCTATATCCATGCTTAGACAGGATTTAGCCATCATTTATTATTAGTGCAGGATTTTGCACTAGCAACTTTGCCACAGGAAATACTTTGCTAAGTAATGGGAGTCCTTTCACTCTTGGAAAAGATAAGTCGAGCGGTTGGCAGCAGCATGGGGTAGTACAGCGTGTGCCAGAGAGATGCCACCTCCCCGTTCACAGTTTGTGGAAAGATGTTCCCATTCTGGTGCTCCATCACAGCGGGTGTTTTGAAAGAGACAGGCAAACTGTCAAATAACTGGAACATATGTTCATATCTGCAGAGACAGTATCCGTTAAGGATAATTGGATTAAATAGTGAAGGAAGAAAAGTACTCACAAAACAAAGACAATATAGTTGTTCCTCTATCAGACAAGATATCTCCTACTATAGAAAGATGAAACCATTTTCTATTTTAATTCATTTTTAGTTAAGATTTACTTTCTCTTTGCTGGTCTACACAGTTTCTTTAGGATATGTTTCCCATTGATCGTCTCCTTGACATCTGTCAAGAAAAAAGACACAGAGGTGGACTTAAGAACAATTATGTCGTAGCAGAGCAGCTAAAACTTGGGCAGAAACATTTACTGATGTGCAGATGCATGTGTGTCCTTGCTAGCAAGTCCTGCCTTTCACTACTAACACGTCCACACAGCTTTTGAGACTGAGCTGCCTGCTCAGAGAGTGGGGAGTCAGTGGCTGCTGGAACCTGACTGTGCTTTTGTAGAAACGCAGTGGAAACGGATTTCAGAGCTGGTGGTAGTCACGCCTAATCCAACTACGAAGGAGCCGGAGTACTTCTGAAATGTGCGCTTTCCTATGCATTACACTGAAATATGTCTCTTCAAAAGGATACTGCAGATTTCTACATCTAGGGTAGTCAGCTTAAGATCCTTTTATAGTAACTGGAGGGTGATAAGCAAATCTAGGGCACAATTCATCTCTTTTTGATTTAGGTGTCTAAAGCAGGCCAGATGAATCATGCCTCCAAAAAGCCTTGCGTTTGCCACTGACATTTTCACGTCTAAAAGTCAGAGACAGTAAGTTCCATCCTGCTTGGCAAGCAGAAGTACAAAGTGCTAATTTAATGATCTGAGATTCTTTAATGAAAAAGGAACCACACCTACAGTCATTGATTAGTCTGGAACAGAAGGGGTGATACTCTCAATATGAATCTCAAACATAGTTCACAGGCAGGTGACGAACTACACCCAACAGAGGTTGCTTTGAAGCATATGAGAAAAAGGGGGAAACCCCTTGGCTTCTTGCTGAAGTCAAGGGCAAAAATACACGTATTTAAGTGTAAACTATTAGAGCAACTATTAACACAACAAACCACTTCTTGTTCCTCTCTGCCCAACTCTCTTCTTGTTGGATGCATTGGACATGCCATAAGTTATGTTATACAGAATATGCTTTTGATGTGATTAACAGCACAACAGGGAGACTAGCTGATCACTTCACTCATTGACTCAAATCCTCTAGAAAGACAGAGACGCTCTAGTTCATGTCCAAACCAGAAATATCTCTCCACAGCTGGTAACAGAGATGTGAGTGTGAGGGTAATCACATTAACCCAATGAGTTTGTAATGAACTAATGGTTTCTTCTTGTCATTCTTCTGTCTGCTGTTGGTTCCTTTCCTTTGGTGAAGGATGCTGTCAGAAGGTTACCTTTACGGAATCGCCTACCTTTGTGAAGACCTGAACCCTGAGCTCTACAGCAAGAGTTCGGCCGAGGAAGTGGTGTATGAAATGAAGTCCATTAATTATTCTTCCATGGACGAAGCGCAAGGAAAAAACCTCCTTCAGAGATGCAGATCTGCTGGCAAGTGCATTTCCTCAGCCTGTTCTAGAGGTAGCAAGCACAACAGAAGGCAGAAGGATAATCTCCTACAGCCTACACAGCACCCTGTGCCCACAGGGCAGCCATCTCCAGCTATGCACATCTGTGAGGGGATGACAAGAAAAGACACTTACCTGGTTCCATCTTCCTGCAAAAGCATCTGCAAGAACTACAACGATTTGCATATAGCCGGGGACTACGTGGTGCCGATTAGCTCAGTCACGACAGATTTTACCTGTGACAGTGGCATAGGCCCCTTCTTGGAGTCCTCAGAGATTCCTCCCGCCATAGAGTCCGTGAGGGTCCCCCCCTCCAGCGACACCAGCCGCAAGCCGGGTCAAGGCTACTCCTCATGCTGGCGGCTGGCAAGCATAGTGCCCCACCAGCAGCCCCTCTCCGACTCAGCCCTGAACGACTACCTCGAGCAGAAGCTGGTGGAACTGTATAAGCAGTACATCATGGATAGCACAGCAAACAGGGCATCCCCCACTCAGATCCTGGCCTCGGAGCTTATCATGACGAACGTAGATCAAATCAGCATGCAGATATCGCGGGAGCGGAATATGGAGACGACCAAGGCCAAAGACATTGTCATCAGCCGCTTTTTACAAATAGCCAGTGAAAAAATATCTTCAGAAATTAGCACACCTAGCCTGCATATTTCCCAATATAGCCACACTAATGCATAGTGTTTGAATGTCTGCTGTTAGAAAGCCTTTATGTTCTGCAAAGTCAAGTTTTAGTTTCTTAAGACATTTTTCTGCTTCATAAAAATGCATCTACCACTTAAATTAAACCTTCCAGCACATACTCAATAAGTAAAAGTATCTGTACTGTGCAGCCCCTATTGTGGACCACATGATTCTTTATTTTTTTTTAAATTTTATTTTTATTTAAAAATCCCTTTTTCTCTAAAGTTTTATTTTAGTGAGCCTCAAACATTCAAAAAGTTTTGTAGAAAAATGACTAAGAGCATATGACAACCTTCCAGGTGCTCAGATGTTTGCTTTCTCCCCCACATGCTTGACATACCATTTCAACTTTCCTCTGTCTGGAGTCTGCCATCCTACCCCTGGGTCTGTGTGAAGCGAAGGCTCACGCCCGGGCAAGCACAGGCACGGTGATTGCAGAGCCACAGAAATACAGGATTTGGGATGCCATCTGGTTCCTCTCCCTGCCCCAATCAGCTCTCCTTATGCCATCCCTCACTGAAGTGTTTATAAATTGTTCCTAAAGATATTAAGGGATAGAGACTTTACAGTGTCTTCTGTACTAACCCCAATTAGTTAATTGGTGTCATCCTGTTCACAAGTTACCACCCCTTTTTGTGAAGCACAAACTCTGTTTCCAAACAGACTTCATCAGCAGCAGCGCCCGTGTGTGTTTTGCCCCGAACTGAACTATTACGGTGGACACTGGTGACCTGTGATCCTGACCAGACACCACCTTTGCCAGCCGCTTGCAGATCCGCAGGCTGTGGAGTGGTCGTGTAGGGACAACGATGATAATAAAGGGGAAAAAGAAGGAGGAATTCACCTTCATCAAGAGAATTGCACATCGAAAACCAAAGGCTAATCCAAACGCCATTTGATTAGTGAGAACAGTTCCTTTGGATGCAGAAGGAAAGCTGAAACAGACCCCTCAGCATCATGGCGGGCCCCTTCTTTTGTTAGGATCTTTGCTGTGTGTCACAGCTCCAGGTCATTTGAACCTGAGGGATTCCTAATAGGAAAGTTGGGTTTTTTGTAAAATTTCACTAAGTCTTAAAAAAGAAGAAGGAAAAAAGCTGCCTTGTATCGGTATAATGCAAATGTTAATTTATAATAAATACTCATAAAATGTTTTCATGTCATTGATTCCACAGTGTCACTTTGGCCTTTGCGTTCTTTTTTCTTTTTTTTTTTTTTTTACATAAGGCATGCCTTTATGTGTATTTCTAAACCAAATGTGAAGTAGTAAAAAAGCCAATTTATTCTACTGCTGCTGTCTTTCCAGAGATTACTGGGGTAGCTCTGTATATTTTCCTGCTTGTGCAGTGAAGGGATATCCAAAAAACATAAGAATCTTTGATGTGTGAATCCAGAGACTGTAGAACTGTTGCCATAGCACCCTACTCAAATGCTATTATCCAGCAATTCAAAATAGGTGATTTCTGGCGTATAATATTTCTAGACTGTGATCAAATGCAATTTACAGATAGAAAAAAATATGCTATTTTCAAGAGAAAATAATATTCATGGTAATGCATAGGTATACACATGTGTTCTGCGTGCAAAATCCATTACCAATAGCTCTCTCAAATCTCTTCAAACTCTTTCAGAATAAAACTAGAATTCACTAGATACACTAGAAAGTATGAAAACGGCTTTCAGAGGACAGCAAAATCGAGCAAATATCGTAATTTTTATGTCCTACAAAAACAGATTCAGGCTTTTCAAATCCCGGAGGTTTTGTTTGTGCCTATTGACATTCACATCACTGCAGTCTGGTAGCAAAAGGCGTAGTAGAGAGCAACTTGCAGAGATGAATCCATAAATCAATACCCTCGCTGAAAGATCTTGCACCTCCATCAGAGAACATAATCGATTCTTACACTCAACTCTACCCGCCCCACAGACCATGTCCCGTGCAAACAAAACAACGTTTTATCACCTGTTTCTCAGAAATCCCGACCTTGGTTTTCCCCGCAGCCGCCAGGGCCGTGGCCGAGACCCGCAGGCAGCACCCACTCGCCACGACCACCCTTCTCAGAACGGAGGGTGCAGAAGCAGCCAGGGCAGCTGGAGAAGCGGGGCTGAGAGGGCTGCTACCTCCTTTCCTGGGCTCGCTCCACGGCCGCTGGGCCAGAGGGCTGCGAGAAGACCTGGGGGCTCTGCTCAGAGGACAGCACTGTCACGGCGATGCGCTGCAGAGCAAGAAAGACAAATCTTAAATGTACAAAAGCGTGGCTGGTGCATATAGAGGGCACGTTTGACACCTACATTTGAGTACTCCATCAGCTACAGATCATACCATTCTCATGCAGCTTTCTTCCAAGCAAGTCACTTAATGTAACCGTACATACTTTCAAGTGAAGGTCTTATTTTGCCTTGTCACACCGACATTTATTAATTTTATTCATGGAAGTGTCCTAAGCATTGCAGAAGCTGGTTTATTCCGGAAAAACTGCACCAACCACTTCCTCCTTGCATATGGTTATTTTCTTTTCCCTGCCTAAATATAAATCCCCATTTCATTCTGAGCCCTGTATTGTACCTGCTTCTCACATGAATTACGGACCAGCCACATCCCGTTACCTGAAGCAGTACCAAGGAGCTCTTGGATTTAAGGCAGTTTCTACAGAAGCAAACAACTGTTTCTTACTTTCCACTGTGCTCAGCTGAAAGTTCATTTATATCTCCGTCCTTCCTCCATTTAAAACTAATCTTCCTCTGCACAGGTATCTCTCTAGGTGTGGCCGCTTCATGCCCAATGCACTTGGATAGCAATTAGGCTGCTATTAGGATGACTCAGGTTGTTATCTAAAGCGATTATCATCTTCTCTCCTTCTCCCTCCCCTCCTCTCCTGCCTCAGGGTCAAATGTTTAAAGAGAGAGATCCCGATTTTTTCAGTAGCTCTGTTAAATAACTAATTTTTAGC
Organism: Psophia crepitans; assembly: GCA_013399095.1. Classification (NCBI taxonomy): domain Eukaryota; kingdom Metazoa; phylum Chordata; class Aves; order Gruiformes; family Psophiidae; genus Psophia; species Psophia crepitans. The sequence continues at coordinate 403,952 of VWZZ01003941.1, read as the reverse complement.
CAGGGGCGCATCATTTCTTGACAAGAGCTTATCAAAATGCTGATGGAGTCCCGGTGGCTGGGGAGCGTGCGCTGGAAAGGGGAGCTTGAGTTCTGCCCTCACAATGCGTCCTAATAATATGACTACTTCAATATGACTACGGTCACTTCGGAAGGCAAAGAAAATTGTAATGAAGTTATCAGTAACTGTTTGGTTGATATTTTCACCAACTGTCAAGAAACTAATCTCAGAAGGAGAGTTTCTAACATAAACATTCAGCACACTCTAGCAGCTTCCTTAGGCGTTTTTATACTCGTTGCTGATAACGCGATTATAGCACCTAGGAGTTGTATTGCTCATACGTAGTGTGACTGTGCCCCCAAGAGTCCGAGCCCATCTCCGTGGCAGATTAAAGCTAGCTGGTGCCTCCAGGAAGGCTGGGTGTGCAGTGTGGTGGGAAAAAGTCCTCGGCGGGTGTGGTGGGGGGGAGGAGGAAAGAGAGGGAAAAGGAGGTTGCCAGATTTGTTGCAACCTGTAGCTCCTGCATTTGGGTTTAATCCCCTTGCTGGGTCTGATTTCTTGTCCGTACCAAGAAGTGGTGGGGGAAATAAAAAGGGATATAAAGTGCAGGCTGGGCTTTGAGCTGAATGCGAAAGCGAGCATTTCATGCACGAATTGCTGTGTTGAGATGAAGTCAAAAAGCTAAGCACCTAAAACTGAAATAAATGTAGTTCTGCAGCGCTGACTTGAGCTGGTCATGTTCATGGGGTTTCACCTTGGGGAAGTTCCTGCAGGGCCGGAGCAGGCTGGGACCTCCCAGCACCCCTGGGTTTGATGGAGCCCCCTGAGGTTCACCTCATTCCCCTTCTACTGTCCTTTCAAGGGCTGAAGCCATGGGGAGTTGTTTAGGCCTATCCCTTCCCCCAGCTTCTTTCTCCCATGGCTTTCTCTTGGAGATAGGACCTGCTGAGGATGTAACCAGCTGTCAGTATAAATGACTGGTGCAGAAGGAGGGTAAAGTGCCTACTGGTTTTAGTCCCATGCTTGTCAGTCAGAATTGCTGTAAAACACCTTTCTTACTAGTGTAGGCTGGGGAGACATCTCTTGTTCTCACAGATTCGGGAGGGACGATCACCGATTTAGCGAGACCACCACATTACAGTGATGACTTATTACAGATTTTAAACCGCTATCGAGACTTGAAAGGCCTGCTGCAACTTTGCTAATCGATGAAGTCAGTAACTTGCCGCACACCTCGCTAAAGGCAGCCTGCTGGCCTCAGAAAGGCAACTGCGTGCCCATGGCAGCTGGTGGGCGTCCGCTTGGCATCTCTGTGTTCACAGAGGCAAACCGCCTCTGACAGACTGATATGGTGCTCAGAAGGGGCAGGAATTTCTCCAGCTGCATTAATTACACCCAACATGGACACAACAGGCGGTTTAAATCAGTATATTGACATCTGCCGGTGCAAATCGGCAGGGCTGGCCTCTGGTCGGTGGAGCCACGGCGGTTAACGCTGGCTGAGACCCGGCTCCTGAGCTTTGTTGTGCTGGGTTAAGCCATCACTGTTCTAGAAGACCTTTTACACCTTAGAAATGTATAGCAAAAAATGACTAACATGTAAAGGAACAGAATTTTAGATCAAAACAGAATTATTCTGTGCATTGCAGCATTACTTCTGCTTCTGCTGTACTGGGAAGAGCTGGCTTGCCATCTCCCCGGCGTTAGTGCTGACAGGATTAGGGTGACTTTTCGGAATATTAAGCAGGCTTTCTGAGACCTGAAGGGAACAATGTTCCTGAGGCTCATTCTCAGACCTTCTTACATCTCTGTCAAAGCAAATGTTGGATGACCTACCTTGCCTGAAGGGGAAATCCCCTCAAGGAATATTAGCAGTACCTCATTTTGAATTAACATCTGCTTATTACTGAACTCCGTGCTGCCATTCCCCCCAGCATTACCCTCCTGTTTTATCTTTCTGGAAGGCTGGTCACCACATGCTCCTGGACTTCTGCCATCTCAAACCCTCCAGGACTCCCTTGAGATTCCCCTCCCTCCTCTTGCCATGCTGCCCCCAGTTTGGTGGTTTTACATGCTGCACTTGGCTCTCTAACCTTTCCTCACCCCGCTAACCCACCTCACAGCAAATGATCCTGGCTCCCCTGATGACCGGGAGAAGGACCAATAGGATGGCACAGCTGGATACTGAGCATCTGGAGGGAAGCACTGGTGATGGGTGAGGATGATGGGGAGACATTAGGAGGGGTGGAGGTGGCCGAAGAGTCCCTGTGGCAGAGGCGAGGGATCCCTGCAGAGGCAGAGGAAGCCCTTGCAGAGGGCAGGGGCTTGTGCAACATGCTGGGAGATGGGGGAAGCTGAGGAAAGAGATTTCACAGTTTTTCTCATGAAGACAAGTCTGAGGGGCGCAGCATTTCCAGCCACTCCCTGGCTGGAAGGAGCACCTCTGTATTTAAGAGACAACAATCTTTCTAGCTCTGCCTGTGGCATTTTTCAAGCTAACAGAGTTGTAGCATCTGACATGGAGTTCATTCACTACCCTCTGCAGCCATGGCTGAGGGACCTACGGCCAGACTGGTGTCTTACCAACTGTACCAGACAGCCATGTGCCAGTACAGGCTCCTGCTCCCCAGGGGTGACAGCAGGGACCGGGGGCCAGGTGACCTGCTGCCACTGCAGCCGGAGCAGCAGCCATCCAGTGGCTCCACAGCTCTTCTCCAGACCCCACTGCCCCGGCTGGCCCAGAACTGACCGCCAAGGATTTTGCTCCTTTGCTGGACTTTCCTTGCTAAACATGAAGTGGAAAAGGAGAGCTCTCTTAAGAGCAAAGAATGGGAATGGAAAAGGTGTGACGCACAAAGCCAGGCCCTGCAGTGACATTTTTCCAGATTAATTTTTGTGTAACCAGAGCTAGAACTATGAGAATAAAATCACAGGTGGCAGAGCTGACTTTGGTGTTTTCACTGATGCAACTCTCCGGTTTTCTCCTCTACACGCAAACCCCCTTGCCTAGAGTTGGATCCTGCTCAGAGGGCAGGGATAGAACAGGAAAAAAACAGTAATCATTTAAACAGTACCATTCTAATATAGGTGACAAATTCCAATACATTTCTAAATGAAAACTGTTTATCAAAAATAAGAAACTTATTAAACACATTAGAGACAGGCTTAGCAACAGGAAGATAACCAGTTTTAAGAAAGAGAGGTTAAAGGTCATCAATTCTGTCACTTTAAACCAATTAATCTCAAGGTGGTGTTGACCTATTTAGCCGGCTGAATTGTCACTTGAGAAGCACAATGCTTGACTAAAGAGGTACAGCTGAGAAGTTTAAAAAGAGTAAATCTACTGAGCAGTCATTTTTTCCATTAATAAGGTCATATTAAAAATGCACAGCCATGCTCTTTAAGATCTGGAGAATTCAAGCAGAAATTTGATTATTTCATTATACGCACCTAGAATTTATTATTTTTAAAAAACATAATCTAACAGGTAGGTAAAGGTTAGTTTATCACAAGACATTTTCCAAAAATCAGCCCAGAAAGGACCAACAACTGATCCTGAGCTTGTCTAGGCAATCACACATCAGTGTGAATCAGGGGCTGAGCGTCAGAAAGCACATAGTATCCTTTCAAAAGCGACCCCTGCTTTTGCTTCCATCTTTGTGAGAGAAAAATGGATCAGTAGCTGGTGGAGGGGGTAACAGCTCTTACTGTGCCTCAAAGAGTAATTTTTCCTGCTTCATGGGTGAAAAACATCCAAACTGTACATCCAGAAGCATCCATCCCTAGCTTCTCACTGCATTAAGCAATGAATCAAAGATTCCTTGCTTTGACAGTGTGTGGCAGCTAACATCCCTTTGGTGTTCGCAGACCACGGCCAGTTTTTGGTGCTGAGCCCCTGTGCCACTGGCTCACTCAAGCGTGTGTAGCAGAGAGGCCTCCTGGGGTGCTGTGTCCTCCCTTGTCCGTGTGCACCACTGGAAGTCCTTGTGGAGACCCCCCCCGCTCTGTGCACGCTCCCCTTGTGCGCCGTCCTTCGTCCTGACTACCCTGCCCCTTTCCCTCGAAGTGCTCCTCCGTAGCAGTCCCAGGCATTGGGAAGGACTTTTGGCTGCGGTTCTTAGTCCCAGCAATCCTGAACCTTTCTACAAAACCCATCAATTGCCACAACATTCATGGTATGAATGCCACTAAGAAGTGGCATCATGTTTGTTGTTTCTGGCTCCCAAACAGAGGGGTGGGTTTAATGATAAATGGAGATAAATGGAACAGGCAGCAGCAGCTGCCGAGAGGCAGGCTGAGCTGGCAGATGCCAGCAGCTAGTGAGACAAACAGCATTACTTCTGCATTCTCTCCAGCATATTCTGACTCTCTTACTATCCTTCTTGTTGGGCAGACATCTATTTTCTCCAAATTCTCTCCTTTATAACTAGGTACATGATCCTAGTGAAATTCCAGGTTCCTGCTTCCAGTGCCTCTTTCCAGATGACATTTATCCATCTTTTAGACATCTTAGCATCTTCCAAGCTCATGGAGAAGTTTCCATACTTGACATATATGTGGCTCAGAACAACTTCTCTCTAATATCCATAGCTAACTTTTACCAGACACTGCACATATCACTACTACATCCCCTTATCCTTACTACTCCATGCATGTATCAGAAGTGCTTCCTCTTCCTTCTGCAGAGAATTTGGACCTCCCCAGCTTCAGTTTCACAGTAGCCACATTTTATCAAGACTTATCAAGGTCACAAAAACTGTCCCCTCATGGCCACCTGCAATACTTGCAAGTGCCCAACTCTGATTGCTATAAAGGCATTCAGTTTGATATGAAGCTGCACAGTTCATAAGAGACAGCTATGAGACTTAGACTGGGTGGAATGAAGGTGTTTATTAACAGAAAAAAGAACTGGGGGAGCGTGTTTTTTAATTCATACAACTACTTTTGTTTTGCTTCAGACTATGTTCTAAATCCCATAGCAACAAGTTTATGATTTTAAATCCAATGAGGCTACCAGCTCTTAGTAAATATTTCACCTTACCAACTTCTCAGCCTGGATCTGTGAGCACTTATTTAACTGAACTTTATTTCTTCTACTCTTGTCATTCCCTTCTTCTTCTACTTTGCCCTTTAGATATACCCCTTTGGCCTTGGCAGCTTTTTGATGTACTCTTCTTTGAAATAAGGATATCACAAGTATGTTAGACAATTGAATCGACGATGATATACTGAGCAGCACTAAGATAGCTTTTTTTTTTCCTTCTTCCTTCTTCTAATTCAGGCCTTGACCAGCTAAACTTAGAAAATAAGCTAGAGATTTAGTCATTGAAAAACTAATTAAAATGAATCAATTAGAAGAACATACAGTTCTTAGAATACATAGGTTAAAGTAAAGTTTCTTTCTTTCTGTTTGCCTATGGGCTATTACAAAAAACTTTTCCAGACTGAACACGTAGTCCAGAGAACCCCTATGGACAACAGAAAGTCTGATTATAAACATACTTCTGAAGAGTGCAGCGAAAGAAAACGGTACCTGCCAGAGTCACATTCATTAAATCAACTTCAAAATAATGGATTTACCCTTTGCAAAATAATACATTACCTTTCAGATGGGAACATGATTGTTTCCTAATGATTCCAGCATATATCTAAGGTACTTGTGTGAAAGTCAATTAATCTGATGTCAATTGTCATTACATACACTATAAGAGTTACTGAACAATTTCTGTATACAAAATATTCAATTGCAGTTAAAGAGTGTTTTGGGTTTGTGTGGCAAGGTTTTGGTAGCGGGGAGGCCACAGGGGTGGCGGCTTCTGCAAGAAGCTGCTGGAAGCTTTCCCTGTGTCTGACAGAGCCAATGCCAGCCGGCTCCAAGAGGGACCCGCCGCTGGCCAAGGCCGAGCCCATCAGGACAGTGGTAGCGCTTCTGGGATAACAGGGTTAAGAAGAAAAAAATGACAGGCACAGGAGTTTTTGCAGCCAGAAAGAGGAGTGAGAAGATGTGAGAAACTCTGCAGACACCAAGGTCAGTGAAGAAGGAGGGGGAGGAGATGCTCCAGGCACCAGAGCAGAGATTCCCCTGTGGCCTGTGGTGAAGACCATGGTGAGGCAGGCTGTCCCCCTGCAGCCCATGGAGGAGGGGTGAGGGGGTGTAGAGATTCCACCTGCAGCCCGTGGAGGAGCCCACACTGGAGCAGGTGGAGACACCTGAAGGAGGCTGTGACCCCATGGGAAGCCCGTGCTAGAGCAGGCTCCTGGCAGGACCTGTGGCCCGATGGAGAGAGGAGCCCACACTAGAGCAGGTTTGCTGGCAGGGCTTGTGACCCTGTGGGGGACCCACGCGGGAGCAGTTTATGGNATGTGCCGCTGGGGGGGAGCAGGGAGAGATGGGGAGTGAAGTTCAGAAGGGAGGGGTGGGGGGAGGTGTTTTAAGATTTGGGTTTATTTCTCACTGCTCTGCTCTGTGTTTGCTTGGTAATAAATCAGATGAATTCCTCTCTAAGTCTGGTCTGTTTTGCCCAGGACAGTAATTAGTGAACAGCCCTTCCCTGTCCTTATCTCGACCCGCGAGCCGTTCGTTACAGCTTTTCTCCTCTGTCTAGTGAAGGAGGAGAATGATAGAGCAGCTTTGGTGGGCACCTGGGCTTCAGCCAGGGTCAGCCCACCAGAAGATCAAAGGCAGTTGTAAAAAGATAAACCAGTTTGAGATTACATTCAGTTTTCATGCCAATTCTTACATACTGTGAAATGAAGTTCATTAGTAGCCTGTTTCTTTATTCTGCTCACAAGATGATCAGCAGCATATTGGAAAAATCTGTGATATATATTCTTTTATCTAATGAAGTCACACAGCTTCTGATCCTATTAGATCTGACCAGCATATTTTAAACTGCAGTAAAACGAAAGAGGAGGAAAAAGAATCTGAGATCTTTCAACCACAAATTAAAAAAAAATATTTAAAAGACAAGTTTTGTTATAGGCAAGTTGTATCATCTTTACTCTAGTTAAACAGCACTTTCCTGTGCAAGTCCTTAGCTCCATGGACTGGGTCATGAAACAAAGTATTATTCAGTTTAAGTAAGGGCATTGGATGCAAGCCTTTAATAAACAAAGAAAGAGAATGTCTCCAAAATATGAACAGTAACTTCAGTGATGTGATTGTACCTTGGAGAGAAGCTACAGGTGCTCCTACTTAGATTGCAGCTCTCAACATGAACATCCAAATGTGACAATCTTGTAGGTAGCGTGTTTCCATGCATATCTGTTGTTGGTATTATTATAATTATTATTTCTTTTTTCCTTTCAAAGATGGGATAGGGTTATACTGTGAGGATATGTAACCTGATTTATTGTTATTCATGTTTGATAACATGGAGATGGGGTTGCAATGGAGGAATGAAGAGGGGAAAAAAGGAATTAGTAAAACAATCTTCAAAGAAGGGTAAGGAAGGCAGGACTGAATTTGTCGAGGATGTTGTAGTTCTTGAGAATGCAGAAGCTGAGAACCTGGCCAAAAGCCATCTCTATCTGTTGATGGACAGCAATTGTAAATGTCATGCAGAATAAACTTAAGGTAAAAAGAGAAGTGAAAGATGTAGTTGATGGAAAAAACAACAGAAATGAAGGGGTTTCTTAGTGGTATTTAGAGAGAAGAGAATAAAACATCTTCATACTGTGGAGGTAAAGATGCAGAGGAGTTCAGGAGAAATGCGAAAGAAATGATACTGGGGACATGAAGACATGGAGGCAAAGAGAAGAAATAAAATTTAAAAAAGGAAAAATTTTAGGAGAACAATGAGAGAAAGAAAAGGTATTGTGTTCTGGAATTGAAAGGCTGAAATGTAATTTTTATTTGGGGTGCTCAACAGTTCTCTTATGAAGAAGAAAATGGCTGGGGGGGTGGTAAATAGGAAGAAATTTTATGACAAGTAAAAGATGTGAAAGGGTCTGGAGCTGTGGTCAGCTGAGCTGCAAAAGTAGAGTCATTTAGCTAGGAGGACTGAAGAGTCATGACTGAAGCACAGGAAAAATAAACAGTTATGCTTATAGCAGAAAGGAAAGGGAGGGGACGAAGGAGATATTTAAAGACCAAAAAAAAATAAATCATTGAACTGGAAGAACTAGGTGACCACAGAAAAGGTCATGGTGCTGGTGGCTAGAGACAAGTGGGAAAGAAGCCCAGGCAATGACTATGTTGGAAAAACATGAACAGCGAGAGATCACAGGGCCAGTGGTTGGTGAAACCAGCCCTGGAAAGCTGACCAGAGCTGCTGAACACGTGGTGAAACAGACAGCAAAGGGGTTGCGTGAATAATTACCATGGGAGCTGTAGGCAGGGATGAGACTGGGGCAGGGAAACAGTGAAACTAGAACGAAAAAGAGCGATGGGTTCAGATCGCAGGGATCGGGAGGCATGAGGAGAGAAGAGCTTAAGAAGTTGCGTTCAGATGAGGAGAAAGAGTGCAAAGAGAGAGCCTGAAAGTGTTGAATAAAAGAGAGAAGCCCAAGAAGCGCTTTGATCCAGAATGCACAATGTAAATCTGCAAGGAAAGGTACCTTCAGTACCAATTTTAAAGACATAATTCCTTGAGACGCTAAGAGCTGAAGGAAATGTCTAGAGGCTCCAGATGCAAACTAATTTCTGTAAATGGAGTGGTCATTCCACAGATGGTAAGAGAATGGGAGGACATAGAAATGATGTAATGGTTCTGATGTAACTTGTAATTTCTCGTGTACAACTTCTGCTTTTTGGCTAAAATGCAGATTACCACATTTCAGTATTTCCTGTAGAGATTTCTCTAGAAATTTTCCTACTGTGGAGTCCAAATAACAGAGAAACTTGCAGAAAGTGGATTAAAGAGGTCATGATACTGTCCCAAGAGTCTCCTGAGTTACCTAGAACATTAAGTCATACTTTTGATTTTATATTAGTATTCCAACTTTGTTTTACAGAGTGAAACAATAATAAAGGAAAGCAGTTGGGAAGTATACTAATATTACGTGGAAAAAGCTTGATGTTCTGGGATGGGGATTTTCTGCAAATTTTAAATGTATTTTTGGATCTAAGCAATGATTTGACGATGGAAGCTTGCCTAACCCCAACAGCTGACTCCCCCAGCTCCGGGGTGGCAGGGAGAGCTGGTGACTTTCCTGCCAGCCTCCTTTTCCTGGGTATCTCCCCCCCTTCCTATTAAAAATGAAGGTGGAGAAGAGAACAGAAATAGCTAGTCATTTCTCATTCCCTACTCGCACTTAAAAGAGAACAGTCACGCTGATGGGAAAGCTTTTCCTAGGCAGAATGCCCTGGAGACTATTTTAACAACTCGGAATTAGTTAAATTTCTTTTAAGTGAATTACATACCACGTCTGACTTCTCTGCTTCTCAGTTATCTCACCCTGGCCCAGGTGACCCGACTTGTCCCCCATGAACACAGCTGTAGTATCGCTTGCATCTGCTGCAGCGGGAGCCAGCGCTTTTGGAAACCCGGCCTCTAGATTTCAGCTGTCTGTGGGAGCGGGACGTGGAGAGACAAACAAACAAAAACGCTTCAGAGCAGCTCGTCCTGGTTAAAGGCAGGCTGCCACAGAGGCCTTCGGATCCAATTTCATGGAGCCTAATCCAGTGCAGACATGGTCCTCGCGGCCTACTGCGACTGCATGCTGTTTTGCAGCCTTTGAAGGAACGGATTTATCTAAAGCATAGATGTTGTATTTGTCTTCGTTTCCACATTATAGGCAGCTGTAGCAATGCAGTCCGGAGGCAACAAAATCAAAGGCACTAGGTCCAGATGCTTTTGCGAAGGGCAGAATCGAATTTGCTTGTAGAGAGAGAGGACTGAAGACTCTTTGACACTTTATTCTTTGATTGTTCAGACTGAGTGATGAGTTAACCTAATTTTGAGACTTCACAGCACTGATACATAAAGATCAGTATCTTTGACAGAAAGAAAAGTCATAATTTTGGTGTTCTGTGTCTGGCCAGCCTTCTAATGGGAACAGATATTCACCTGAGTACTTCTGAATTCTAACAAAGCTAGAAGCCATGGTTGCTCCCTACCTTGACAAATATCTCGTATAGGTACTGAAGAAAGAAAACACGGTAGTTCATTGCCTTTGAGCTGTGAGCTCTAAGGAAGAAGAATAGATATGCTGCACCATAGGCAGAAAGCATGTAGAGGTCATTGAATCTTGCTTTTTTTTCCCCCTCATCTGCATTTGCAGATGGATGTATTTTTATATAAGCTCCGGAGAAGCTGTGTAATATGAACAATATTTTGAAGCTGTACTTAGTACTGTTCCTTCTCCATGTCTTGACCTAAGGCTTAGTTTTGAAGTCTTCCTAATGCACATTCTTTGAACTAACTTGGATCCCTTTTTATCTCCTTGTTCAGTTAGTCTGTAAATTAACAGAAGAAAGGCCGACTACCTCTAGCATGACATATTTTGAAGAATGTAAAATGTCAGCTGAAAAGATTCTCATTTTTTCCAAGTGGAGTGAACTGTTCAAAAATACCTCTGGAAACAGAAGACCTACTAGAGCGTCTATAGAAACAAGTTGGAACATGAACTGATCCACAGCACCTTGGGGAATAAAAAGACTTTGGATCACTGAACATATACAGTCTCTTGACTGTATATTCCTGTTCCTTATCTCCCTGCGAGAAAAGAATAGATAACTCCTCATTAAAAATTAATTATTTTAGAAGCATTAATTAATTTCTTCACATGGGTGAGATACAAGATTCTCTGGGAATGGAAGAACACTTTGACAGTCTTCTGTTAAGCAGTTCTTCAAAAGTGTATTATATTTCATTAAATTAAATCATGAGTGCAGTATTGTTTTACAAGGAATAATGAGGGATAACAATCTAAAAAAATGATTATAAGGTGAAGATTGTGGGTAGGCAACAACCACTGAGCATTTTTTGTGCCTAATCATGGAAAGGAAAACAGGCTCAAATCCTCAAATGGAACTAAAAGTAAGTGATATCTAAGTTATGCAAAGGAAACATAGTTGGAAAATCCTAGCAACTTGCCATCAGAGCTCTTCCACATCCAAATTAAACAAAAAATTCTCTTTCTTCCATCTTAAATGTTGAATTTAACTCCCATTCTTAATAGGGAAATAGGGATTCCAGAGTTACTTGCAAACAGCTGGACTAATTGTTATGCTTATGCGCAAAGGATACTTGAAAGGATAAGAACTATTTCATTTGTCGATGAGTATTTATTCACAGATGAGTCTGTACAGTAAACTGTGCATATACCTTGCACAGCTTTTGATTCAGACCCAGGTGAAATTTGAAACAAATATTGCAAATTAAATGAGAGACACATAAGCTGAGTTTTATATCTATTGCCGGCTTACAAGCAAGGAGTAAAATAACTTGTCTGTGAGGATTAGACCTCTAAATTGTGATTATTTGAGTAAAGAGTTTTTAAAGAAGTACAAACAGATTTTTTTACAGTATTCAGCAGCTGAACCTATAAAAATGTATTCCATAACACCATAAATAATTAGCTTGACAATTCCTGTTTCTGTTTATGCTTGAAGAAAATCCAGGGACGATAATGTTATTTTCTTGCATTTATTCCCCTGAAAATATATCTTAATAAATATCTAATGGCCTTTTATTCCTTTGTGAATTGACTCTGAACAGCTCCCTGTGAGTACTCAGATGAAACTGAAGCTGTGAATACTGGTTGGCCACATGAATGGAGTCAGATAGCATTGATTTCTTGCCCTGATTGGAGGCTTTCCATGAGCTACCAGGACATCACATCACTCAGAAAGAGGTAGCAGCTAGATTGGATTAGGCAAGTTTAGAAAATTTTTTAGAAAATTTTAAACCTCTCCTGGTCACACAAGCTTAGTGTAAAACATCTGTCCTAGAAAGTAACAAATTAGTGGCTGGATGCAGAGTTTAGGTTTAATTTTCCTCTGTCTCTTCCCCCCAAAGTAATTCCCATCACGGTGACTGGGCTGCTGCAGAGCAGCTGCTTCCCCTCTGGGCTCTCCAGCTTCAACATCACCTTAAACTCAGTGAACCTACTCAAAGTCTTCAATGATGCAGGTGTGGGAGAGTGACCTAAATGGAGCATGATTTAACTAGCCAGGGCTTTGGGGGGGTTGGAACTTCCCTAAGCAGTGTCCTGTATCATACCAGTTGTGTTCTTTCTTATGGGAATGGTTGAACGTAGGAACATACAGATTGCTTTCCACAAATATTTGTGTGAAAAAACATTGGTGTTTGCCGAAAACTAAAATAAAAAGGGACAAGCACAGCCCTTGTAAGATAATTTTAAAGCAGATCAAATAGGAGCTTTTCACATTAGTTTTTCTTCTTCTAGTAGCTAGATATTAGCCCTGAAATAAACAAATTCTCTATAAAAGCTTTATTTTCATGAAAATTTTCAGTATTAGTGAACAACTACATGCTAATAAATCTATGAATGAAAACATGGTGCTAAATATGAAGTCACGATGCAGAAAATAATTAGTATGAGTGAACTTTGAAAGAGTGGTGATTCCAACGGACACATCTCATATGTTCTTCTTCACGTCTGTTTCCTTTTCATCCCATCTGTTGTCTATAAGCTGCAGAGAAAGTTTTCACCTGCAACTAAAAATCCACACCACATATGCATCAAAAAAGCTATTTTGGGATCAAGTTTTAAATCAACATACACACCATTGCGATGGTAGAGATATCTTTGCACACAAGACACGTGTAAAAGTCTAGATAACAATCGTTAAATGAAATACAAAAGCAAAACAGCCAAAGTTATATATCTTCTCCATTTTATGAGGCTTACCGTCCTTGAAAGACTCAACGGTGACTGGAGAACTAGTGAGCACTTAGTCCATGAAAGATTCAAGGTTGAGCAAAGCAAAATGAAAATTCTTTTCATCAGAGTATTTAAAACAGTTTGGTTTTATTCAGCGTTGGGGGATTTCTTTATTTGATCTTTTAACTTTTGTGTCTAGTGAACACGTTGAACAAAGGACATTAATATTAATAAGAAACAGAGGTATTTGGGTACATCTCAGAAAAAAAAATGTATTTAAGGGATTTTGGCATTAATATATGCAACAACGACAAATGAATTTGAGAGCCAAATGACTAATTTTGAGAAAATATGTAAATAGTCTTCTTCATATTAACAGTCTGATTTAATATTGTGGTTATATTTAGGGAGTGAAAATATATCTAAATGCATAGCTAAAAATACATTAGTTTTCATGGTTCATCCAATTTGGTTTTAAATCCTTTTTGTAAGGTTTAAGCTATAATGCATTTAGGAACATGTTGGCTAAATTGACCTGTGCAGCGGTAATGTTAGTCCACAGCTCCTGTAATTGCAACCCATTGCATAACATGGTTTTAAAGATGGAATATTTCTCAGCTTAGACGTGTCCTGATTGTAAGATCTGATTCAAAGCAATTTCCTTCAGGAGCTTTAGTCTCAGATGGATCACAGTTTTAAAACAAACCTCTCGTCCTTTTGCTGCATGAATTTGACATATCTTTTCATTATGCACAAGTTCGTAAAGTACAGAAATGGGCATGCTGGTATGATTTATTTATTGATTAATGTGCAAGTTTGACTGAGGCTAAGGTAAATGTTTGAAAATGAGCAGCGAATGGTTGAAGTGAACATAGAGCTAGACACACAGGAACACATCTTAGCCTCTGGTGTGATCATGCAAGAATTACAGCAAGAAAATTGAAAAAAACCCAATTTTTTGTACAAAATGGTTGTGAATGTTCGAAACTTGAGGTGATCATAACCAGTATTATCTGTCCGAGTCTGCAGGGAGTCTGAAACAACGGCTCTGAGCAAAGAAGCGAGTGTCACACTTTGCCAAGTGTAAGCCGTTTTCAGAACATGTTTGTGAACAGAAAAAGAGAGGAAGAAAGGGTCCAGCAGAATGACATCTCCTCTGTTGCTGTTTCAAACCCAGGGAAGCCAGCTCAGATTCAGTGCTGCAGACACAACGTGGGGCTCGGGCAGTACCTCCACCAGCTGCCCTAGTCCACATTTCCAATCTCTTCAGCAGCATTCCTGCCTTTGTGTCTTACTGGTTTCACCTTGACATGGGCCGAGTGACTCGCGACATTGCTTATTGCACCACCAGCAAGAGGGTGTTCGCCCTCCCTCTGGTTGCACGTGCTCTGTGGTCGTCGCGGCGTGGCAGGCAAGGCGAGTGCGTAAACAGGGGTGACAGGTTGAACGCAACGGCATGGAAAGGGAGCAGGAAAAAGGAGTGCTCATTACATTTTGAACAGTTTCTCTGTCCCACTTCAAGGTAGGAAATATGAACAAGTGCCATCTTGTTACCTGCCAGGTGCTAATTTCACCCAGGGTGATTTTCTGGAGCTTTTCCTGTGGCTGTATTTTGATGTGAGGATTTCTGAGCTCTAGCAGCTCTTAATTCTAGTTCAAATATTAGTGCCAGGCAGCCCACAGAGAGGAAAGATCTCATTATTTTTCTTTAGGATTCCACATTTGGCAGGAGCTGTAGCAAATGAATTGTAAAGGGCTGGTAAAAGGGCGCATCATCATCCTGACGTGCAGTTCACATGTGGCTTATGCTAAAATGCCAATAATTCTCAAAGATGCTGTACTAGGCACACAGATTTTGGAGCCTTTTTGAGTGGATGACATACAGCCTCGCTGATGCCTGAAGCTTGCAGCTTCCAGATATTTCCAAAACCAGACTTCCCTGAACCCCTGGTTTATGTGGTGGAGCACTACCCTTAGGACTGAAGTGTCTGCAAATGAAAATATAGGGATCCAAGGACATAAAAAGTTAGAAGAGACAGAGATATTTGGGTACTTCTCAGAAATGGGAAAAAAAAACACTTTTAAAGTATTTTAGCAGACTTCTTGATCTATTCTTGTTTTTAAGGTGGTGAAACACTAAAAAGGCCACAGATGTAGTTCCCACCAGGCCCAAAGGGAGGTTAAATTAATCTCCAGACTCACAACAAGGACAGTTAATTCTCATTTGTGAGCTGTGAAAGCGCCAGTTTTTATTCATTCCCAGGATTTCACAAACACAAGGTGAGAACAAAAGAAGAAAGGAAGGCTTATTTGGTTTTTTTTCTAATATAGAAATTAATGTTCATCAACTCATTTTCTCTAATGACTCACTGAGACAGGAAGAAAGTAAAAGCATCTCATTTGCTCTGCAGACCATGACATAAATATTCTATCCCCATGCCACTGTAAGAAAGAGGCATTGCACATCTCTTTTTTGGAGTTTTCTGGCTGTTTTACAGTGCTTAAGCATAATAACTGTTATTTCCTGTTGTTTTCCAGCATTTTTGTGTTCTCTTAAACATAGGTATGCAGGCAGTTGAGCTGCATTGTTTCTCCTGCAAGTGCAAACCCAGAAATCTCTGCTGAAGCCAGTGAACTGGCGTAAACCAAGATGAACACAGAGCATCCACAGCTTAAAGACCCAAGATACAGAGTGCTACAAAATGGCCATAAAGCACCTGTATGATGAGTGTGGAAAAACTCTCCTGCCTGTCAGCTTCGCAGCACTGCTGGATGCAAGAGATATTACTGCACCCCAGGTGAGATGGGGTGCAGGTGGGGTGAGAGTGGGCATAAATAAGCGAGAGCAGAGAATGGGCTTGGCTGTGATGAACTTGCCCTTGGCTCTTCTGCACCTACATGACAGCTAGCAAAGCAGGGATGCAACTGAGGACTGGTTTAGTCTATCTGGGGAACAAGCTTACAGGGACTGGAAATGGGAGGTGTAAATTGTCACGTCTTTGCCTCGCTGACCAGCGGTACCGCTCCTGCCAGACAAGAAATCTCCCAGCAGTGCTCAGCCTACTGGCCCCACAAGGGTGGTTAGGTATAGAATGTGATATACAGTATGTTGAGGGTTAGGTATAGTCCCGTGTCAGGCTATGAAGTTTGAATGGTGGCAAATGCAGCTGAGCACATGCCAAGGCCTGTGCTGTGGTCCTGAACGCTGCATGAGGGTGATGGTTTTGGTTAAATATGTGTTGGATAAGCTCTGTGATTTTTTGGATGTGCCCTGCCCATAGCGGCAATCACTTAATGCATCATTAGATTTTGTGATAATTGAATAGTACGGGCTCCTTTACAAGCAGAGAAGCGATTTTTCTGGCATCACATTTTATATAAGTGTGCTATTAGTCATATGCCATTGCTGGTTTATTTGACTTGTTTGTTCTATAATGTCTGAGGTGAATACTATTTAAGCTTTATTTTGTAATTTTCACTATGCCAATGTAAAACATATAGTTCGTTGCCATCAGGTTGGAAAAAAATTGCCTCTTCATGCAAAAAGGGTGTCAAGATTTGAAACTTCCTAGTGATAAATGACAGAGGCACCAAATAGACCTTATTCTTCTATATCACTTCTTTGACTGTGATGTGCTTTTTAAATAACATTGTTGTCCCCAGAATACCCTTGGAACTGAGGAGTGCTGTCCCAAAGATGTTATTATGCTGACAAAAAGGTTTTAATTTTTAGACGGTTATAAAACACATGAATGCAGGCATAATGTATTAGTTGCGTAACGTAATACCAGGAATAGCTCACCAGTCACGTTAACCAGATCATCATTCACTCCAAATCCCAGTAATTTGCAGTATACCTTGTCTAAATGGATGTCAGAGAAGACACTGGTAAGGTCAGCAATTAGTGCTGATATTGAAAGCTGGCACTCAGTAGATGGGACAGTAATTATGAATTGTATAAAACTTGAAATATTTTACATGAGAGGCTGCTATAGTCTCGGGGTCTTTTTTGGTTCCTATGAATTCTCATCCACTTACCCTCATGAAGGCTTTCTGATTTGAACAGCTCCACACATTGAAGAAAGAGCTGTCTTCAAATCACTAGCTTTCCAGTCTTTTTGAGTTAATGCAGTTGATATAAAAACACTGTTCTGAAACTTTCCAAAATCTGATCAGAGCTCTAAAATGATGTTGCACCACATCTGTTCCATCCGGTTATGCCCATTTAAAATAATTATAATGAAAATTCCTCCTTGCTGTGAAAACTCTGGACAGCTGGAGTCTTCCCTTTAACCTGCATAAAGCTAACAGGCATCACATCTTTCTTGTTAGCAATGCTGCATAACATTTCCCCTGCCAGTGCAATTTAAAGCATCTGGGAAGACTGAAAAGATGAACAATTAGTCTGGGTGCTTTTTTAGTAATACAACTACATTAAGCAGGTGAAAATGTCTATTTGTTAATTGCAAGAATGGTTACAGAACTAACTTGGACATTTGCTATATTCCTGAATAACGATTGTCTAAATTTTTCCCATCTTTGGAAAGATGCTTACAAATGTCATAAACATCAAGAACAATTTTAGGTTAAAGATGTAAGAAAAAACTGGTAGCTGAAAACTTAGTTCATCAATAATTCAGAATAGTTCTGGGGAATATAATCTATTTACTAGCGATGCTTTATCTAAAACGGTGTGGCTGTATGGGTTTGATTGCTCTTCTGTGCCACAAGGTGTCAATGTTTTACCAATATCAGCTTTTAAAAGCCACACTACAGGAAAAGATGAAAAAAAAATTCTTCACCTGGCATTTTAAGAACTTGGGAACATACTCAGATAATTATCTAGTTTTTAGCTGCTCAAGGAATGTAGAAAATGGCAACCTGTCAAAGACTAATTCAGAAAGATCTCCTTGACACCTATTAATGTACCAGCAAGCTTTCAAGGTCTTCAGCCTGGTTTGTTTTTCCCTTCCTTGTGTAAAGGCGTGCCGTGTGGCCATTCGCTCCCCTTACCTCGGTATGTGGGAAGCAATTTTATTTTAATTCTGTTTCGATGGCTCGGAGCATGGCACATGGTGTTGTGGCAATCCCAGGCTTCTGTCATTTGTCCCTGTCCCCTCTACCCAAGGTGGGGTTCACAGCCGCTGCTTCCCCCCGCCTGGCTGCTGCCCTGGGAGGGCTGCCCCGCTGCTCGCTCGCTGCCAACACCTACCTAGTTGTACCAGTGTTATCAACGCAGCGCCTCGTATGACTCTGAGCCCGGTGCAGGGACATTGGGGTAGGATGCTGTAAAGAAGAAATTCTACTGTTAAGCACATACAGGAAACAAATAGGCTTGAGCATTAGTACTGTAATATTTTTTAGCAACTGCACTGGCCAAATAAAACCCCAAGAATATTTATCCATTCAGGAGGTTTCCCAGATAGATATCTACTTGGCAAAACACAGCTAAATTCCTCAGAGAAAGCTCGGAAGGGGAGTATCCTTCACTTCTACAGGGCTGGTGTGGTGCAGCGCTGGGAGCTGGCTGCTCAGCTGGGATTTCCCCTCTGGTCTGGATGGGACCCACAAAGGCATCTGCTCAGCCTTTGCGCTATTTGCTCTGTGCTCAGGGCAGCCAGAAACACTATTTCAAGTTGAGTTCATTATGCAAAAGCCTTCAGAAAAGCTAGGGCATGAAAGAGAGAGGGAAAAGGAGGAAGCAAGATGAGTTGGCTTGCAGAGGCACCAGGAGAGAGCCGACATTTGCTTGCAAGGCTGGAGGAGGCGCTGGGAAAATGGATGTAGCAAGGGAGTTGTAAGGGAGTGTTGTGCAGCAGATGAGGAGGTATCGCTTGGCATCTTCTGCTCAGGTACTTATGATCTTGGAGAGGACATCTGAGTTTCCTAGTGTGAGATGGTTGAATAGGAAACTTTGATGTATTAATACGAACCTGTTGGTATATTACACAGGCATTCGCTGTTGAGACCAAAGATGATGATCTGTGAATTAAGAAGGCCAGACACAGCCATCCTATGTGCATCCATAGATTATAAAGCTAGCAACCTATTGCTGAAATGAAATGAAATGAAATGAAATGAAATGAAATGAAATGAAATAAAATAAAATAAAATAAAATAAAATAAAATAAAATAAAATAAAATAAAATAAAATACCCCAGATATCCTAGATATTAAATCATATCACTGTCAGCTGGAAATGGATGTTAAAGGCAGCAACTAGATCCTTCATTTTGTAATCTGTCTTGGAAATCTCAGTGGACCTTCCAAAACTTCAAAACCACTGGAAATGTTTATTCATCCTGGGATGAAGAGTACTGACAGAATGGCATGTGAAAAGCTTGCTGGAAATTGCTGTCTAAATCGTTACCTTTTCTGTGCATAAATAGTGACATTCTCTGAAGAGTGTTCAAGTATAGAAAAGAGGAAAGTTATCCACAGGAGTTTGTTGGATTATAGAAAGACATTAGGCTGTGTACTCGATATCAGTCAGATTGCTGTAGGGAGAGCTCTGTTGCCTCAACTTTTCTTGTGAATTTTAGCACTGGTTAGTTAGAGATACGTTTTTTAAGCAGCCAGAGAGTGAAGTTCTTACTGAGGATCCTTTCTGTAATTCAGTATTGATATTTAAAAAGTCAGTAGTAAAAAAGCACACAGATTCTTTTCTCCGGGACTCCTCCTGTGCTTTTCTTACCAGTGAATGTACCAAACGTATTTTTTTGTCTTTGATTTCACACACACAACAAACTACACTTCTTCACACAATGTCTCTTACCAGAAGCTTCTGCGGATGTGATTACCCAGCGTTCGCATCCATTGCACTGCGTGCTGGTGTCTCACCTGGCCCTGCTTTCAGCTCTCACGGGTGCACATCTTCTCAGGCAGGTTTCCGTGTGCTTAGCTAACTCGTCCTGTTTTTATTTCTGGTTTCATTAGGTTTCACTAGCCGACATATGTGTACTTTTAAGTATTTAAATCAGTCCTCACAAAACCAGCGTTTACAGTAGCAATAGTTCAATAGCATACTGGCAGACAGAGCATGCCTCGTGTCTCTGGGATGGGAGGTAATGTAGGATCTTTGTGAGCTGTGTAAAATCTTTTCCCCTGGCTGTCAAAGCTGCTCTCACCTTTCCCCAAATGTCGCTATGTTAATGATCTTTTTTCAGCTCAAACTGTAAGCCACAGCCATCTATTGCCCGTGAGACAGACAGCTTGCTTTGTGTATAAACTGCACCGCAAAACGAAGGGAAAATAATAAATAGTAATAACATTTCTGATGGAAACTGCCTTCCACAAAAGGGTTCAAAATGTCATGTAATAGTTACAAAGATAATGCCTCATCCCTTGTAAATAAAACACCAGACCAGGAGCTTTTACTATGCACTGTGTTTGTTCAACCTAGGAAGCAGTGAAACCTCAGCCTCCTCTACAGCCTCCATGTGTGCCTGTGCGGATGTGGCGGTGGTGGCTCTGGCCACCATGTGCGGCTGTGGCTGTGAGGGTATGGTGGGGATTTCTGGAGCAGGACCTCGAAGAGCCGCAGCGTCGCACCCTTCTCAGTGACACCATCTGCTGCAGCCTGCAACCCTGAGGAGAACAGCCCTAGCACCCGAGCATTACTTCAGCCTCACTGGAAACATTTCTCTGGCGTTCAGAGCAGCAAGGCAAAGAAAGGCTCATACTCCTTTCAGAGCTTGACAAGCCTCATTTCATAAAAGCTCTTTGCATTTGCCAGATGTACAGCAGCTGGTCAGGAGCTGTGTAGGCAGGCACAGCTTGGTCCCTGAACACCTTCCAGGCAGTTTGTTATCGTGTACTCAGGTTGTATAGCCTGCTTTATACACAGTGGGCTTTCAGTAGATTCACTGAGTACAGTCAAGCTATCGCGCATCAAAGAAAGAGACAAAAATCAAAGTATCACTTGTCTTTCCAGAGTCCTTCCAGGCTAAACAGGCTGCCCCCTGTAGCACACAAAGACAACACTCAGTGCTCACCCAGATCCTGCGCTTGAAATATGTATCCGTGTACCATTACCACTGACCATGGCAGGGGCTGGCATGAGGCACGGTGACACATCGACAGAAATGTTGGGCCATCAGCCTGCCCGATTTTGGTACTCTCTTCACTGTATCAAGCAAAACATTAGAAGAGAGATATGTGGAATCTGAATGCAGAAAGAGGTGGGATGTAAGTTAACTTCAACACGGGGAAGAGAAAGTAAGATTAGAGGGGACTTTGCTAATAGTCAAATTTTGCACTCACTAGATTTAACCTGCTTTTTCAACTCCAGCCAGACTGTATTGATTAACTGGGCATGTGAGTCAAGGGGATGAGTTTAATCTGTGGAAAAGATAAAGAGAAAATGAGGTGACTCCTTAGAATAGCTCATCTCAGTATAAATAGGCTGTTACTGAAGACCACTTAAAAACCAGGTGTCTAATGACCATATTATTTTTCATTCTTTCCCACTGTCATTATGTTAATCAAAAGAGATACAGATGCTCATCTACCAAGTTCTCCCTAATGTTCGAAGGTACCTAACTCCTATTTTTGCCTTTGAAAATCTCCCCCCATGATAGCTAATACATTTCCAGCAGTCCTTCATGCTCCGCATTTATCACATACCCAGTAATCCCTATCTTCTCCAGCTTATGTGCTGACAAATGTTAGCCCTATATTAAAAAAATTAATAACCAGAGACACATTTCAACTTAACAAAAGCCCAGGATTGTCTTTGTTTCCCACAACAACCAGCAGGAATCTTAGAAGAAAAGGGGTAAAATGAAAACATCATATGGCAGAATAATAGGCAGAAGCATCACAGTCTTACAATCATAGAATCACAGAATCACTAAGGTTGGAAAGGACCTGCGAGATCATCAAGTCCAACTGTCAACCTAACACCACCATGCCTGCTAGACCATGTCCTGGAGTGCCACGTCTACACATTTTTTGAATGTCTCCAGGGACAGTGATTCAACCACCTCACTGGGCATCTTATTTCTGGAAGATGGCTGCACTGTTATTTAGATGGGATGTGTTTTACATACTGATTCCTCTAAGTTATTCTAATTAAAAAAATTTCATAGAGTAGGAATGCTTGCCCCATTTTGGACAGAGAGCATAATTAATGGGTCAAAGGAAAGTAGCACGTACTTTCACTTCTGTATGGCATTTTAGCGATGCATTTTCTAGAAACATGCAAAAAATCTAATTCTGTTTTTTTTGTGATTGGGCTGTTGCCTAAAAGATTATAAATTTGACAGTTCAAACAATCTACAGTGCAGATAACAGCAAAATATTGATCTAGGAACAAAAGGAATATAATTTTAGATCAGCTTTCTTTAACACTGTCCTTGGTTAGTAACATGCTTTCTATTGCTGTTCTTGCTGCTATTTGTTATTTCATCACAGAAGCATTTGGGACAATCTCTGATGCTCTAGAGAACTACTGTATGGAACACAGAAAGCAGAGAAGATTTTTAAAGATGCTTACAGTCCTTCCCCAAAGACAATCTGTTCTTTGCAAAGGATAAGCTAAATGCGTAAGCAAATGATGCTAATTTTTGAGAAAGTGTGAAACAAAACAAACAGGGCTTAAATAGATCAGGTACTTAGAAAATAAAGCAGGACTAAATTTAGAAATACTTTGCTTAATAAATCAAGAGAAAATCCCAAATTTTCAATCAAGTTGATCAAGTTTGAGAAAATATATAGATTTAACATTGTCACTTTATTTTGAGTAGGAGTTAATCACAATCTATTGAATTCAATGAAGAGAGTAAGTAAATGTTTCTCTTGATAAGCTAACAAATTGAATTTCAGAACCAAGGTGCTCAAGAGAGCAAAACTCTTCTCTCTGTATTGCTTTGGTTTTTCCTCAAAACACTTCCCATGGGAGAACACAACCAAGTGCCCTCTGCAGAGTTTCTAATTTCTGATACGTTAGCTGCTTCCGCATTCACTGGACTGAATAGTGTGAAGCATTATCCAAGAATGGTTTTGTTCTGATTTGGTTTGTTTTGTTTCTTCTTTTTTTTTGGCTGGAAGGCACCATAATACTCAAGTCTTTAACTCCCAGTTACATGCATTATGAAACAAAGCCAAAGATGACCTTTTTCTTCTGCTCCTTCTGTTCAAAATCGTTGCAGGAGAAATGTGGCATTAAAATTTTATATTTATTTTGGTTTTGCTAAATGCTTCCCCTATCCTTTCTATGCTTTTCTGTCTTCTGATGGCAAATGCTAATTATTGTCTACAGAGTTGTATCCCTTCCCCTTTGGCTAGATCCTGACTTAAATCCTATTTCCTACCAGGGAGCAGTCTGGACTGAGCGATTCTCTCTAATGGCACCCAGTAACTTGTGCCACAAGGCAGGTGCCCCTCCATCACTGGGACCTGCTCAGCCACCTTCCCAGCTTCATAGAAACACTCCCATAGGTCTGGGTGGAGGTAGGTGAAACCTCCTGCTTCTCACAGACTCTCATCTGGACTCTTCTCATGTCCTACATAGCAAACAGGGACCTTTGTTATGATCTGTATCTTATAGGCATATGAACTTCAGGTTATTTTCTATGCATAATTTAATACGAAGAGTGTGGTGTTCTGCTTTTACAAATAAAGAGGAAAGAAGTCAAGCAGTAGGCACTGGCTATTGAACTTACCATCGGCTATTTTTGGAACAAACTGACTAAAACTATGTAACAAGAGGACTTGCATAATAAAATTTACTTTATTCTGCATTATAATGTAAATCTCTATGTCCTGTGACTCCAGCCACAGTATTTCATATCAAAATTGCTGATGAAGCAAACCAGATTTCACTGCAGTTGAGACCTTGCTCTCTGATCTTTCTTCCATTCATTTGGAAAAAAACCCCAAATATATAATTTCCTTCCAAATGTCTCCCCCAAAAGCTTTTAAGAGATAAACATTCCCCCTCCTTTATTCTAATGTAAACTTGAACCCATAAAATTTTGTTAAAAGAGTGTAAATCTTACCCCTCCAGAAGTTATATCTGCTGTGTTTCTTCTTATCCTTTGGATGACTGCAGTAATTTTTACACTGTGCTGTCGGGAGTGTAATGTTAAGTGCTTCATTAATGATGATTTGTGCCATTGAAAAGTTTAAAATGGGCAGATCCTGGCAAGGGCCTGACATTATTTATTTTCGTTCTTTGTATTAAACTCTGCAAAGAACATTTTAAGAGCAGTTTTGCTTCTACTTGGGGATGCTACAAGCGATATTTCACATGCCGTTGCTTCAGAGACAGCATTAATCAGGAGAACAATAATAATGGCTGCACACATTGCTAATAAATATTTGCATTTATCTGTAATAAAATGGATACATTTCACTGTGTGAAAGGAAGGAGATAAGTAGAGATGCTTGCCTGCATTTGGAAATGATGATTATCCCAGAGATTTGCTGCTCAAAGAGTTAAGAAATAATAAGTGGACCTCAAGGACCCAGGCCATGCAGAGCGTGGCACGGCAGTGCAGCAGAAAGAAAATATAACTGCAAGGTGGGGATTGCCCTAGGGGCCAGGCTAGGGCTCCCTGGGGTACCCTGCTTCAAAGGAAAACTAGGGGATCACTCTTTTCTTTGGAGGTGGGGAGGGGGGAGAGTGCCTTGATGCTCCGACGTGCTGATGGATTTAGCTCCTGACCTGGCTCCTGGCTTGGGACCTGCTCCTGGAGTGTCCAGCTCCTGCGGTGTCCAGTTTATTACTTGCCTGGAGAGAAAGCCGGGGCCAGAACTCATGTTAAAATACAGGCAGGGTAAAATAGTCACAGCACAACTAAATGCATGAAAACTCAAGGACTTTTTAAACATTTCACTGTCTTTTTGAATATTAGCTTTTTCTTTCTTTTTTTTTTCTTACCACAGTATATTATAATGTAAGAGGAAACAGAGGCCCGTTTGCTAAGCAAAATACTTTGTACTAAAACCAACACAGGGTGGTATAAAATGCATACATTTTTGTTGTTTAACCACAATTTTTGCAAGATGTTGTAAAAGCATGAAATTTATTGGAAATAAATCTGGGGGAAATGGAATTTTTTGTCTATTTGAAATATAAACAGACAGTTTACTACAGCTTTAATTTCACATGACTGCATTTAAACACCAGGCATAGGGAATGTCAAATGGTAGGTAATTTCATTTGTGTGTTTTAGTTCACTCTGACTATATTTCTCTAGGCTGACTGGAGCTCAAGTATGTACATTAGGAAACTGGAGAGAATTACTTCTGAAGATTTAAGGTTCTTGCCTGTGAAATCCAAGATGGCTTCTGGAAACAAAGAGTGAGAAAAAGCTGCCTTTCACATTCAGAAAAGAGGTTAAAAGTGCAGGGTCCCAAAAATCAGTTTTAGGAGCAGTATGTAATAACTTTTCAGGAACAGAAAGAAAAGGTCAAACACAGTATTGAAAGGCTCTGAATTAAATATCCTAGAGAAATTAAATTGTTAATAAAGACTCTTACAACCTCTTTATGATTAGTGTTTCTTGGAGCTTTGAAGAGACCAGATTGCCTGTGCAACATAAAATGTCACCGGAAAAATATTTATTTAATCAGCATGGATTAAAATATATGAATCTTTGCCTGGCTGAAGTCAGCTGCAATAATTTTCCAGCACACATCTGCAGCAGTCAGATACCAGCCTAGCTGGATCTCTGGTTCATAGTTCAGTCATTCATTGGTTCCCCCGTACTGGAAAAATCCAGCAATCTGTTTTAGAGAGTGAAATTCTACAGAAATTACAGTTTCCACGGTAGAAATAATAACACAAAGCTAGATGTAAGGGGCCCTCACCAATTCCAGTGGCCAGACTGCTTTTCATTTCAGTATGTCTGGGGAAAAAAAAAAACAACAAACCAGAAGTGAGCTAACAACAGACGAATTATTTACTACAGATTGTATTTAACTTTACACTTAATCAACACGCATAATTTAATTTAGTGGGAGAGAAACAGAGCGCACTTGTTGCAGGGGGAGGAAGCGACCCCAGGAGGACAGGAGTCTCCAGGAGGGAAGAAGAAGGGAAGTCCAGCTGGGAGAACATTCCAGCGCTGCTGCCCGCAAAAGGGATAAAAGCTGGGATCCCTCACAGCTGCCACAC
This sequence comes from Psophia crepitans, assembly GCA_013399095.1. Lineage (NCBI taxonomy): Eukaryota > Metazoa > Chordata > Aves > Gruiformes > Psophiidae > Psophia > Psophia crepitans. The sequence goes on along the minus strand of VWZZ01003941.1, from coordinate 378,037 downwards.
TTGTCCTGACAAGAAATAGATTAAATTCTCACTCTCTTTGCAGGACACAGCAACCTTGACATGCTGCTAGTCCGTGGGATGATATGAAAGACAATAAAAGAAAGGAATGTGTTCACTCTAATTGTCAAGGAAAAAAAAATAACAAAGAAGCAGCAAGGAAATTTTTGCAAACTAAAGCTTTCCAGGGCACAGGGCCATCTTAAGGGTTGCCCAGGAGGTGCTATTCCCAACAAATTCAACTAATCTGAAGTACTGACGTTTATATCCAGGATTATGCCGGCAGTGTTAACAATGGCAGAGCTGATGCTCAGAAACTCTGAGCACATTTGAAGCAAGACAGATGTCATATGTCTACTCCCAGTTAGCAGTACAAGACATTAACAAGCTCAATGATCAGCTTAAAAAAAGCTTTATAAAGTCTATATACATCCATTTGCCTTTTGACTAATGAAACTGCCTTGCGGGTTCATTTTCCCCTCCCATTTTCTCCACCTAAAAGTAGCAGTTTAGGAGTCTCATTTCCATTACAGATGCTGTTGGTGCATAAAAGGAGAGTGCCTGTGGAGAAAGCTCCAGATTAGATGTGCTCCCTGTGGAGTGCTCAAAACTAATTTCTGATAAAACATGCTATTTGATTTATTTTTTCTTTGTAAAGCGTCTTACGCAAGGCCGTGCTGCAGTTTGGTCACATCATACGAAGTCTGCGGAGCCCAGCACTTGGCGTGCTAAGAGAAGCTACAGCAGCACTGGGTAAAGGCCCAAGTGCAGGGTCTGCCCAGGAAACTGCGCAGTCACAGACAGAGCTACGTGGAATTTTTCAAATTAACAAATTACTCTCTTGGAGTGTATCTATAGAGAAACCAAAATAATTTGTCAGTGTGGGCTGAATTTCATAAGTAGTTTAGCATTTCACACCTCCTCTCCTCTCCAAATAATATGCCAAATTGCAATTCTTTAAAATGTAGTTTTACTTGGTTCTCCTCCCGCCATAAACCTGGATCAGTTTGCAAATCTCAGATTGACCATTATGTGAAAATGTCACTTGTTATATTTTAACATATTAGAGAGCTGGGTAGATAAGGAAAGTTGTGTACAGGACCACATTGAAAAAAGGCTGAAGTAAATCTTTAGGACAATAACATGTCCTCAAGGACATGTCATCTTGAGGACAATCAGGTGCATGTCTATGACAACTGGGGGATCAGACCCAGCCAGCATGGGTTCATGAAAGGCAAGTCCTGCCTGACCAACCTCATCTCCTTCTATGACCAGGTGACTCACCTGGTGGATGAGGGAAAGGTTGTTCACATAATCTACCTAGACTTCAGCAAAGCCTTTGACACTGTCTCCCACAGCATTCTCCTGGAGAAGCTGGCAGCCCATGGCCTGGACAGGTACACTCTTTGCTGGGTTGAAAACTGGCCGGATGGTCGGGCC
>VWZZ01003941.1:307629-376003 GCA_013399095.1 Psophia crepitans | reverse complement strand
GAAAGGGTGGTCGGGCATTGGAACGGGTTGCCCAGGGAGGTGGTGGAGTCATCATCCCTGAGGGGGTTTAAAGAAAGGTTGAATGTGGTACTTAAGAACATGGTTTAGTGGGTAATAGGTGGTGGGGGACAGTTGGACTAGATGATCCTTGAGGTCTCTTCCAACCTTAATGATTTTATGATTCTACGAAATACTCAGTTTGTGCAAAGTATCTGAGGCTCCATACACAGAGAAAACAGGATGCATGTCCCAAAGGAGGGAAACATTTCAGGGGCAGTTAATGCCTCATCACCTTCGTCAACAGAGGCTTAACTATAAGAAATTAATCCTGTGGAAACCAAATTTCATTAGTTCCAGTCCTCATGGGACTAGAATCTAAAGAAAACTTCCTGACTTTTATGTGTTAAATGATGTTTTGAGATTAAATGGATTCTCCCTCTCCCCCACTGCCACTCATCATGCACCACAGGTAAATGCCTTGAAAATTAAAGAAAATATTTCATCTCAAATGCAATTTTTCTTACTTTAGAAATAACATTGAAAAAATATTTCTGTAGTGCCACCCAAACCTATTTTTTTCCATTCTTTATTTCAATACCATGATTTGAAGTATTTAATTTTCAGAGTTTCAGCCAGGAAGTGGAGTCCCATCTTCCTTGCCATGGTTAGTGCAGAACAGCACAAGTTGTAAAACTTGTTGTTTATTTTGTGTTGTGTCCGTAAAGAAATACCATTTCCTCCCGTGACACCAGACCAAACCTGCTCCTTCTTTCCAAATCCCATGGTCCAGAAGGTGCGGGGTAAGATCATTACTTCATGTTCAGTCTGCAAATTTGAGCAGGACTGGTACTGATTATTGCTGTTCTGCAAGATCTGCCTCCTGGCATCTGGCAGAGAAGGTGATGCACTTCAAAACTGCGATCTGACCAGAGGACTATGAAGAGGCTGAAGGAAGACAGAAAATGCTGCTTTTAACTCTGATATGAAAAAGAGAAAGGAAAGAACAAATAGTATTGGTGATGTGCTGTTTAAAACCCCTCCGGAGGCTAGTAATAGAAATATTGAGGTCTTTTGATTTTTTTACAGATAACACATCGTGGCCTTCTACTGGTAGACATAAAGGTGCTCTGAAAATGCTCTCTGTAGTTGGGGAACTGTGTGGCTGCAGCAGGTCCACCAGTGTCCTTGAACTTACAAGCCTCCCTGTGGAAGGGTCACTGCCACACTGATGGCTGCATGAATGTGACAGATGATACAGCTTTTGGCTCGTGACAAAAAATGGGCAAAGTAACGTCATGCCTGTCTGCAAAAACTGTGTCCTTTGTCACCTTCATGCAGGCATCATACATCAATCAATCATATATCAATCTTAGAAATAACAAGGGATTTTTGTCCTTATCAACAATGCGAACAGTACTCCAGGGTCTCACTGCTCTAGAAAAGTGGGAGGAAAGCAAGCAGCAAACAGGTAAAGAAGAAAAAAATGGGAAGTAATTGTGAAAACAGTGAATGGGGGGAGGAAATGTCATACTCTTCTGAGAAGAAGAACTTAGAGGAACTGAGACAAAGACTAACGCATGACACCACCAGCACTAATGGTGGGCAAATGTATCTCCTATATGAGGAGAAACTTTGGGACGTGGCTGTTGTCTCACAAAGTTGTTTAGCGAGGACAAAGAAATACAGGAATGAAAAATGGTGTACTGTAATGTAGCCTAAATTGGGTATTTTATTGTTTTGGGTTTTTTTTTTAAGAAAAGCTATTTCTGAATTTTTATTTCCTAATCAAGGAATGTCATGGTTCCCTGGCAAATCCATGAAATAAGAGTTTGCCAAGATCAGTGATGATGTTGATTGATGGACTGAAAGCTTTTCAGTCATACATTAAAGAAGGGAAGGAAGTTTATTAAAGGAATTTTTCTTCCCATTTTTTTACATAGCCAACCTAAATTCAGTGCTTTGTGGCAGTTTGAATAAAGAAGCCATATACTGCCTGAATCAAACTCATGTTCTGTTTCAAAAACTGTATGTTTTTCTTATGAAAAGTTATCTGTGAGGCCTGAATACTTTTCCATACTTGACTACAGAAAATGCAGAAAGCCATACAGATCTGCTATACCAATGTGCCACGCTCGGGAAGTAACTTGAGTATTTTAGTTTGAACCAGGATTGCAGTCCAAAAAGTTTGCCTTTATGTGAAAACATTTCTCCTGAGAGTCCCACGTGTCTTGCTGCATGGTTCCTGTCTGACAAATGTGAAGCTCCACGTCTGCTGCTTTTCAGAAGTCACAGCTGCCTTAGATGAATGGGGTATCTGTTCCGAACATACATTAACCATTCCTATAAACTCAGCCTTAAATTCAAATTAAACAGATAATGTATGAGAAGCCATAAGTTACTGGTAATGTGTACAAGAATGTTGTACCTTCTTCAAGGCAACTGCAACATTAAGGAAAAACACTACAGGGAATACAGGGAAGGCATCAATTTACTAAAATACTCTTTTCTTTTTTTCACTCAAAAAAAAATGTCTGCCTTCTCAGGTGTAAGGCCTTGTTCCAAGGGCTTTATTTTTAATGAATAGAAAACACCTCAAGGTTAGCCTTGAAAAAACACATAGTAGTATATAATCATACTAGACAGATAGCTTTGTTAAATGATTTTTCCCTTCATAGATTTCTCAGGCTTCTTAGACTGTACGTGTGAGCAATATAGCACATACAGAAAACAATTTCATTCTGGACACAGAAAAAAGAGGTGGGAACACGTGTCACCATATAGACATTTGTACTGATTCATAAACACACACGTATACACGCACTACCAAATAATCTTAATCATCTGTCTTTTCCCGTCCTGGTGTGCACACAGCTACAGAAGTATCTGTATCTATATCACTTTGCCTATCTATATTTCTTTCTATGAATGATAAATAATTAGCGGTGTAGCTATAAAGCTTATGTATTTCTAGCCAATGACACCTTCAAGGTCCCTCTGCTGCCTACTGCTTGACCTTGGTTTAAAAGCACACAGAATGGAAACCTTGAAACCGAGATCAGCAGGATTCATTCTGACAGAAAACAGATGCAGCACAATAGAGAAAAATACACATTTAATTTTAATCTTTTTTTTTAAACAGCCTGACAATTACCAGTTCTTAAAAAAATCCTAAGGTACAGGCCGTCCTTCACACAAGTAACATGCATTTTAATACTCAGTTACATTTGGGTTGGATAACATCGTAGCGACAATAACTATAGCCAAGTCTGCGTTATTCCTCCCTTTAGACGCGGTAGCAAGAGAACGCACACGTACCTGCAGAAGTAACATAACAAAGGGCCACGGCCTTAGGGTGAGCCTTCTTAATGAAAGAGTCCCGACCTTGGAAAAGTACAATAAGAAGCATTTTATTTAATAATACTTGGACAGGGAGGTTACAAGGCTGCAACATAGACAAATGATGTGACCTTAAAGATACTGCTTTTGTCTTACATTGCTTCTCAGTTTTATGCTCTGTCTCAAGCCAGCTAATCTTAGGTAGGGCTTAACAGGCTGCTTGTTTTCTGAACGGGAATGAGAACAGTATCTTTACAACGTGGAGAACAGAGTTTGAGATCGTGTCATGTAACACCGGTGCGGGTCCATACGAGAAGGACACAACCATGCCTGGCCCTTCGGCTGCACTTGTCCATGGGAAGTGATCACTGAATGAGAAGTCTGTCTCAAGTCTTCCCCCTAGGATGACTGCTTGCCCCCACATTATTCAGTGCTTTTATTTGGAAGAAAATACAAACCTTTGCTGATATTGGTTGTCAATGTCACAAAGGTGAAAGTGGTGCTTAAATAATAAAAAGAGGCAGATCACTCGTACAAAGCTGCCTGGATTGCTTAAGCTGCTCGTGACCAAAGAAGGAATGAGTGTCTTAATACCACTAAAGCATAGGAACAAAGAATATAGGACAATGGTTATGAGGTTATCCAGGAAAGCAGCAGCACTTAAAGGAATTAGCTTAGAATAATGGTAAAAAGGGCTAGCATTATATTTGGATGAAAAAAGAGGGACATATTAAAAGAGTAGAAACAGATACTTATAATGGCATCTGTAGGAACAATACTTAAGACAGTGTACATATCCGAACTCTGTTCTTTGTAAGAGAATGTGGAGACAGTTTGTAAAGACAGGAAGGTCCTGAAGACCTTCCTAATGATTTGGGTAATTTAAAGAATTGTAATGTGAGGATCTGATTTTCGGAGGCACGTGAAAATTAACTACATCCGAATGGTTGAAGACTTAATAAAAGAATAATCATTGATCTTACTTTGACAAAAAAAATAATTACTAACAATTAAAAAAAAAAAGGGTGGAATAGATTGCTGTGACAATTGAACCTTTCTTTCTGCCATGCCACAAGAAATTTCTGCAACATAAAGAACGATTCCTTCCTTTTAGATGGGTAAGCATTGTAGAGTCCAGGAATCCATGACTCGATGATCTTTCTCAATTTGTGGATGTGTAACAATTTTTTGGAGCACATGTACCTTTGAGAAATTGCACATATGCAGATAGTTAAAGAATTTCTGAACTTGTTGCCTTCCGTGAATTACACAGAAGCAGTACACAGGCTTCCAGAGGTTTCTTCATAACACGTTAAATATCAGACCATTCTCTTTTCTGTAATGGAGACCTTTACAGACCTTAAATCACCGACGTCGTCTCTTTCCAAACCCTTTCTCAATTTTTCTGTTTATCTAATTCAGTGTTAGCCTGATGACAGTCTTAGCTCTATACTGCAGCCCAATACTTGCAAATGCAACGTTTCATACTTCCTTCTGGTGTTTTCAGGCATCACCATGTCATGGCTCGTCTCCCAGTTCAGCGCAGAATAAACTTCTCTTTTTGCCTTTTAATAGGAAAACAGAAACTTTAATTCTCCATTTCCTTAGGGAACACTGTGTTCGGGTGTAGCCAGAGAGTCTTTTCATACCTATTTTAGTAAGCTGTTTTTCATCATTGTTTCCATTCCTGCGTACACAGATACGCAACATATATCGACACCCACACCTGCAGATTTCTGAAGGTGAAAAAAGTTTGATTGTGAAGCTAAGTAAAATTTAGGAAGGAAAGTGCTTAATTGATTCTAGGAATATGGTCATGTATAATTGAATGGGAGGCTTGTCTGCCATGTTACTATATACAGCCTTTTTTCTTTTTCTTTCTGCTTTCTTCTTTATGAATTCAACATTTCTGTGGAGATAATAATGAGAGCTTTGAACAGAAAATGTCTGATAACAACAAGAACAATGAGAAAGGAACCAAGAGAGATAAAAGAATAAAGACACTGGAAGAAAGGCAGAAAAAATCCTGGAAATCTGCACACAGGCCTGGGAGAATTTTATTGAATCTGAACCATATACTGTATTTAATGTACTTTTATCCATTGCACCAATTAACAAAAGTGAATGCAGGCAGAGGTAGGAAATGTTTCTATGAATTGTTATACTTACTATTTCTTTCTTTTTGTTGTTAACCACTTTAAGGTGAATTAACTTTTAGTTAAGACCATGTTGTCTATAAGACTATAAATGCTCTACAGCATGTTTTTGAAGGCAAAATAAGCTCGTAACCTGAGAGATGAGTAAGAAGAGCCTGAGGTCTTTTCATCAAAGCACTCTAAGAAATGGTGCACTGTGGACTTCAGCTAAGGTAGTACAGTTAAAACTGAAGTCAACTGATCACAGGAAGAGAACAAAGATCAAGTTATCTCAGGAAATTCACTGTTGTTTGAAAGATCCTCTGACCAGTTCTTCACCATCAACTTGCTGGAACAAAGCCTGGAGACCAGACTCCTTACCAGTGGTTATTGTCATGCTGATTAGGATATGTCATTACTTCTGCCTATACTGAAGCACCGTAGGTTAGCCAACACATGACATATTTCACCCTTTAAAACAATGAAATCAGGACGAGACGATTTTTTTTTAAATTTTTTACATGAACTGGTCTTCACAGGCTCATGCACTTGGCAAAACCTCTGTTTTATATTTTAGTTTTAGAATGCTGCTTTAAGCTGCTTAATCATAAGTAGACATTTCCCATCAGAAGCTGCTTATGTTGCTTCTGAAGAACTATTCATGAATGGGGCAGGTGTCAACTTCTTATCTTTTGAAGTGGTGCATCTCAGGGAGTCTGTTTCAGCTTTGAATTAACCTACAGCTCTTGTAGGCAAGCACAAAGCACTGACAAATCTGTAAATAAAGACAACTCTATAAATAAAGAGAGATCAACTATTCATACACTCCAGAATATATACTGATCACTGGGAAATAAGAAATGGACTTCAGAGTATTGAAATATGTAGGAGACACTGTCTTAATTAGATTCTTGTATTGATTTAGAGCTTAGAAGAACATTCTCAAAAAGTCTGATTCAAAAGGAAAAGACCAATACCTCTGATTTTCTAAGTAACAGCTGACAGTTTCATTTTACTGACATCTTCTGGATTATAATTTGCTAACAGGTTTGTTTCTTCTTTTTTAAATTCAGGTCTATAATAAGTGAAATAAAATAAGACTTTAGCTTTGGATTTGTTCCAGATCTTAAGCCAGAAACAGATTTTTTTAAGAATACTTATGATTTGTCTTGAAATTAATGCATTCAAACTAATGTTCTCAGTCTGGAGAACAGCAGGCTGAGAGGAGACCTCATGGTGGCCTACAGTGTCCTCACGAGGGGAAGCGAAGGGACAGGCGCTGATCTCCTCCCTCTGGTGACCAGTGATAGAACCCAAGGGAACGGCATGAAGCTGCAACAGGGGAGGGCTAGGCTGGAGATCAGAAAAAGGTTCTTCACCAAGAAGGTGGTCAGGCACTGGAACAGGCTCCCCAGGGAAGTGGTCACAGCACTGAGCTTGGCTGAGTTCAAGAAGCATCTGGACAATGCTCTCAGTCATCTGCTCTGATTGGGCTGGTCCTGTGTGGAGCCAGGAGTTGGACCTGATGATCCCTATGGGTCCCTTCCAACTCGGGATATTCTATGATTCTATGATTCTAATGTTTAAACATTAATTAATGTTAACTTTGCTTCCAAAATAATATGTTTTATGTAATACTTGAAAATGTGGAGCGCAGCGTGAGGCTCCTGCTTATCAGCTGAGTTAAGCTGTTCAGTTAGTCAAACTTCAAGAGAATGAAATTTTTAAGAAATTAACAGCTCAAATTTATACTTCCCCATCAATATGTATATATGGACTTTACCAGACGTCTTTACTGAGTGTGCAACTGTGCTGAAACTGCAGCGGCAGCTGAGTTACTGAGAAACCGCATGGAGGCTGCCTGAAAGCTGCCGAGCAGGCTCACTGCAGAGAATGGGGTCCCCTTCCCTCTTCTCTGCCTGGCGCAAGGTGACATCTCTGCTGGCCTTTGCCAGGCAGCACGTGGGACTCCAGCATGTGAGTCCTACTGTGGAGCTCTTGCACTGCTTGAGACCTTTATCGGTTGTATCTCCAGTAGGCTTTATTAGGGTGTAAGACACGGCTCTGTACGTCCCTAGCCATGAAACACTGCCGTTTCCAAAAGCTGCTGTGTATAACAACAGCCTGAGACAGAGCCAGCGTTACAGAGCTTCAGAGACCCCAGGCAGCTGCCTCCCTTGTTGGTGCTTACCTCCAACCAGGTAATAACGTGACTTGAGGTCGGAAAATCCATAGTTAACTGCAGCATTACATTTGTTCTATATTTATACAATAATCGTAAGTCACTTCGGGCAGTCCATTTTCAGGAGATGACTGCCTTGCTCCCCAGACTGAAATCTCTATTCCTTCAGCCTTGTGACTCATAATGCACCTTTAGTCATATTTTAACCTTCAGCACTGTACTCTTTGTCACATCTTATTGCTTAATACACGCTGTTGAGCACAACAGCATTACACCACCAGATAAACATCAGTGACTTCTGTATGAAAAGCAAGTTCACTTGCTTGGGTTTTAATAAGAGTTCCCCTTTAATATGAATCCTTAATACGAGTTTTTTCCTTTAATATGCATGTTGCATGCATGCCCTTGACATACTTGCTAGATAATAATAATAACAATAATGTCTGTACACGCAAGGGTAAAACAGGGTATATTTTTGTCATATTATAAAACTATGCTGCTTTACTAATTTTCCTTTCATTAGATTTACTAAAGCACATTGCTCTTATTGCTATTATGGCTGCAATTGTATTGACCATAATAACTGCATAATTGTAATTATTATAACAATAAGATAATGTATAGCAATAACAACAATATTAGTTATTTTATCCATTTAAGGGAAAGACTTGATATGCCAAATATGGTAACATTTACTTTTCTTCCACAGAAGAATGGATTGCTTTAAATATAGGCCAAGAGTTTTCCCTAAAGGCCTCTTGTGTTAAACCCCTCCATCCATTTTTTGGAATCTAATTACAGATTCTTGCTACTCTTAGTTTTTGACAATGGGTTCACTTATGAGCTTACAAGGGAAAAAAATTCTAAATCTCGGTTTTCAGTTTTAATTATGGCACAAATATCTCAGATTCATCATAGACATTTAAAACATAATTTTCTGTTTAGAAATGTAAGCCATGCATTTTCCTCAAATGAGCATTAAATGTATCACAGTTTTTACTGAGATGTGACAGAATGCAACTCTACAGTAACATCTATGATTGAATAAATACCAAACAGCACTGGATAGGGGAAAACCATCCATGCAATCCAAGTGGTTAATTCCAGGGACACTGGTTTTGTTTCTAGATAAGAATTTCTTATACTTCATACTGATAATCTCTATGCATAGTATTTCACTAATGCAAAGATAAAGAGATTAGAAACTGTCTTTCAACCTGCCTTAACCTCTTTCCACTACACGAGGAAACTATACCATGTTCAAAAAAGCAGCAGCAGGTACTATTGGCCAAAGACCCATTCAGATCTTTGGATTATTAAAAAAGGAGAAATACAGATTCAGGAACAAGTTAAAAGTTAATAGAGTCTGTCTTGCCCCTTTTTTAAAAAAATAGTTTTAGGTGTTCCTAATGGAGAATAAAAATATTTGCTGTATTTGTTTTATCTGTGTATGCTGGAGAGGCTGTGGCGAGACAGGCAATGTGGGAGGACTATTCAGTGAGAAACACCGTCCCAGCAGGTGGCCAGTGCAGTCCAACTTTCGGCCTTTTGGAAGACAATGGTAGGGCCAAATTCTCTACAGTTCCCCTATTCTTTCAGAGACGATAATGCTCTGTGCAGTGTTCACCTCAAGTGTACGTCCACTCAGATTTCAGAGCCCCCTCATAAGGATTAATTGGAAAACCTTCTCCTTGAGAGTTTATGTCAGCGAAGGCCTCCCTGAGGTCATAAGTTTCACTCGTATCCTACTGAGAGACAAGAGACACGGAGTGAGACATTGGCAACCAGAGACTTATCTCTGCAACTGCAGCCAAGGAAAAACATCATTAAATTCTCTAGCCTTTGCTAGAAGGTAGTACTTGTTATGACCTTATTTTCTCACCACAGTAACCAGGAATGGGAACTGGACTAAAGCTCTGCAGAAGTGGGCTGCGGTGTGGGAGGCATGAATCACATTGCTGTTCCTTGGGTTACCAGGCAGATGCTGCTCTCTCGCCTGTGCTGAGCCACAGTCCCAAGGCATTAAAGGGAAAACCAAGTGGCTGGCAGACATGGCTCCTTCCCTTTTATCATGGGCTACAGCATGATTGCATATGCCTAAACTGAGTTACTTTAACCTTCTTAGCAGCCCTTCAATTAATGGGAAGATTTGCAAATAGCTTTCTTAGCTTTAATCTACTTGCTTTTATCCTTTTCCTGCTGCTTTGATGGATTTCCCAGACAAACACTTTCAGAGGTGGGAAAGTAACAAGTTCAAAGTGCAGAAAATGCATGTCCTCTAGTGCTGCAGTCTAAATTTTAATTTAGGAACTCTTATTTCTGAGAAAGAGTAAAAGGATGTCACCTTTCATCTGGCCTACTGGGTGTGTTTAAATTAGCATTTTAATTTGGATCTGGAGTAAACTTTTGAAGAGACTATCTCAAACCTTCTTGCTTGTGTTGCTTTGGTGTGCACCATGGGACAGTCTCAGTGTATGTGAGCTAGATTCCTTTCAGCTGAAACCACACTCAAAGCAGTGATCCAGGAGGACACGTAGCGTGCTCCAACCACTAACGGGCGTTACTGGGCTAGACTACAGTTTGTCTGAAGAAAGCACGCTCTGCACTTAGAGGGTGAACGTCAAGTCTCCACCTACAGTGGTTTCACTCTGTGGGTCATTCCCATTGCCCTATTTGGCTTGCTATGTGCCTGTAAGCAGACATGACAATTGTGAACCGTTCAAAGCTCAGACAGAGCAAGCAGTTCTTATTTATGCTGCAATAGAGCTGTCATGCTGCTTAGGTGTATATATATAGCGTGGATATATAGAGTCACCTCAGGCTGGAGCTGCTTCTGTCAGAGAGTCTTCTGTAAGAAAAAAAAATTCTGAAACAAAGAGAAAGGTCAGGATTCCTGCATGGGGATAGTAAATCTACTTTGCTTTCCACATCTGGAAGCCAGCAGCATTATTATCAGTGAGACAGATGGACACGCACAACTACAGGCTGGGCGGAGAATGGGTTGAGAGCAGCCCCGAGGAGAAGGACTTGGGGGTGCTAGTTGATGAAAAACTCAACATGAGCCGGCAGTGTGTGCTGGCAACCCAGAAAGCCAACCATGTCCTGGGCTGCATCAGAAATAGTGTGGCCAGCAGGTCCAGGGAGGGGATTCTCTCTCTGTACTCTGCTCTTGTGAGACCCCACCTGCAGTACTGCGTCCAGCTCTGGGGTCCCCAGTACAGGAAAGACATGGAGCTGCTGGAGCAAGTCCAGAGGAGGGACACAAAGTCTATCAGAGGGCTGGAGCACCTCTCCAGGCTGAGAAGATTGGGGTTCAGCTGGAAAAAGAGAAGTCTCCGGGGAGACCTTATTGCGGCCTTCCATTACCTAAAGGGGCCTACAGGAAAGCTGGTGAGGGGCTCTTCACAAGGGCATGTAGTGATAGGACAAGGGGGAATGGGTTTAAGATGAAGGAGGGGCAATTTGGATTAGATATTAGGAAGAAATTCTTTACTGTGAGGGTGGTGAGGCACTGTCACAAGTTGCCCAGAGAGGCTGTGGATGCCCCCTCCCTGGAAGTGTTCAAGGCCAACCTGACCTTGAATTGCATCCTCAGTTCCTCCACATTTGTTACGGTTCTGAGCTCTAGATCTTCACTCTGACTTTCTGTTTGCCAGAAAGTGATCCTACCTGCTGCTGCAGATTTCATGTAACGATGTGATCTTTCTGTGGGTGCCTATATGCAGTCTTTGGACACACCTAGAATCACAGAATCACAGAACTGTTTGGGTTGGAAGAGACCTCTAAGGTCATCTAATTCCAACCCCGCTGCCATGAGCAGGGACACTCTCCACTAGACCAAGTTGCCCAAAGGCCCATCCAACCTGGCCTTGAACACTTCCAATCACACTGACTTGCAAGTACTGGAGAACACAGTAAGAGAAAACTTGTGAAAATCATTCAGGTACAGTGTTTCACATCTTCCCTAACTGGAAAAAAGAGCATAGAAATGAAGAGTCATTTTTTCTCTGCTAGTATTAAACAAAGACTGATGACAAATATTTTTGAACTGGGTAATAAATAATACTCTCTGTAATCTTAAAAATATCTACTTCAATGTCATAGAACATTGTAGGTCTATTAAAGAATTATTCAGGAAAAAAGCTTGTTTTCTTTTAGTTCTATGGAATTTTTCTAAAAGGTGAAACTGTTTTGATACTATTTAATACACTTCAGTGAAAAATTATTCTTTCTCAATAGAAGTTTCAGGGGATTAAAAGCTATCCAAACATTAATCTTTCATATCATGCATCATTAGCAGAACTAAATCTCTCATATTCTACAAGGTTTTGGAGCACAGCTGTAGAATACCCAGAGCACACCTTCCAGCAGCAGAAATTAAGTAAGCAGTTGCATGGCTTCAGACAGATCTCAGTTCTCTTATTCAAAAGGTTACTTACTAAAATAGAAATTTCATCCTTTCTGTCCCAGACACCAGCAAATCAGGTAGGCAGATAACACTCCCTTGAAACCCATATATACATTGTTTGCTGGATCAGGACCATAGCTGGGGTTCTTGATCTTCAGCAGAGGATTATTGCCCAGAGGCACAGGGAGATTCAGACGGGAAGACTGGTGCTATGAAAGCCTGTCCCGGTTGGAAGAGATTTCAGAGGAAATGGCTTCAGAAATGCGGTGGTGGGCGAATCGGTGGAGGATTGCACACCACCTCCAACACAGCTTACTGTGGTTTGTTAATGCCAAAGAGGAAGCTGTGCCGTGGTTGCAAGCCCAGGCTGCTGTGGACTGAGAATAAGAAAGCAGCAGTGTACACAAGATGCAAACTCTCTTCTCTGAGCTTAAAGGTTTAACAAAATCCCACAAATGATAAAAACAAAGCCCACTTTTTGCACTGCTTAGCAGGAGAGTACATTATCCTTCCTTAATGAAGAGTTACTTCTAAAATCACCCCAGCTGGAAAGATGATAAACTTCCCAAACAAAAAAAAATATTTTAATAAATGATACAGTCCCTAGAATCAACAGACATGAACATAACCACAAATCTTAAATGATAATTTGATAAAGCGTAAGATACAGCTTACTATTTTAAAGATAGAACGTCTATTTTCAGCAGTATGTGGGGTCTTATTTGTAGACATGCCCTTTTTTTGTAAGTAATGCTCTTTCTGTAGGTATTGTGCATTTCTGCCATCAGTGAGGAGCACAACGCACCTAAAGCTTTACAGACTCAGCATGGCACTCAGAACAGTGCTGTGGCTGCAAAGATAGCTTGAAACAAGAGCATGATGCTATGTATTTAAATGTAATGTAATAAACCGTTTATTTAGCTGTTTTATGAAATTGTAGACTAGAGTGCAAGGGGCTGTGAGGAGTTCAGCCTTCAGGAAAGGTGTTGTTCCAAGATGCCTACAGAGAAACACTGTGAGAGCAGTACAACTACCTACAATCCTATTAAACTTCAGCATATCACTTACACAGTAAGTCATGCTTTCCCATTTCGGTAGAGAACCACAGCAAATAGGAATTAGTGCCAATTCCCATTTACACTGTGCTACCCTTAATATCTCACCCGCTGCAGAACCACTGGATGCCTTTCAAGGCCACAGCCATCCTGTTACACAGAAGAAAAGTAATGTAAATTAAAAAGGAAAACCTTTTGATGTTGTGAATAGCAAAAAACTACCTGCAGTTATAAGATGTGGAGGATGCCAGTGAAGTAGTATCCAGTCTATAGCAGCTGAAAAAAACCCCAAATCATTACATTCTCCCCAAGAGCCTTTTGCTTGGTAGCCCCAAGTGCTGTGATTTCAAATATGGTTTCAGTAATGTACTTAGTATAGAAATTCTGAATATTCCACCGGACATAAACAAAAAGACTAAAAGGTTCCTGTTAAACAAAAGTTTTTTAAAGATATGAAGAGCATTCAGACCTTGTTTATGGGGCTGAGGATGAAATATATGAAGGAAAATGCTTACTATATAACTGCTTTTTTATAGGTCAGAACCAGCTCCTGAGACTTAAATAATTGCTTGCTAATGATGGGGGAGAGGGGAAGAAGAGGGCACTAGCTTATTCCCTCCTTTCTTGTTCTAGAACTGGCTCACTAGAGAGTCCTAAAATAACCTAAGCAACAAGGGACCTCTGGAGGCCACCTGGTCTGAACTCCTGCTTGAAACAGACTAATTCTGAGGTTAGATGAGATTTCTTATGCCTCGTCCATTCCAGTTGTGAGTACGCATTTCAGTACCTCCCTGGGCACCTCCCTAGAGCAGCACCGGAGAAGGGGGTGACCACTTGGCCTCTCTTAGCCATAGCCCCAGGCTGTCTCTGAGAAGCACTCAGGAAATGTATATCCTTTTTCTGTAAAGGGAATGTACATCCCATCCCTTACAGCTCTGTATAGGATATTTCCCCTGCCCCTGCTGGCCATGTGAAACAGAGATTGGAGACCCTCATTTTCCTTCCATCTGATACAGTGGGGGACCCCGTCCTGCTGCCCAGGACACTTTCCTGCTAGCACAGGAGAAGTTTGACGTGGTAAAAAATGGGATCTCCAATGCAGCCATGCCAGCAGGACTTCCTAGTGAGTTATGCCTGTATTGCCAAAACTGCAGTTTAAAAGTATATCTCTTTTTACTCAAAATTCATGGCTTTACTGTGCTAGCTGTTCTAATAGAAACAATCCACAGACCTACCAGTACAACTGCAACTGTTTTCTGGCAGGGAAAGCAGCTCCTAAGATAAACAAGACAATTTATTCTAGGGAAAGAGTGCCTACACTGAAAATTACACTGATGTAACCGTACAGATGGAGCAGTAAGTTTCCTCAAGATTGATTCTTCACTGTACCCTCAAGACTGCTTGCCTGAAGTTAGATCCCTAAATCTATTTTCTGGCACATAGACAAGTGACCTGATTTTCAGAAGTGCTCAGCTCTCGGCAGATTCCCCAGGAAACACTTTACTTTTTAGTCACTACTGCCACTTTCAGAAATACTGCAAGACAAACAAATCTGGGTTGCAGGGTTTCCAACTATTTATATATGGTAATTTTTTTTTCTGCTCATCTTAACTAAAAATAGAACAAATGTTACCAATTTCATTAATTCTCATTCCTTTAATTAAAAAAAACTCATCCATGATTAAACAGCATCTCACATTATGACTCTTCTCTAGCATCTGGGAAATGGCACGATCAAAATGACATTCCTATCCCATGTGATATATGATTCCTTCAGGGAAAGAAAGTCCAGACCGCAGATAATACATTCTTCCTTTCCAGCTATTATAGACATTATTTAGTACTGCATACAATATTTTGTTCAAGTATTTATAAATGTCTCCAATGAACTTTAACCCAGAATGCTTTAAAAATGAAAGACACAATCATTATGGTTAGGTAATGGAGAGAAAATTAATCATCAGAGACGGAGAAAAATGTGATTTATGATTTGTTGGTTGTTAGCTAACCAGTAGACACTCATGCACACACACATGCACGCTCTGTCTCTGGGAAAGCATGGCCCAGGAGTGGGGGCGGTGTGGGAAGCGCTGCTTTCTGGCTTCTTTCGTGCTATGGGGCACCAGTCACATGGGGGAAAAGTGGGAATGGAGTTATTGAGAAGTTCAGACTGTTTTCCCACATAAGCTGTGGCTGATGCCACGGCTGCTTTGACATGGTTGGATTCACCAATTTGCTCTTCAGATGCTAACATGACAGAGCTAATCCTTCATTTAGGATTTCTGGCACTATCGTGGCTTAGTCCTAATAAAATATGAAACAATGCCTTGTAGATTGTTACTGCACGGAGATTTTTGAAATTGTACATTCGTATCTTTTTATATAGTTTTACTTGCTGCTATTTGAACACAATGAAGAAGTCTTTCTGCCTGCAGTTAGCAGTTGTTGTGGGGGGGTTTTTAAGTCATGTCTGACCTTGTTCATGTTTTGTTTAGTGTCCTTGAGCTTAGCTTTAATCTTAAATAAAAGTACAAGAAATGCTACATTTTCAAAGACAGAGCTGAAAACCCATTGACAACAAATATTGTAGTATTTTTATTCCATTTTACTAAACTCTTCTACTTGTTAGGAGTTCTGATTCAACCAAGCTAACAAGGTTATCAGATTATATGCCTATTGTCTTGTTATGACTTCCTTGGCTGAGTTCCTGCAGTAAACAATGCTGATGTGATGCTTTGTTCAAGTAGCAGAACTGGAGGGAGCCGGCGGGAGGCAACGGTACGGGGACGAGGGTCACGGAGCTGCCAAGGCCTCCACAGCGGTGGTGCAGCAGGGAGCGCTACCTGCGGTCAATATTAATCAGTCTTTTGCTATGTGTGCTCTAGGGAGTCACTGCCGATCTGTGACAGCCGAAGAGCCACGTCTGGGAATCTGCAAAACATCCTCTCAGAACAACAGAGACGCAGGCAAGCAGGACATTGCATCCTTTATTCGATGCAGGGGAAACATAGTGACAAAGGGTGAGGAAGAGGCTGAGGTACTTAATGCCTCCATTGCCTCAGTCTTTAATAGTAAGACCAGTTGTTCCCCAAGAACCATTCTGATTCTGAACCCAGACCCCTGAACTGGAAGACAGGGACCGGGAGCTTTCCCCATAATCCAAGGGGAAATAGTTAGCAACCTGCTACCCCACTTAAACACACACAAGTCTATGGGTCTGGATGGGATCCAGCCAAGGGTGCTGAGGGAGCTGGCGGAAGTGCTCATCAAGACACTTTCATTTATCAGCAGTCCTGACTAACTGTGGAGGTCAGCCATGTGATACCTGACTACATGTGATGCCCATCTACAATAAGGGCTGGAAGAAGGATGTGGGGAACTACAGGCCTGTCCATCTGACCTTGGTGCTGGGGAAGGTTATGGAGCACATCATCTTGAGCGTCATCACATGGCATGTACAGAACAACTAGGTGATCAGGCCCAGTCAGCATGGGTTTATGCAAGTCAGGTCCTGCTTGGCCAACCTGATCTTCTTCTATCGTTCCCCTGTACTCGGCTCAGGCGAGGCCACACCTTGAGTCTTGTGTTCAGTTTTGAGCCTCTCACTAGAAGAAAGACATGGAGCTTGTCCAGAGAAGGGCAATGAAACTGCTGAATGGTCTGGAGCACAAGTCTTATGAGGAGCGGCTGAGGGAACTGGGACTGTTTAGTCTGGAGAAGAGGAGGTTCAGGGGATACCTTATCACTTTCTACAACTCCCTGACAGGAGGTTGTGGTGAGGTGGGTGTCGGTCTCTTCTCCCAAGTAACAAGTGATAGGACAAGGGGAAATGACCCCAAGTTACACCAGGGGACGTTTAGATAAGATATTAGGAAAAATTTCATCCTCAAAAGCGTGGTCAGGCATTGGAACAGGCTGCCCAGGGAAGTGGTGGAGTCACCATCCCTGGAGGTATTTAAAAGACGTGTAGATGTGGTGCTTAAGGACATGGTTGAGTGGTGGACTTTGCTGTACTTGGCAGGTTAATGTTTGAATTTGATGATCTTAAAGGTCTTTTTTAACCTAAACAATTCTGTGGTTCTGTGATATCCAAGCTGTCACATGCCAAAAACCTTTAAAGGGAGGTAATTAAACCATTTCTGGATGGTCCTTGAGGTCTCTTCCAACCTTAATGATCCTATGATTCCTATGATTTAAAGGGATTAAACCTACGCATTAACTTAATAATATATTTCCACTTGACTCATCATATTCCAGAGTGTCCAAATTACAAAAGTTACTTTAAATTACAGGTAAAAATGAAACATCATTGCACGCTACCTTTTCTGCTCGTCTGTATAAATGTCATGTCCATTCGTATTTCCTCAAAGCATTGCCATAAACTTGCGGCCTCCCTGCTGGCATAATTAATATATGTGACTATAGCTATGTAAATAGCAGAGGATGCCAGGGCAGCAGCTGCACAGCTGGAGAACTTGCATTAGCATCATGCCAGTTGGCTACTAATTCTGGTCACTTTCAGGACTGTCACGATACTTTGAGAAACGGAAAAAATCTTAACTCTTTCTATATTATCAGTTGGTAGTATGAAAGTAACAGGCGTACATCATGGGACTATGGCAGGATTTACATCATCCAGTATTTAATTTTTTTCTGGAATGGTGTACATGGAAGTACATGAGACATTATGGAAACCCCTGAACCTCTTTCCCCTTCTCCCTCCTGCTCCCAGAAAGCAGCTAAAGTTACTGTTCGTATTCTCACCAATAATTAGTAATTAGTTGAAGACTCCAGTGAGCGTCTTTGCATGTACCTAATAGAGATAGGAAATGTAATTTTCTAAATTATCTTTATCCCTTTTATAAATGCTTTTTCCAGGGGACGCTGCCTCAGTTTGAGCTTGTGACTGCTGAAGTTTTTGTGTTAATTAAATCATGCTCAGACCCCACTCAGTCTCTCATATCACCATAGCTCTTGGCTTCATTCAAAAAAAACCACCCCAAAGCAACAACAACAACAACCAAAAAAATGCTGTTTTATTTTGGTTGGGTGCCTTCAAGAGGAGCGTAGCCTGGGAGAGGCAGGGAGCATGGAAGAGCCCTGCAGCATGCTGCCCGCAGGCCTCCGTGTGTGCCAACACATCTCAGGGCTGCCGTCAGAGCTCCTGAACTCAAAAGCACTGGAGATTTACCAGAATAAATCACTCAAGTGCCTTCCAAACCAGAGGCAGGTCGCTGTACTCCACACCCTTTCTGCTTCTCTGTTGTGTGGTAACATTGGAGGCTGAAGGCAAAGAGAAGCCAAGGGAAAGGATGGCGATTCCTGCTGTCCTTCCCCCCCCCAAGGAAGCCCTCCTGGGGTGATGCCTGGCTGCCCTCCCACCTTCCCCAGACAGGACCTGTCTCCTGCCCATCCCCTCCTCTCCCCATGCCTGGGAAAGTCAGCCGCACTGAAATGGTTCGTGTCACTTGTTAGGACAAGAGCTTCTCCAGTTAGTATTCAAAGAAAGCCTGCTGTAAAACGCTGACAAGGTACTTCCAGGCTGCTTTTTTGGGTAGCAAGCTTCTCACACTGTGTGTGTGTAATCTGCACAAGAATAGCTTTATCATTTCAAAAAAACCCTCTGGCTCCCAACAAAGCCTTGCTGGGTCACATTCCTTTCAGGCCACCGCAGTAAGGTAGTTAATTCTCAGGCTGTTTGATGTTGCTTGCTTCCGAACACTTCAAAATCTATTTTACTTTCAGGTCAAATACAAACAGGGCACTTACTATTCATTACAGCTAGGCATGTGTTAGTAGCATTCATAGTGAGTCAGATGTGACTCTTTCAAAGGGAAATGTCAAAAGATCCAGAAGGTTTTGTGTATGTATTTTTCTTTTAAATGCTGGTTTTTATCTGACCTTCACCTTTGGCAATCCTCTTTGTGCCAGTAAAGTTTCAGTGGATAGAGTTGAAAACAACTCGCAAGGGGACTTCACCAAAATGTCTTATCCCTGTAAGAGCAGATAACTGAGTCCAGTCTTTGTGACTCAGGAAATAGTGACCTACACAAAGGGCATCAAATGCTTCAGCAGTGCCTTTGAGTCTCCAGACCTTTGAATATTTCATTTTCAAAACACAGGAAAATTGTGGTGGAAAGAAGCATTTTGGTTACATAGACCTGGGTGAGTAATTCATGAGTGCTGATTACAGAGGCGTCTTAGTCATTTGGGTTCCACAGCCTGAAATCCCTGCTGAAGAACTGCACCTCTAACCTTTCAAACTGAACACTGTGGCATTCCCAGCGACCACCCATGAGACACCCTCACCCTCCCCCAAAAAAACAAAACCGAGAAAGAGGGAGAAAGAGAAGAGAGAGAGGGAGAAAGAGGGAAAAGTCCATATCTCACATGGGGAACACCTGGCTAGTAACAGTCCTTCAAAAAGGATCTGGGGACTACATTGGGTGACAAATTGAATCTGAGTCAGCAATGCCCTGTTGTTGTGAAAAAGGCACACTACAAATTAGGATGCGTAAACAAGGCTGCTGTTTAAGGCATGTCAAAAAGTCTTTGCCCTTTGCTCAGCACAGTGGGGAGAGACTTGGCTGTATCCACTTCTGGCAGCAGAACCCTGAAACACAGACGATAAAGAGTATCTTGGGGTGCAGCAAGCAGCTTTAGGGAAATGATCCTTCTGCTCTCTCTGGGCAGTGCTAAGACCACAAGTGAAGTCCTATGGACTGAAGCACAGTGTGTCAAGAATGGCTGAGATATGTGTGTTTGTTCCGTCTGGAGAAGACATGGCTCAGGGGATATCTTACTGCTACCTACAACTACTTTTTCTGATAAATTGGAGCCAGACTCTTCTCAGAAGTGCACGGAGGGAGCATGAAATGGTGAAAAGGGAAATTCTGATGTCACATAAGAACCTTTCCATTATAAAGGCAGTCAGACAGAGCAACAGGGGCCCAGGCAGGTTCTGAAATCTCCATCCTTGGAGAGGTTCAAAACATGACAGGACACGACCTGCCATAACCAGACCTGCTTCAAGCAGCAGGTTGGGCCAGATGGCCTCCAGCGGTCCCTTCCAGCCCACGGGGTCCTGTCATCCTATGAAAAACCACTGGACTGGAGTTTCTTTAAACAGTTTACAAAACACAGGGTTTTGTTGGTAGATTATGGTGAGTAAAGCACAGCAACATCCATGTAATCCTTCTTTCTGAAAGCAGTATTTAAGTGAAAATTAAATGGTCAAGCAATTTGGGATTAAGATACTTTTCCAGTATTGACGCTGCTAACATGTGGCATAAGTAAGCAGAGAATCTACCTGGAAACCCTGGTGGTGCATCGATCTTAATGACACTTCATTCTCCTATCTGCTGCCCAGCTGATCGCCTGAGAGGTACGAGGAGAGAGAAAAGATCTCTTTGACATTAGACGTTTTCCTTTGATGCTTGATTAGGCATGCTTGAATTTCTTAGCCTTTTCTACCCTGGGAGCATGTTGGTGTGCATCCTGTTTTGCGGGAGGCGATATATGCCTGCTAAATGTACATCTGCTCCCCTCCCTCCCTTCCCTTCCTCCCTCCTTTCTGTTATAGAATCAGGAATACACAGTATGAGTCCATAATTTATTTAATATTACTGCATATGCTTCACAACACAATCTGGCTGGCTTGTCAGAGCTAAACTACCAATCTTCAGGTTTCAGCAACACTAAAATGTATCTTTTACTTGAAACAAGTTTTAATTTAAATCACAAATTCTTTCATGTCTGATTTATCAGCAGTGTGTTGTACGGTAAGGGTAGCCAGGAGTGAATCACTTTCCAATTCAAGCTCTACAATACTTCCAGCTTATTGAAATTATGTATATCAGAGCCTTTAGGCATTTCACTTGTACTGCTAAAATTTCAGTAAACAATTCCACAGCATGCAATATTATTAAGATGAGCTGGTGCTTTATTTGAAGTTCATGCCTATCAGCCATAAGGCAGTGCCTGGCAAATGGCTGTGAATGCAAAAAGAGTTTTAAAATAGTCTTTTTTAAAGTGTTTGAAGGTTGGCTACCAGACTGAGTCATTTGCAGCTGTACATAGATGACATGCCATGACCTGATCAGTGAAGGCAACTTCTTCATATGCACACTATAGAGCCCAACATAATCTCAACTGGGATAAACAAATCTTTAGGAGCTGTCCCATGCCGAGCTTATAAACCGATTAGAAATAAGCTAATAGACTCAGGTGAGATCTGAGCTCCTGTCACATCTTAAAACTCAAACGAAAGGAAAAATAACCATTGCTCATGACACTAGAGTTTGGTACATTTTTTAAATTCCCTGGGATAATTTCCTAGCAAAATGTAACTTCCGTGAGTTTGCCATCTATTAGTTGCCCTTAAATATTTTCTAAATCGTGGATGATTTCAACAACACTGGTGAGATTTAATGGCCTCAGAGATGTTTCATTTCTGTCTCTAGCCCACATATTTTATTGTTCCAAGATGTTATTTCTGATTGGTCTCAAGCAGGATGGGCTTCTTGGGCCAAGAAACGAAAGGGCAGAAATTCTGTAAGAAATGGTGTTCCTATAACATTTCTTCCCAGAATGAGACAGGAAAAAAAAAGAAAAAAAAGTCCCATATGTATGCTATTCTGTAAGAATCTCAGCAAAGTTCATACACACGCAAACACACACGCACAGGTTTTAGTTATTTTCATTAGTTATTTAGTTATGTTCAGTGAAATGTGAAATATAAGATTTAGTTATTAGCGTCCCTGATTTTAGATCAGAGCTACTGTTGGAATTAAATACCAATAAATTGTATAATTAAAAAAATTATAAATATATATATAATAACTATAAAAAATTCTGCAAAATTCTGGGCAAACAAGTCTTTATTGGCAGACCTCCTCTTCCAATTTCTCTCTTGCCTACTTAAATTGTAAGCTTTTCAAGAAAGAAACTGTCTCAAAATACATTTTTGGACAACTTTTAGCATCTTGAGCTTGGTCCTCTGGGCATGAAAATAATATTAAAAAAAAAATAAAAAAATCCCCCAGTCTACTATGGGGGGAAAAAAGACAAGTCACATATATGGGAAGGATTACTGTTCTGTTAGGGTGGTAGACTCATAGCTCTGTCTTGTGTGTGTCTGACTCTGGAATAATGTTTTCTCTATTGAATGTAAATAGGCCTTTGTAAAGTGAACAAAACAGAAATCTTAATTTAAACGTCAGAAAAAAATAAGTTCTTATATTACTCATTTATTCTCCCATCTTATTGCAGTTAAAGTCTTTAGGAAAGTAAAAATATTTCTAGGCAGTTGAGATTATTTTTCTTAGTGCTATTAAAAAAAAAAGGTAGAAACAAGAAAATGAAGAAGAAAATAATTTAATGAGGATTATCTCTAAGAAATAAAAGTGTGTTAATGAATATGTTTAAACTTTTTCAGTCATTACCTCAAAGAGAGGCATGCCTTTTGCAGGAATTATTCATTTTAATTATAAGGATGTGACATGTATAGGTTTGACCCAATAATCTTGTGGGGTTTTTTATAAATTACTTGTCTTAGCCTGAAAAGTCTTTGGGATGAGAACTGTTTTGGAGTCCAGTGTTTGCAAAGCCCAACAACAAGCAATATTTCCTAACATATGGAGTTATAAATAAAGGCGATAGTCGGGTCATGCTGTCCCAGAAACATTTAGCACTGCAGATTTGAAGTATTTTTGGCATCGCACTATTACTTTATTTCTGTTTTTGTTGGGAGTCATTTGCCTGGGAAAGATTTCTTGAGGCTTGACTGCTGGGCGTTGGGAACAACTTCTTTCTCCCTGGGGATAAAGGAATGGGACAATATGATTTCACATCACTTCGGTTTTGTGGGACCAGGCCTTGGAAGTGTGATATTCAGGTGACCTTCCGTGGCAAGTTAGGAAATAGCAATATGGTCTTTCACTCTCTCAAGTGCCTAAGAAATTAAATAGGTCCCCCTAACTTTGTGTAAGTTATTAAGATATTTTTGGCAGTTATGATAAATTGAAATATAGTACCCGTGCGTACCTTCAACCTTTGGCCTTTTTTCTTTGGAATTTGACATGCTGGACCATGAGTCAGACTGATTCTGAGGCATAACTTAAGGTTGTTGTACTTCAGCCCTTTTTCCCTGCCTGAGAAGTGCTTAACCTGTTTCAACGCAAAGACTATTTTAGTTCCCGATCTGCAGGTCTCTCCTGCAGCCTTCTGGAAAAGAAGTCTCTGAAATGCTTTCCTGACTTCAGGGTACATCCAACAACAACAACAACAAAGTACCCAAGTACCCGAGGAAATGGGACGTTTTTGTATTTGTCTGTCTGCTGAGTTAAATGTCCTTCTTTGCAGCACACAAAGCCAAAGGTCGGAGGATCTGTGTACTTTTTAAAAGGTGTTGAAAATGCCCATGATGTCACTGCACGAGTGGGATGCGTTTTTCTGAGATAACATGCTGTGGATCATGCCGCACTGTTATACTCTCATAGATGTGTGTTCTCCTGTTTGTGATATACACTGTAATATCCTATCTGGTCCTTTGTCCCTCTGATTACCGTGTAGGCCAGTAGAGGCAGGTGGGAGGCTAAGTGTATAGTTAGATAATAACAAAATGTACTTTCCAATTTTTCAGTGTGTTCAGTCTTTCTCTGGTGATGGAAATATAGTGATGAATTGTTTGTTTGCGGTTTGGGGTTTTTTTTCCTTTTCTCTTCTGTTTTGCAGTTCTGTTTATGTCTTTTTATAAAGAAGTATAGACAGAGATGGACCTGAAACTCCCCTTTACCCAGGGGCAATGCTCCTGAATTTTGTGCACGTTTAAAATCAAAGCTGTACATAAGAATGATAAACAATCTCTATTTTTACAGAAACTGAAACAAAGAGAGGCCTCAGGTTGGAACTGTGCACATCACTCATACTGGAAAGGATGGAGCTGGGGTGAGAAAAGCTGCTTGTGTAAAGTATATATCTGCTTGTATAGTATGTATCTGAGGACCTTGATCCCATGCTGAAATCCATCAGACTGCATCTTGAAATCCAGATTCGTATTTGGTGAGTTGTATTTATCTTGTGCTTTCTGTGAGTAGAAGTGTTAAAGAACAGATAGTATGTGGCTATTTAGACCATAAGCTGCTTTAGTTTCTTGTCTATTCTCAAACTGAACACTAGGAGTGATTTTGTTAGACACAAAGAAATGCTACATCTTAGTGATTATATAATTCTGTGATCTTACAGTTCAGTCCTGAAAGAAGCTGAACAGAAGCACACGCCGACTATCGGTGTTCTTCATGTCAATAGCTATATAGTTTGCTTGGCTCCACTCACCTTATGGCAGGTTAACAGCAGCTTCACAGTGTCTTAGTACTGGAAGCAAAAGAACATTGACATTAGATAGCCTTTCCCCTTCTATTTTTTTTTTTTTAATTATTATTCAGTGACCTTAAAATTCCTTCAAAATAACATTTGCTTTGGTGTAAACGGTGAGTAAAAAGTAAAAGGTTAATGCATTATCAGCTCATTCTACCGCTTATGCTAAGCTTTTCAATTTTAATTATCTCCTGCTTCTTACAAGATTAACCAGAAATGAATGAACAGAAATAGCAAAGCTGAATACATAACAGTCTATTGACTAATCATCTGATTTTTTTGTTTGTTCTGCTTCACAATTTTTATTCATCTTAAGAGAGGACAAAAAAATCGTAGATACAAATGTTTAGGGCACTAGGCTAGCCTGTGATTTGGAGACTCATTCAGTTGCTTGCTCTGAAACACACTTCTTGTATGACCTTAGGCTCTTGTAAAATGAAGATAATAGCACTCTGTCGCTCACAGAATGTTATGAGAGCGAATACATTAAATATTTTGAGATGCTTCAAATGGATGGGGATTGGATGGAAATTAGATGTGTAATGAAGATAAACCAGCAGGTGAATTTATATCTTGTTTTGTAAGGAGGAAATGAACTCTTTAAAAGCATTGAGGTAATTATCTAACAAATCAGTAAAGCTCAGTTTCCCAACTTCAAGTTCATATAAAGATATTGGGAGTACAAATTCCATAAGAAGGCAACAGGTTTAATTTTTCAAACCTGTGCAAAAATACACCTTTTTTCTTTCCCTTAAAATGTGTCTGCAAGGTATGAAAGGTGGCTTTATTGCAATGTAAAAATAATTATACGGATTTAGAAGGAGCTTAATACAATTTGAGTTTTCTCAAGTAAGATTTTCTGTAACAGCACAGGTAATTTAAAATGCATTTGGATTTGTGTCCTGATAAAATAAACTCATGCATACTAGAAGGTGAACTCTGGGTTGGATGAATGTGCAGAACGGAATCCAGAAGCCAGTTTATTTGTTCTTTCAAGTACTAAACAGCAAATTTTGGAGTATCACAGGAGACTAACAAATAGCAGATTACATAAAAATGAGAGCTCGGTGCAGAAGCATAAAACAAATGACATAATACAGTGAAGAAACGTTTGTTTTAGAGACAATTTCATTTGAAGGAGTTCTGTTAGCACTTGTAGCTGATTAAGTACAACCTTAGCATATTTGTCAGAAAGAAAAAATAATAGGCTTATTTGCACAGTATCTAGGTCAACGAGGTCAAACCAAAGCATGAAATAAGATACTACCAATACTAGTGTAGAGGCTAGTTAAAATATTATGATGACTTTTCCAAAACGCATCTGTCTTGTGAGAGGTTTGAATATTTCTCTGCTATATTTAAGAGTATGTGTTATCCACAACAAAACCAAGAATTGTCCACAATAAAACCAAGATGATGTAATTCTAAGAATAAGCAATATTTATTATTTAAGCAAACTTAGCTGTTCTTCCTTAGAAAGGAGAAGTGCTGTTTATTTCAAACACTTCAAATTCTTTACTAAGCAATGCTGCTGTTCATACTGTTCCAGGATGTGCTTACTGTTATTAACAAACAAAATAACAAAGGAGATGGTGTTTCCTAAGATTTACTATTGAGTGTTGCTGTTGGTTAGGATGGCAGCTGAACCAGAGGAACTGCGAAGCGTGGCAATGTGTGCTGGCTCTGATGGTAGCTTACTCCAGAAATGCTTCAGGTGAAGGTCTAGTGCTTTATTCTGTAATATGGCTAATGTTAGCCTACAATATATTATAGTGAGAAGACTGACTTTTGAGATCATGGCAATTAGTTTGTTCTCCAAAATATTAAGATGAATAGTTACCGTAATTGCTGGCTCAGCTATGGCAATTGCAGATGCTGTTCTTTGTATGTTGCAGCCTTTTAAAAATCTAAGCAATTTGCTTCAAGTATTTTCCATTTTCTGTTTGTTACCTTGTGTTTTCGTAAAGTGCCCTCTTGTCCTTCAAAACAGGAAGGCTCGGCTGGCCCTTTCTGTTCTCTTCATTCTGGTGTATAACTGGCTCATATCTTTTTTGTGTGTGCTTTCTTTTCCCAAACTGAATAATTAATCTCTTTTATCTTGTTTTAAATGGGAAAACATGCCCCTTCATTTCTGTTCACCATCCCACAGTCTCTTTTTTAATTTAATTTTATTTTTTTAGCTTGGTTTCCTAAGGCCTGCATGTGCTTGTCTATATACCCTTATATGTCAATTTAGAATGGCATTCAGTTCACTGACCAATTTTATCCAAACTTGTCAGGGGGCAGAGGTGTCGAAGACAATTAATCTCCTATACATAACTTTTAAACGAGTGGTTAAGAAAAGGTAGCAATGTGACCTCACTTTCGCAGACATCAGAGAATTCACACCTGACAGGACTTGAGAGTGCTCCTGGGGAAAGTCTCATTCAGAGGAGCTTAGGTGCCCGCCTGCAGGTGGTTACCAGGACCTCATGGAAGTACCGTTTGTTAATGAGATCCCTCACTGAGAAAGGATGAGGAGCTGCCAGCATGTACTGGAAAACTACTTGTATGTTCCCTCTTCTTCACCTTAAACAGCTTTTGAAGTTTTGTCTTTTAGCTCTCTGCTCTGCACTTCGGGGCCAAATCCACCTATCGTCCAGTCCCGTGTGAATTCCTTTAATCTACCGAGACGACCCAGCTGTCCCAGCCCCACATGCCAACCTCCAGCAGGAAGCAAGAGCAGAGCAGCTCTCGGGGGCATCACAAGCCCCTGCAGCCCAGCACAGTAATGGTGGCAGCCGCAAGGAATTCACAGCCGCGCAAGCGCCCTTCGTCGTCGTGCCTGCTACTGGATTTGTTCCGTGTTAGTGCCGGAATCAGGAACCTGCTAGCAGGCGTATACAACATCGTGGCTGAAATGGGGACAGTGCCAGTGTGGCAGAAGCACTGTGCCGTGAAATAAATGCGCGTGCAAAGTGTTAGGAGGTGTTCTTGCAGTATGAAGAGAAAGGGGAAATAAACCATCTCTAGAAATGAGGGCTACCTCATAAGCACATACTTATTTTAGATGAAAACAGATTACAGTTTTTACTTTAACACTCAATATATTCTATTCTTTTAGTTCTGTAATAATAATGTTAATTCTATTCTGTATGTGCCAGAGAGTAGGAAGGGTACAAAGGGAGAAATTGATATTGTTCAACAGCCAAATCAGAAATACTAAGGGAGGTCAAAGAGGACGATAATGGTCTCTGTGTTGCCTGTATGCATCCTTAAGGAAAATATTCGTCCAGTCCCGTGTGAATATTCCTTAAGGAATATTTTGCACTCCTTTTTTATTCTTTCTAACTGTTGTCTGCTATTCTTACTACTATGAAGTTTCAGCTTAGGGAATATACTTGATTATTGCTGGTACTGCTACATGCTTTTGTGTTAACCTTCTACAAGAGATGACTCTAGTAAAAAATGATGCAAGGACAGAGCCTGTGAAACTGAATAGTCCCTCATCATATAAGCAGTCTCGGTAAGAGAATTTTTCTAACAGCTGACTAAATGCTGAAGTATTTTTTGCTTTGTATAAAAAGAAATTATTTTGTTTGCTTACTCTTTATTTTTCACTCTTTCTAACCACACGTGTTGTTCAATAACTAATTTGGTGCTTATTGATAGAGGCTAATCCCCACAACACAAGCTGATCATAGTAAAAAAGATGCCGTTTTCCTATAATTGAAAAAAACAATTGTCTACTTCCACTCTAAACATACAAACTGCTTTCACATTTCCAGTCACTAATACTCATAAGGCAGCATTATCAGTTACTAGGGTAACATGGATCAGGAAACATATTTACTTATCTTTCAAGGCCAAAAGGTTTTATTGTACTTAGGAGACAATGTTACATTAACATAAAACTTCTGCTGTGTGTGACAGAAAACATTTGGAATTACGTTTTGGATGTTTACTATTAATTATACGTAACAATACAGCTTTTATCTTAACGACGTCAGCTGTGATGAGGACCTGTAGTATAGGGTGTATTTAGAACTATTCCACTCATTTGTGTATACTTATCATTGATTTCTTTAACATCAAATGGCTTTCAAAACCACATAATTCTGGTGTGCATTGAATTCCTATTGTCCCAAATTTGCCAGGTGGGCCCCCCCTCAAATGCCAAGGGAGGTTTAGGACTGGCTTGGCAGACTCTGGAGGTGGGCAGGGGAGAGCTGTCAGCCACAGCACCAGTTTACCCTCTGTGCAGATATTCTGCTGTCTGCAGGGGCTCTGTGCAGTTCCCAAAGAAGTCAGTCTTACCAGCCTGCTTAGGAGAGACTGGCCCTGCTAGGAAAAAGCAAACAGGTTTGACTTCTCTAGCAGTAGAATTGAAATACTTTTCATCATAAGTTTTTATTTTGACAACTCCAATAAATGTCTTGTCTTGCTCACAGAGGTGCTTCTGGAGCAGCATTCCCTTGAAGAAAATTAGAATGACTACAGCCATCAGAGTACTGTGTAAGTCTTCCCATCAGAAAGTAACATTCATAGGAATAAATACAATTATAAGGTCAACATATTTACAGGGATCCATAAATTAAAGGCATTTTCTTTGGAAAATAATATTAGGGTCATATACGCAATTGAAGCAATATCTTCACAATTGGAGAAATTGGAATGTAAGTGCTTTTTTTCTAGAACTCAAACAATTTAAGTGATTTTGCCTTACTTCCAAAAAATTTAGAGGAGAGTAGCATACAAAAAGTGTCAACAGCAATATATTTCTTTGGACCTCTCAATAACTTGTCTCCATTTAATGTAGCTTTGTAGAGACAAATAATGCTAAAATATCATAACTCTCCAAAAGCCAGCACATCTGCAGTTGACTCCCGTTGAGGAACTCCTATGCGGAGTTGAAAAGACATGCAGTTCTGCAGCTTTCCTGTGAACAGGAAAACTGTTTATCTGAAGCCAGTACTAAATTCAGATCTATTAGGAAGATCTTGTATTTCAAAATGTGGCCATGTGCTTTTTTCTTAAATGTATGAATTCAGCATAATTTTATGCTATAATGATTTAATTATTTCTATTCCAGAAATTTTGCTTCAAAAATAAAAAATGTTTTAAAAATTGATGTAGAAGAAAGACTGTCCCTTTCCAGAGACTCAGTGGTCATGTTCATCTGGTCATTGGGTCAATTTTGCTTCTGGCAAGTTAGAAGTTTTTGCTAGTCAAAGATCTAGGGAAGTAGAGCAGGGAAGAACAGTGGAGCGGTGATACTCTTCAGAGTGTCGGTGACAGAGCAACCATGTGGATGGATCATCTGGCAGCAACTCCAGTAAAGCTGCAGCTGTCCTGCCACATGGACTGGATCTGTGAGCCTCCTGCCCCCAAAACAAGGACTAGGCCTACCAGAAGCAACCTGGCAGAGAATAACATCTGCAAAACTCTTGTATCACTTGAGGGAACTTGTCCAAGTCACCAGACAAGCTGCAGAAAGAACAAAGTGAAATACCTAGAAATGAGAAGTCTTGATCCACTGTCTGGAAAGACTCTGTCTTTAGGAATCTGCAGTCATTAGAAATTTTTTTGTTTGTTTTATGAAAGCAGGGAAATTCTGGGACGCTCCATGGACCAACACTCAGATGTGGTGTTTAGCAGCGCCTGAAAGCCACTGTTGGTGTTGGATGTGCTTGTGTAACTGTGTGATTTTTTTTCCCCTCTGAACCTCAGCATTTGGCACTGTTGGGAGTATTACAGGACAACGTATGTTGTGAATCACACCCAGTTGGGTGGCTGTAAATGCAGAGGCTGAATATGTGTGTTGCTCAGTGTAAATGGGTACTCTTTACTCGATGCCCATATGAACTGTATTTTTAAAAGAATAAAAAGAAACACAGGTCATTCACAGAACCACACCAAGATTTCTTCCTCTCAGGGCTTCCTGTGAGCACAGTGACCAGACCCTGCATCCTGGAGCATCCTGGAGCACTTTTCCAGGCATGAGTCGCAGTCCTCCATTATCTGTGAAATGTTCACAGCAGTCAGCCCTCCACCACCCACCTTGAACCGTCCCAGGTGTGTCATGGGAAGGTACAGAGGCGGATGGGTAAATTGAGATTTGGTATTACCCATTCTGCTTCGGTCACTTGAACTGGCTTAATATCAGGGCCTACAGCAAAGTGCACAGTGCGTGCCCACCCTCAGGCATGGAGCTCAGACCCCTCTTCCTAGGGGATAGAAGCATCTTTCACCACGAAGAAGACCACAGCCAGAATGTTCGTGCCCATGAACCTGCTAGCAAAGGCCTGTAGGAGGGCATCAAAACATATTGAATACTCTCTGTTCTCCAGGAATAGCTAGTATAAACCAAACAGCTTTGGTGTCCTGCGTGCCAGTGAATATGATCTTCCTGCCTGTCCTCAGGAACCATTTTGGGGGATGGGTATTTTACATGAAGTAGTAAGCCCAAAACTTGTGTCTGGAATCTGCTCTTCAAGCAATGCTCTCGTGAACTAAAAGTCA
The DNA here is from genome assembly GCA_013399095.1 of Psophia crepitans. NCBI lineage: Eukaryota > Metazoa > Chordata > Aves > Gruiformes > Psophiidae > Psophia > Psophia crepitans. The sequence continues at coordinate 345,010 of VWZZ01003941.1, read as the reverse complement.
CACCGTTTTCTTTGGAGAACCTGAGCTCACCCAGAAATTATTTCCACTCCCACTGCTTTTGTGACCATAATTATATCTACCTTACGGCTTCTAATCCATGTACTATTATTTTAATGTAGAATTTATTGACATTCAGCTGTCATTACACCCAAAGGGATACTACCTTTTCTCTGTGTGCCTGTATCCTGTTTCATGCATGATGCCAAAGGGAAATTAAGAGTGTTCAGTTTAGACAGCACAGAGAAAAAAAAAAGGCACATGTTTGTACGAGCTTACTCTAGGAGAGTCTTACAGTGGTTCATTTTAGCTTCTGTGAACATATGAAGCTATTACTTACAGTTGCAGTACTTGGTAAGGTAGCCTTATATTTTCTCTCATTAGCTGTTCTTTAGTTCCCTGAAGAATTAACAATTAAATTTTTCAGTTTCAGTACAACAAGTTGGGGAAGAGAAAAAGCATACTATTATGCCTATATTAAAATACTTTTACAGCTGTTTTCTTGAGAAGATTTGTTGTTTGGGTCTTAGATCAGTGACTTTAAACAGGGCTGGAGGGCAGCTCTGCCGTCAAAGCTCTGCCTACCATGAATAGCATTCCCTGATCTGGATAAGTTTAAACAAAAAATGAAATCACATGTGTACGTGTTTCAAAGATGCTTTAGCCAAACTGAATTTGTTAGAGATTTTCTTGGAAACTAATTTTTTTTTTTTGGAGGTTTCTTCATGCATGGGACACTGCTGCCCAGAGATTAGAGCACAGGCCTTCCTGATAGTGCTTGCCTCTGGCTTCAAGCATCCCTCTGCTCTGGATAACGAAACTGGAAATAGGGTGTGTATCTCCATTATGTACTCATCCTTCTCCCTGGCAGGACTCAAGCAATATGAAAAAAAAGAAAGAAGAGGCAGTTCCTAATTCTGCAGTGTTTGATTTTGACTTCTACAAAGAGCAAAAGCTGACATTTAAAGCAAGGAACACTGGAAAGGCTTTAAGTTATGAAAAGGCAAGCTAGCACCATTTCTTCTTTTTCTTTTTGCCTTTTACCAGCAAGCACTAGCAAAGTGCTTCTTGGTTGGTGATATTGCTCATCAATCGCTATTGAAAGTCTGATCAGGTGGTGAAGATACCCTTCAGCCTGCAAGAAGGATTACAGTGACAATGACTGCTTTTGGGACACAAAGTAAAATTAACTTCTAGGTTATCCCCGTCAAGGACCATTAAGTCCTGAACTATGAGGGACACTGTGAACAAGTCATATTTTAACCTCCCGTGAGCACAAAAGCAGGCAGGTTCTTCTCCTCCCCCCAACAAATCTGACCTTCGCTGAAATTTATGTGAAAATGAAAAAATAAAAGAAGGCTGTAGCCCTGCCAAACTCTGATGATGTGACTCATTTTAATTACTGGTATTTGGAAATTAAATGGCCTGAGTTTCATTCGGTAGTTTGTTTCAGGAAGAATGATTTAAACAAGCCCCAGAGTTGCTGCACCTTTTACAGCAGGTGTGAAGCATGGCATTCATTTTTCTTTTAACAGTGTCCTTGTGAGCATAATAACAATTAGGAAGCTAGGTCTTCACAGCAGACTCTGCTGTTTGCTCTGACATTACCTCCTTGGGCTACTTCATCACTTCTAATTTTCTCAACAAGTTTCTCAAATACTACTTTCAGTAAAACGACATTGAACAACATTAGACGTACATGATTTCTCTAAAAGCAAAATATCTAAGAGACGTAGACAGCTAGAACACACGCACTGTTAATAAAAGCTTCTTAATTAACTGAACTTCTTCCCCTTTGAATACCTTCCCCGATCAGCTTTATTAAGCCAGAATACCTACTACATCCAAAGAGTAATTCTTTGTTCATCGTATAGAAGAGCTGAGGAAACACGAGCTGTCTTATGAGAGCAGTTGTGGGTTTCCTTGCTTCTTTCACAGTTTTCTTTGAACAGATAGAAGAGGAGAGAAAAAGGATCAGAGGAATATGTAGTAGCCATAGTAACACTACCAACTAATTCTTAGAGAAGTCAAATACATTTGTTGTCTTTACAGCTAATCAGAGTGACTTTTCATACATCTAGTCTTTCTTTAAAAGAGCACAAATCACCTTCAAAGGATGTATGAGTCTGCAGTGCTATCTCAAAGAGAGATGATGGACTCTCTTGAAGAGAATTTTTCAGTACTGTTCAGTGTTTCTGATTTTTTTTTTCCCCAGAAATATGAATTCACACTTTCAAGAAAAAGTAAATGAGGCACATCTTTCAGATTCCGGGTGGGGAGAGGGGCATAAAATGTTGATTAAATTGTGATTCTTAAGTTTACTGAGGATCCTGGAATTATTTTAAATATTTTAAATGTGCTTAGACTATAATTTACACTGATGTTTTCAAATATGATGGCAATGATTTCTGTTATTTGTATTACTGAGGAAATTGTACCAGTTCAAGACTGTTAAACAGATCTTGTTGTCCACTTTGGAAGCTGTATTCTGTACATCATCCAACAACAGTGGGGATAACCAAGGCATTTCTAACCATTTGTTTTGTAAACTATGCTTTAAAAATGATAGGGGAAATGAAGTTGGTACTTTATACTAAAAGTCATGCTTTCCTCATTGTATATCAGACTGAAGGACAAGACCAAAGGATAGAGGTACATTTTTAGACTGTTCACTAAAAGAACTTATTAAAAAGAAACAAACAACAACTCAGATTTACAAATATAAACCATGAGGAAATACTGAGAATCTCTAGCTATGAGACAGAAGTGAAGGTATATGTTTGATACGTGTTGTTATTTCGTTTTGGGAATCTGCTGTTGTGAAGAGAACACCATATATCACAACAAGCAATATATACATATGGCTCATCTCAGCTATGCACTATAGGTACAGTTTTTGCAAAATAAACCAATTTCCTTATTTCCATGAGAACAGGAAGTGAAAAAATGTCATAAAAAATAAAAAACAGGGAAAGATTTAAAAATTAACTTTGTAAAGAGAGGCAATGAAATATTTTCATGAAGATGTCATTATGGAATATTAGACTGTATGTTCTTAAACTTACATTTTGAACACCGATTAGGAAGAATTTATTAAAGAAAAGGTTTTATGGCAAATCAGACACATTTTACTGACAATACGTAATTATCTCATTACACAGAAGGACCTTACCTTTCATCCTCATTTCCAAACAGCTTAAAACTTATTTTCTTTAAATGTTCTTCAGTACTCTTGAATCATTTCAAGTTCAGTTCTAAAGTAGAGTCTATGAGAGTCATATTGCCTCAATTAGAAGCTGTGGAATAGTATGGATTATATATGACTCCAGCAAACTGCAGAATCCCAAAGCATCTCCGTTTAAGATATTTTTTGTCTATATATTTTAAAAATTTAAGCAATAATGCCTTACTATAGTGGCTCAGATATGTATTGCCTTCCCTAGAGTTTCTTCATAGTTAGGTTTGAGGAACTGGAGTTGTACTTTTGAGCAACAGCAGCTCAAAATAGGAATGAGAATGGGAATATATGGCTAACTATTGATCAGAGAGGTATTAACACACACCTAGTTTTCTTTCGGATCTCTTATTGGAAACTAATTACTGTTCCTTTGGGAGATCCTCCTCATGACTCATCTGTTTGAAGGCTGACACTACAGGGCTACATTTAAAATGCTAGTACTATAGTTCCACAGGCTATGCTACAGAAAGCTTCGGAAGTGAAGTATACTGTGTCAGATCTCATTTACAGAGCTACTCAGTAATTCTATATCAAAATTCCAGATTTATTGATGGTCTAGTTAATCAGAGCAATGAATGTCTGAAAAACGAAGTACACAGGAAGGATATGTAATATGTACAGATTAAGGTAAGGTGCAAACAGCTGTGCTTGGAAATGAGCAAAGTACATTGTATGCTCTAAAATGGAGATCAATATTAAATGGTCAGCAAATACATAAAATGCCATACTTAACTGAAGTATTCCTGTCCACTAATATCAGGGGAAAAAAAAAAGCAGAAATGAAGATTATAAAAGGAAAAGGTGGGAAAGAGATGGATATTGCAGCAGTGACTGCAGCTACTTTAGTTCTGAATTTAAATTATACTTAAAAATTACCTTATTTTCAGTGAAATAAAAGCTAGGAAATGAAGCAGCAAAAGTATGTTGCAACAGTTTATAAGAGAAAAAAGATCTTTACTTCTCTGTAGAATGGTTATTTGCACTGTTATAACTACATGCACATCTTCATTCCTTCAGTTTTGGAGGGATGATATTTTTCTGGTATATAGTGTGAAATTTTGAAGGTTAGCAGATAAGCATAGAGGAATACACCAATTAAATGAGGTGAGCTTGTTATATGGTAGATCTTATATGTTGGGTTGACGGCTCTTGACCCTCAGTGAGCACCTGGTCTGCTCCCCATTATTACTGGACTTCGGGAAAAAAAACAGGAGGGCATTACTTCATAGATCTTTGGGATGGAGATTGATTAAATGGGAGCTTAACTTCCTTTATACAAAGGCTAGCTTAATCATTGTTCTGATGTCCGTACTTTGACAGCTACATGCTCCATTGGTTCACATTTTACTTGTATTCTTGGGAGAAAGAATTTGATACTCAATTTTGAGTGAAGTCTATAGAAAAAGAGTACTGAGCTAAGTCTGGTGATTTTGTTCAGGTAGAGATTCATTAGTGTCAGGAGTCTTGTGATGCACTCACCTGTCTTCTAAAGCTGTAACTCTACTCTCCAATTGAATAACCGCATAATTCACAAGAAACCATTAATACAAGTATCGATGGAGATGATTTCCCCTTTGGTGACATACAAATTAAGGTGTCCTATCAGAAATCATGCCACCATGTATCCTAGCACTGGGAATGTCAAAAGACTGACAAATGTAGCTTTTTCCACATTTTCTGTTGACTTTTGAAAAATACCTCATTCAGTTCTTGTAATGCACATTGTATCAGGAAGAAAAAGTAGGGAAGAGGACTGCTCCGTGTTTATTGACATAGTGCTATGATGAGATATAGCCTGTCAATGTCAGATGCGTACTTATATGGCCGTTCAGATGACATGCACATGAAAAGAATGATTTTTCATGTGAGGTAATCACCTTGAATTATTCAAAGTGCAGCTTTTTCCTTCCATATCTATCATATATTACCGCTGGGTCAGGTAAGCCGGTGTTAGATGGTGGTGACATATTTCAGTCCAAAGTGGGCTTTTAAAAATGAATTATAAACCCCTTAAAATAAAATAGGAGTTTATCATGGGACCTTCAACTACGAAACACTAGTAAGCATAATTAATACTGAGCCTAAGAATGGTCAATCTGCTGCAATTATCCACTGGAGAAGGAACATTATATGAATTAGAATGCCTCATGTAACGAAGAGAAAGACATCTATTATTACCATAAACTTTTTCTCATTCCATTATCTTCACTTTCAAATCTGTATCAATGAGCATAATAATATCTGTGGAAGGAATATGGTAGTTGCACACATGGTTGTCTCAGGAATTCTGAAATAAATACAATGTGTGCTAAAGCTATAGTATGTAGCGAGATACTACTCATTATTTAATGGTCAAAAAAAGATACAAGGACCAGAAATTAATGAAAGGTTAACATCAAGGATGAAATTGGGATAATTCTGCCTGTGCTATTGCTTTATGGAGGGATAAAATTGGACTGGCCTTGCCACTCAAGCTACAAGGACCCTGATTAGACAAGCTGAGAGCAGGTAACAGGAGAAGTGCTCTTAAGATCAGGCTGAATCATAGCTCTTTGGAAAAAAACACTTTTAACAATGAAGAACTCTGTACAGCAGGATTTATAAAAGAAGAGCATCTTTTATTTGGCAACAGCAAAACACTGAATGTCAAACCTACCTTGATCCTCCTCCATGGATTCCTGAACAGTGGATTGCACTCATACTTGACCCGTCAAAACAGAGCTCTGAGTTTTTCACACACCTTTCATTATTCATGTACACATATCTACAGTTCTGTGTGTACTGTCTCATGTGTTACTCACAAAAGACAGAGGCAACATTTTGCTGTATTTCTAAATAAACAGAAACACAACTAAAATTTACTGCCAATTGTATTTAAGCCAACTGTAGATCTTTATTACCATTCATAAACCAGTACAGGCTAACTGAAATATCTGTCTAAAATGTGAGTAATTCTTCTTTGAAAAGTAGCATCCACAAAATATGAAATATTTATTTTTAAATATGATCTGCTTCTTTTTCCTCTTTTCTTCTAAATTGTCTTTAAAAATCAAACATGGGAAGAGGGGATTGTAAACCTTACTAATTAAAAAAAATGATAATACAAAAAATGTTTTCATTTCTTTTTTTTTAAAAGATCCCCATCAGACGCCTCTTGCTTTTCCTGCAATCTTCACATTATACAGAGCACGTAGTGCAGATGTCCCCCACTTTAGTGTACTTGTCTATTTTAAGAGTTCTTCATCCTTTTTCTTTCAGTTCTCATTTATACTTTCTCTGGCCACAGAACACCAGGATTCTCTCCACTGCACCATATAAAATGACAGAGCTTTGTGTGTTGGTTTTTTTTTTGCTGCACTTGATAGCTATGAGTCTTAACTTTTTAAGTACAAATTGATCCTTTATACTCTTGTAGTAGAGAAGGGACAAGGTTTACAGGAAGAGGGGAAATCTTTTACTAGAACAGCTGGAAAAAGTGTATGGATTTTCAACGGTATCATTCTCAGATATAACTTAGTTGCAGAAAATTTCCTTAGATCATTACAGCTGCAACAACATTACAACTGCAAAACTGCAAGAACATATATAAAGAACAAAGAATCTGAATCAAGTGTCTTATTTCTGAAGGACATATTTAATATTTATGTTATAATGCTTGACAGGAAAGTGTACCTAAAAGCTTATTTATTTTTTCAGATATCCCAGTTGGTTTAGCAATAAAATTTTCCTTCAGTGCTTATACTGTGCCTTGCTTTTATCCATTGTGGCTGTAACAATGCTACTACTTTTTTAATACAGCCTTCACCTTGACTGAGCTTCATTTCATTGTTCCTCCTGTTTTCTATATATATCTCTTACTACACCGGTAATTTTGTGATGTGTTATTGCTATTTCATCTCACTAAAGCATCTACATTTTTTCCCTTTTCTGTTAGCCACCCAGCACTGGAATGCGTAAAGGCTGAAGCTTGAATTTTGTTAGAGTTTGGTACAGTGTCCTTTTATCAGACAAGCATAACCCAGCTATAGGCAGATGCAACTATATTATTGCTGTAATAATTTCTGTTTATCCACAAATACACTGGAATCTCTGCAGGTCACTGCAAAAAGGTGAATGTCCAAGCATGATTTTGAACATTTAAACACTGTGAAATGTTTAAAAGCTCCATTGAAAAGCTTAATTCATTATATTAAACATTTTGAAATGCTTAAAATCTCCATTCAGCAGCCTTGTTCACCTTGCACCTTTGAGAAGAGGGACTCAGCACAGGACTTTCTTATTTTAGATCTATTATACCTCCTAAAATTTTGGTCACAAAACAGGGTAGACGACATCAGTCAAATCCAACTGGTGACCAGTTGTGAGTGGTGTTCCCCAGGGGTCGGTGCTGGGGCCCATCCTCTTCAACACCTTTGTTGATGATTTGGATGAGGGAATTGAGTGCACCCTCAGTAAGTTTGCAGACGACACCAAGTTGGGGGGAAGTGTCGATCTGCCGGAGGGTAGGATGGCTCTGCAGAGGGACCTGGACAGGTTGGATCGCTGGGCAGAGGCCAATGGGATGAGGGTCAATGTGGCCAAGTGCCGGGTCCTGCACTTTGGCCACAACAACCCCAGGCAGCACTACAGGCTGGGGGCGGGGTGGCTGGAAAGCTGTGTGGAGGAAAAGGCCCTGGGGGTGTTGGCTGACGCTCGCCTGGATATGAGCCGGCAGTGTGCCCAGGTGGCCAAGAAGGCCAACGGCATCCTGGCCTGTATNGAAGGGTCTGGAGCACAAGTCATATGAGGAGCGGCTGAAGGAACTGGGACTGTTCAGTCTGGAGAAGAGGAGGCTCAGGGGAGACCTTATTGCCCTCTACAACTACCTGAAAGGAAGATGTGGTGAGCTGGGGGTCGGCCTCCTCTCACAGATAACTAGCAGCAGGACAAGAGGGAATGGTTGCAAGTTACGCCAGGGGAGGTTCAGGTTGAAGATGAGGAGAAATTTCTTCTCGGAAAGGGTGGTCAGGCATTGGAACGGGTTGCCCAGGGAGGTGGTGGAGTCACTGTCCCTGCGGGTGTTTAAGGAAAGGTTGGATGTGGTACTGAAGGACATGGTTTAGTGGGTAATAGGTGGTGGGGGGACGGTTGGACTGGATGATCCCTGAGGTCTCTTCCAACCTTGATGATTCTATGATTCTATGATGCAAACTACATGATCTTCATGGTCCCTTCACATCTCAAAATCTATATGCCTTTTTTCCGCTTATTTTTCTCTATTGGAAGTGGATTTCTCTAGAAGTGATTCAGCTGCCAGACTAATTGAGATTTAGGTTAATCAAGGAGTTTGAGCTGTTACTGGAAATGGAAGTAGCCTATATTAGATCAAAGTGATTGTGGTACCTTGGAGGAATTTACTCTCAGAAAGAAAAAGAAGAAATGTGAAAAACAGTGAACCACCAGCAATATGTGATGGAGAGGGAAAAGAAGCCTGACGAGAGAGAGAGATCTGGAAAAGGGAGAGAGCAGATGTTTATTTAGGTCTGGTACAGAGCTTTCCCTGTCTGTCAGACAATCATGGCTGCACAAGCCTAAGGAAGCTGATACTGTGAGTGAACAATAGTTTCTAATTTATATTTATTATCTCTAAAATTATTATTTCTATAGTTATTATAGTTCTGGTCTTTATGGAAGCATGATAGATTTTTTTCCTAAACCCAGAAATGTTAGAAATGTTTAGCCTTATATATTTTGGTTTACTTTCTGAAGAGCCAGAAGGTAAGTGGTAAGAAAAGCAATTAATCTATCCTTTGAATTTAGCTCTGGTTCCCTGTGAAAGAGGTTAGAAATATCTGACAATCTTTGCTAAGAGCCTAATGTGTGTTTAATTTCTTTCTGCCACGCTGATAGCAAGAGTTAACTTAGCCTTGAGAAGCAGATTTACACACCTCTAAGTCAGTAATTGGCTAATGATAGTCTCAACACTGACACCTGTGGAGCACAGGAGTGCCAAGACCTGGTCTTGTGTTGTCCGTTTGGAAAGGGAACACACACCCACAGCTCTCCAAGGACAGGGCTCTCAAGAATGCTTGGCAGCCACAGGGGAATCATCTGATCATGAGCTAGCACTCTACCTCATGAGGTTCTCAGCAATTTCTAGCCTCGGCTTCAGGGTGAGTACATCTAGAAAGCATCCTTCCTTTTGTGCCACACTCAAACCTCTTATGCCCTTGCTCATGTGTATCTGCAGTATATGCACTCTATTTTGCTTTCCTCCATTTATTTAATCCTAATAAACTTGTGGAAAATATCTTTATACAGTGCACTGAACAAAGCCAGAAAGCCTACCCAGATTGTTACCATTTTTTCATAGTTGGGATCCCAGAGCTGCACACCTGCAAGATGGAGCTCAGATTCTACCATGTTTGCTAACCAAAGAACTGAATTAGTGAAGAACAGAGCCTCAAGTATTTAAGGTTAAAATATGTGCTATATATCATACACCAACAGATGACGAGAAAACTGAATATACAGCTGAACTAACTTTGATTTTCTGTGACGTCAGCATGGCCCATTGCATAAGTCACAGCCTCACATTCACTCTGGGCCTATCTATTATCTAATACGTCTTACTTGATTTCCAGTTTCAGGCAGGCAAATTGACCATGTATACTTGCTTGTGTCAGTAGCTAATTTTAGGAAGCTATTCTAATTGAAGATGTTATGCTCCTTTAGCTTGTCAAGTAGAAATTCACATTTTCTGATTAATGTGATGCATTTATATTAGATTTGACTTGACAGGACAGGATGACAATGTGTAATATACAATATGAGGATGACAGGGTTTTCCATCTCCTCCGTCACATTTCATTATGAATGGCCTAGTCAAGGCTGTGGTCTACAGTATCTTACCTGCAATATGATAAAATTTGAACAGTATCGCAGCCATATATGGTCTACACAATACGTTCTCACAGGTGGCAATATGCTTTCAGAAGGGTGACCAGTTAAACAGCTTTCTTACATTCGTAACCCTCATGTAACTGGCTTCGAGACATCTTGATGTGATTGAGAAATTACTGAGAGAAGGTGGAAGAAAAAGAGAAAATCCTTAAGAGAAAGCTAAACAAACTTTAACTGATACAAAATAACAAAATTATTTTGAAGGGGGGAATATACAAGGAAAGTAAACACTGCCTAATACATCGGTTGGTGGAGGAGGGAATGCGTTAGGTGGGCAAGATGGAGCGGTAGCCAGAAGTTGAAAAATGTGTCAAGAAACATAAGCGTGACATCAAATAAAAGGGCACAAGCAGCTTCAGCACAAAAATGTTGGGCAAAGCAGTAGATAGTAGGAAAATAGTCATAAGCTCATGGGCAACAAGCGGCTCTATGTCAGAGATGCTGTCTGTCTTTCCAGCACCTCTCAGACTAGGGCAGCAGAGGGAGACAGGAAGCAAAGGGCAGAATCTCTCCAACATCACAGGCAATATTAAATGTGTGTTTCTAAGTGGAAAGTGTGTATTCTACTGCTTCTATAGGTCAAATGCTTTGTATACATACAGCACATGTTGAACACTCAATTTCCTGTGCCACAACAGTGTCCTTTCTGCACAGTGTGAAATATGATCTACTGATTGCTGTACCAGGTTCTTCATCAAGCTTTAAGTCTCTCACTGTAGTTATGTGTAGTAAAGAATTTTCTCTCTAGTTAGCTTTTCTAATATGTCAACACCTCTTCTCACTCTGTGAATAGCTACTTACCTTCACTTTAAGAGGGAGGTTGATAAATATCAGAACTTGTCCTGTGACTTTTCCTGAATGGTCCCGCTAATATATTAGGGAAAAAAAAAAAACAAAACAAAAATGGTCAGAGGCAAAGATTAAATTCTTTGGGCATAAGGTGGGCAGGCTAAACATTGTTTTCCTTGTTGTAATTGGACAAAGACAAAGGAGAACAGATGAATCAAGAGACAAATCCAATACATGAGGAGACAGTACATGTGTATGGGGCAGATGAAATATCTGGGTGCATCTACCACATGACAGAAATGCAGGAATTTTGGTCACATAACAGGGTAGAGGACATCAGGAAGTAACTTCAGATGCCAGAAATAACTCATTAAGCCACCTCTGTCCGCCCCAATACAATGCCGAAAGGACACTTGGAGAACAGAGCATCAGACCAGTAGTATGACAGATGAGTTGTTCTGGTGGTATTTATCCATCTTGCAGGCCAAAGACCGGTTTGAAGAACTGTTTCAGGGCTCAGGCACATGAGTGATTTACAGTAGCCCACCATGAAATTTTCCAGATCGAGTTCATCATGCTGATACTAGGACAGCAGTCTCCAATGAGATGAATGATGGCAAGGGTGCCTCTCTCTCTGGACTGACTCTTTCTGAAGGAAGCCTAAATTACATTGATTAAGTTTGCTTTTATTGGAGATGAATTTCACCTCGTGCTCACCTGAGGTGTGAGCTCATCCCTGTTGCACTGCTCAACTTAAGTATCAGAGGTTTGCCCTAAATAAAGGAAGGGTATCACGCAGTTGTATTGACCCAGATGATGAGCAGTACTATAATAGAACGCTACAATCTGGCTGTCAGATTCTTACAAAATGGACTTCTTACAACCCTTTGAGAAGAATCTGGACCTTAGTCCACCATGGCATCTTTGCTTTGAGAGCAGCAGTTCTTCACAGATAGCATTTTGAGTCATAATTCATTAGAACAGTGTACTAGCAAAATAGATAATGAAGAGCTTCAAAACTGTATTAGTGATCTAAAAACAGAAAAAAAGACCTCTAATAGCAACATCCTTTATCCTTTCCTTGGCAGAGATATGCAGTATCTCTGGAAAGCTCCAGAAAATCCCACAACTATGGGAAGAGTTTGATCCAGCTTGGATCCTATAGTTAAATCATTTAGTGGGGTTCAGAGGAGACTAAAATCTCACTGGAAAGTTTGTTTTAATCATAGCAAATATTTTTTTTTCATGTACTTGACTGCGAAACAAAGATTAATTGTATATATATAAAAAAGTGCTATCGTTTTCCATTTCAGAATCTTTATAGTTTTTAATCAAATACTTCCAGTATCTTTTGTCAGTTTTGCTTATGGTTTTTAACAAGTTAATTGAAAACAGAAACAGGCTTAAACAGTGTTTTCACTCCTTTAGACTTCATCTTTTGTATTTTCTCCTCTCTGGAGCTCTCATAAATATAAAGATAGTACTATTATTATGACCTTCTTATTTCTAGTGCTTCCTTGCAGACTGCTTCCCTCTTAGTTTCACGAAGTTACAAGAAACTCTATGTGAAAATGCAGAAGGAGGTGCCACACAAAAAAAAAAGCTAACACAATTTATTTTAATTACTTCTGAGCGATGTAATTTCCTTGTGAGATATATAGCAGCTCGCCTGAAGAGTAGGCTGTTCAGGAGTTTACTGCTGTATTCTATTATACCACAAAAAATCAGTTATGACCAAAAATCTGAGACATCATCTAGAATCTTAATTACCTGTGTTATTAGCAACTAAAAGTGATTTCTGCTGTTTCTATATTAATTTCCATGAGTAGCAGAAGAACTTCGTCATACTTATTTTCTGACTGCCAATGTAATAGTCAGCCATAAACATCTGCAGCTCTGTGCTATTCGCATCTGTCAAATGATTACACCTAATTGCATTTACATACTTTTCTGAAAATGGGATAATATATATGATAATGTAAATAGGATGATTTACAAGTTTTCTTGCACTCTTCACACACCCATTTAATATTTCATTAAAAGAAAACAGACATAATTGTTGTCATAATGCTAGTTCCTAGTTTTGATTTTCATATTTCTTTGACTGATAGTGCAATTAAAATTATATTAAGAAAAGGAACAGTTAACATGAATCAAAGCCAAATGGGACTCAGTTGTTTGATTGTTATTATATACAGAGAGGATACTGTCTATACAATAATTCATGCTATTATTACACAGAATCACAGACTATTAGAGGTTGGAAAGGACCTTGAAAGATCATCTAGTCCAACCCTCCTGCCAGGGCAGGGCCACCTAGAGCACATCACACAGGAACGTGTCCAGTCAGGTTTTGAATGTCTCCAGAGAAGGAGACTCCACAGCCTCTCTGGGCAGCCTGTGCCAGGGCTCTGTCACTCTCACAGTGAAAAAGATTTTCCTTACATTAACACGGAACCTCCTATGCTCCAGCTTGCACCCATTGCCCCTTGTCCTATCACTTAATGACATCGAGAAGAGCCTGGCTCCATCGTCCTGACACTCACCCTTTACATATTTATAAACATTGATGAGGTCACCCCTCAGTCTCCTCTTCTCCAAGCTAAAGAGACCCAGCTCCCTCAGCCTTTCCTCATAAGGGAGATGTTCCACTCCCTTGATCATCTTTGTGGCTCTGCGCTGGACTCTCTCTAGCAGTTCCCTGTCCTTCTTAAACTGAGGGGCCCAGAGCTAGACGCAATACTCCAGTTGCGGCCTCACCAAGGCAGAATAGATGGGGAGGAGGACCTCCCTCGACCTACTGACCACAGCCCTTCTAATGCACCCCAGGGTGCCATTGGCCTTCCTGGCCACCAGGGCACATTGCTGGCTCATGGTCATCCCTCCGTCCACCAAGACCCCCAGGTCCCTTTCCCTTACGCTGCTTTCCAGATGGTCAGTCCTCAACCTATACGGCACACTCTGCTCTGGACTCTCTCTAGCAGTTGTCTGTCCTAAGGATAAGAGAAAGTTTGAAGAATTTGAACTACATGACCAGTTAGATACTGAGTTGTTGTGGTTCAGCCCCAGCTGGCAGCCAAGCACCGCACGGCCTCTTGCTCACTCCTCTTTCACCTCGGTGAGATGGGGAAGAGCATCGCAAGAAAAAGGTAAAACTCGTGGGTTGAGATAAGTACAGTTTACTAGGACAGCAAGCAAAGAGGAAAGTAAAAACAATGCTTATGACAGAATATACAAAGCTGATGATACACAATGTAGTTTTCTCACCACCTGGAACCTGATGAGCAGCCCGTCCCCAAGCAGCAACGCCTCCTTCCCGGCCAGCTCCCTCCTTATGTATTGAGCATGACGTCAAGGTTTCATGGTATCAAATATCCCTTTGCCTAGTTTGGGTAACCTGTCTTGGCTGTGTCCCCTCCCAGCTTCTTGTGAAAATTAACTCTATCTCAGCCAAAAACCAGGACATGGGTGCAAAGTATTATGCAAACCTCCGGTCCCAATACAGCTATAAAATGTATTAATTGGAGACGTCTAAGTGAGTCAAGAAAATTTCATGTTTATAGAGTGCTTTTATCATGATAAATGAAACATCTTTATGTGTATTGAAAACAGTGTTATCCTTGTGCTTTTTTCTTCTGGAAATTCATGCCCTCTGGATTTCAAATTCCAGGGCTGAAGAAAAAAGACATGTTTGGAGCGGAGAACTCAATATATTCTTTCCTGAGAATTTTCTGGTAAGAGTGAAGAGGTAATTCTTAATCAGATATGCTTTCTGGTTTTAGTAACTTCACTTGCACCCAATTAAGCAACCTATGTTTCAATTCCTTAAATGCAAAGGGATCTCTATTACAGCTGTAAGCACTGGAGGATCTTCGGTTCTCACACAAACTCAAATCCATTGTCAATGTCTTCATGGATCAAATAAAGAAAAACAAAGACTGGTAAACCAAAAAGCAAATCAGCAACAGTCACCAATATCAAAATACACTGTCACACAAACAAAGGAATTGCAAGCCTCTGAGCTGGAGCCCGCCAAAAGCCTCAGAGCTCGTACTGAACAGAAAATTAAAAAAAACCCAAACAAACAACAAAACAAACCAAAACAAAAATCTGTGGATATTTCAAAACGGATGATGCAGTATTCACCTGTGTACGACACCTGTGACTTTAATGATGGGACTATTGTTTTTATTTTAATTACTGCTGAATCTCTGATTACATGTAGCACATAAACCCAGGAAATATTCTGTTGCCTAGTTCTGTTCCACTAGTTTCTCTCCTCTGCAACATTACCCACCTTTCAGAAACCTGTGAAGAGTTTAAACTTCCTCGGCCTCAGCTCCTTGAGCGTACGGCTCCAGCTGTGACGCGTTCATTGACGACTGCAGCTTTGCTCTCAGCCTTTACACTTTGGCAATAAATTTTGTTAAGCAATTTTTTCCTTTTCTTCAGGGACCTTTTGTACCTATTTAACTAGGCTTACAACAGGGCAAGGGTTGGAGGGCCAAAGCTAAAAGCAGACATAAAAATCTGTTCAAAGTCACAGGAAACCTGGAACACCGCATACTGATGAAAGATTACAAAGCCAGCTTGACAGCCTGGATGCATCTCAGCCACTGATAATGCAGGAAAGACACTGTGCCTGTTTGCTGAACAAACATCACATGGAAGTCATAGAAAACGCTGATATGGTTTGTGCAAACATATTTATTTAGTTCACCTTGCCCCGGAATTTTCCACAGTAGGTTTGTCAGGGAATAGATTAATTTAATGAGCTTTCCATTAATTTACAATGTGATTATTAAGGGCAAATGAATGTTTCATTTTCTTAGTCTATGTACTTCAGGTAAAATAGCTGTTAGCTTCACAGGAGAACAAATAATGGAGGAGAGGTGTAGGTAACAGGTATAAACTTATTTTTGCAACTGATAGTTTGTCTGTTTCAGGCAATGAAACTTCTCTATCTCTTCACCCTCTGCAAACCCATATATTCTTTGGTATAGCCTCAGCTTTCTCTTGCTACCTTTCAGAACAGAGGGCTGCTCAATAATGGTTCTCCACAAGATGCTGGTCCTTTCTGCAGCTTCCCTACTGCTCACTCCAACTGTGGCTTCACTCACCTTTACAGTTTCTAGTAAAATCTCTCTTGCTGCTCAAAGGATCTCAGCAACAGGAGGAGAAGCCAAACAAAGCTGATTTTGCTTTTCTCTGCATTGAAGGCATTCTTGCATAACATAGAATTGATGAAGCTCAGCTTCTGCTTCCACTTTGGTAAAAGCACTAGATCAGTGATCGTTCCTAATGGCAAGGCTATTGCTAAAAATCCTAGGAGAGGTTTTTATAGGAAGGCATTTTATTTACCTGCAGATTAATGGGATTTTTTTTTTCACAGCTGCTCTCTTCTTTCTCTCCAATAGCTATCAATGTCTATACAAATAGTTTTGACATTGATAGAATTTATTCAGTCTCACAAAAGCAAAGCAACAAAGTTAAACCACCTGGTTAGAACATATCCTCTCTTCTGATCATTATTAGAAAATAATAATCTACATATATTCTTATCTTTCCTTACTCAGCGTTCTCATCATACTATCCTTAGCAATCTATTCTCATCAATTGCTGTGGAATCTAGCACAGAAAAATGTTGACCTGAGAGAAGACTGCATGGGACAGAAAATGACAAAAATTTGATGGTCATATTATGGGTGTGTGAGGAAAACATACTGTTAAGAGCAGCTTTGGCATTACTGCTCTTTGTAGCTAGGTTTTGTGTCAGTAATTTTGAAAGCTTCAAAATAAATTTTTTCATATATTAATCTGTAGGTAATTTTAATGCTTGCTAAAGACTTTGGGCCTACTAATGGGAATAGATGAAACAGATGTTGTGAGTAGCTTGGGAAAAAAGAGTGATGGTTGTCTGGAGATACAGGGACCAACAAGAGTTGCATATAAAGTCTGTGAAGTACTTAAAATATTGTTCTGCTATTTCTATCCAATGCCATAATTCTATGTGAAAATTCATAATTAAGGTTTTTCAAGAAAAGATCCAGATTTATGTTTCACAGAAAGCCTATTCTGAAATGCAACCTTTGCAGTAGAATCACTTTCAGAACATTTTGACACCTACATATCTTTGTCAGCTATTCTCCTCAGCATATTGAAGACCACACATTCAATGCCTTTCTTTAAAATAGGATTGTAAAAGTTCTCATCTCTTTTTTTTTTCTTCCTTTGTAGAAGTTTGGTTTGAAGAAGACAGCAGAGGCTCAGTTGCCTTCTCAGAGGAAGCTACACAAAGAAATTTAAGAAAAGCTTTTTAGCTAAAACTGAGACATTACGTTTGTTTCATGCTTGTTACTGAAACAGTGTTCATCATTCATTTTCAATGTATTTATGATTTTCCATCTTGCTTCTAATAGCTTTCTTTTTTTAAAAGAACCCTTCAGAAATCACTAGATTTTTACTTACATTTTGCTTCCCGTCATCGTCATTAGGTCTGGCTCTGACGATAAAATATATGCTGTGTTAAGAATATAAGAACTTTAGTGTTTAGATATGGCAGTGTAAAGAAAAGATCCTAATTTGTTTGCAAACTGATGTACTTTTACTGAAATCATGAATATATTTTAGCTTCCCGTTGATCCTGAAAGGGTTTTCAACTGAAATTTATAATGAAATGAGATTACAAACAAATTGGAAAAAAATAACATGGTGTTATTTCTTTCAAATAAATAGTATTATCTATCCTCAAGATGGAAAGTAATCTGCTTTTATAGCCTACCACAGCAGAGAAAGACCTATTTTAAGGTTATTAACATCTGGCAGTACCTGATATAACACAAAATAATCAGGCTAACACCGTGAGAATGGTACGACCCTTTCAAAATGCACCCTGTAGTGTTTGTTGGCATTATATATGTAAGTAATGGAAGTAGGGACAGGTGACTTTTGAAGGACACTGCTGCTTGCAGGTATAGTTTATCACATATATCATATATGTATCACATATAACCTATTGAAAGATAAGAATATGCAGCCTCTCACAGCAAAGTATAGGAGTTATTTTGATTAAGGCCTGGGCAAAGTAAAATTACTTAATTGTTTACTCTTGGAAAGAAAATCAATTGCTGCAATATAATCCTATTGACAAAACCTGCATGGACACATGGCCTATCAACAACATAAACAATTACAACACTAAAATAAATAAGCATTGGACCTTGAAAAAGACAAACTAGTCATTTTAGTTTTAGCATTAAAATTATCACACTTCCATGCCAAACAGCCACCAGGTTAACAAGCATTTATTTCAGTTAATTCATGAGAATGAAAAAAATTCTGACTAATCTCTGTTGTCCTTCAGAAGCACTCCAAGCTGTGACCAAAGGACTCTCAACACTAGTTCCTCCTAAAAGGAATACTATTGTTGGTATCACTAGTACATAGCACAGAAAGCCAGCAAGGCTATTTTTACTGAATGCATGCTCAAGTAACTAACACTTTCCACATTAGAGCTGTCATGATCAGCTTCTAGAGCGGATGATCCAAAGCAGCTTGGCAGCACACACATTTTTAAGCGATGTAGGATGGGCATTACAAGTCAGCTCCATGCTGACATGCTTTAAAGTAGAATAATTTTGGCTAAAATCCAGGGACAAAGATGTGTGAAATATTTGATTCTCCACTGTCAACTGTGACTCCACTTGCATTTTAATCTGCTTCCTTAAGGAAAAAAAAATAATAATAAAATTGTGCAATCACCTTAAATTTGCTCACCGATCTGCTTGGCAGTACCCCGTCTCAGTAACTTTTAACTGTTTGTCCAGTTTCAACCAATGTTGACACAAATCACAAAAACACTACATTCCTATAATATGTGAAGTAAGTAGCTGGGGGCAGTGGGAAAGCACTCTGCTAGTGGTCCTGCTTCAATAAAGGCTGGTTTATGTGTTTTTCTTTCTTTAGACATCAGAAAACTCTGCACTAGTACTTACTCCTGAGACCCCAAGACAGACCTTGTTTTATTTTTAGCTCTCGCTGAGAACACTGTGTGGGATGCATGCTTGTGCCGCAAACAGGAAGTATTTAAACACTTATTCTTGGGGCTTTTGCCTTTCTGATCATTTCAGAAATTATTCACCCTCTCATAATCTTGAAAATGCTTTTGCAGTATCTGGATGTCTTCCAATAAACTCTTCAGGAGTCTTTGAAGAAGTGATCCAGAATTTCATTTTGCCAGACAGATTCATTATGCTACTGAATATTCTTTTTTAAAAATACGATAATTTAGCAATTCCCAAGAAAAGCAATTTCAGAACTATACCCACAGTATTAGAGAATCTAAAAGGCAACACTGTAACGTCATCCTCTGAAGTATAAGATGACTGGAGCAGCGCTTTAGGAGCTCCATCATCACAGGTCCCTGGAACACATTTGAACTGTGCAGCACCTATACAAAGATCAAGAATATAGGGATTTCAAAACTCTCTTCACTATAGAATTCTTCTTTGAATCCTTGACTGCAATTTAAACATTCCTTCAATACAAAGATCACAATTCCTGGTAAGATTTCACTGTTCTCTTTAAAGGCTTTCGAAAGGGAGTAGCATTAGTTTCGGTCACATAAAAATTAATAAAAAAGTCAATAGAAGTTGATCAGCATTTGGACAAATGATGTGAAGGAACCAGAAACTCAATCGGCTGTGACAGATTCTTCAAAAGAAAAGTAAATCTAATACTCTTATTCTTTCATTTCCTTGCCCTACCTGTTGAATGACTACATTCCCTGGACAATTCAAGAAGTACCTCTGTATTTTTCACACCATGAAGGGGTTCTGGAATATCATACAAATGTTCATCTTGCAATAAAGTATAACAGCTAAGAGAAAGAATTGAACTTAAATAGAAATAGGAAAATGGCATTGCATCATCAGAGATCTCTATAGCATCAATAAGAAATATAAGAAGATGAATAGGACAGCTGAGAATGCATGAGCAAAGTGTTGGATAACAGAAGTTTCAAAGAAGTAACAGTGTGGGTAGTGTAAGGGTGACTTTGAGAGTTAATTCATTAACTTTTAAAATTAAACTCTGCTAAAGTGGTTCATAGAAAACTTTTTAATAGCTCACATTTAATGAAATTACTTGAACATGCCAATACAAATTTACTTTGTATGATTTATTTCACATAAGAACCCTTTATAAGACTGTTAGTGTCTGTTGACCAATCACTGGAGGAATAATATAATTTAGGGGAAGAATCCATTTAGAGAAAGTACTACGTGACACAAAAATCTGTGCTTCAGACTTTTAAGGCTGTCCTGAATTTCAAATGCAGCAGTTGCAACTGCTGTCCTCTCCAGAGCTAAACCTAAATTTGCATGCTACCAAAAAATCACAAGAAAAGAAGGATGTAGGTGCAAATTAGGAAAAATTAAAACAAAGTTTAGGCTGTATCCTGTGGTAGGAATTCTTCAAACCACCTGGGCTAACCAAACTGGGATAATTCTCCTCTCATCAGCAGGAATGGTGGGGATAATGACTGGAAAGGATCACTCAGGCAGTGAGCTCTGTCCACTCCTGTTGCACAGGACATTGCTATATAGCCCCACGTATATCCACTAATGGATAGGCCAATGACAAGGAAGCTCCTCCTAAGGCAGATTGTGTATGAAACTTGAGGGAGAAAATTATGCACATGACTGTTCTGGTTCTTCACAGATTTGCTAAAATTAGAATTCTGTTGAAGCTTTTCACAATGTCAATGCCTTTAGTTGAGCCCAGATGTTAGGGTTGTCACATACCTGTCCAATTAATTAAGCTACTTAAGAAACAGTATATCTCCCATATATGTGTTTGTTGTCGTGTGCAGATTCCTTATGAACAAGAAGTAACTGTTCATCTTCTATCTATATTTGTGTAAAATGCAGTTTGAAAAGGCGAGTGTGCTGGTTTTGGCTGCAGTGGAGTTAATTTTCTTCATAGTAACTAGTATGGGTCTGTGTTTTGGATTTGTGCTGCAAACTGTTGATAACTCAGGGATGTTTTCGTTACTGCTGAGCAGTGCTTGCACAGACCCAAGGTCTTTGCTGCTTCTCATCCCACCCCACCAGTGAGCATGCTGGGGGTGCACAAGAAGCTGGGAAGGGACACAGCCGGGACAGCTGACCCCAGCTGACCAAGGGGATATCCTGCACCGTATGGTGTCATGCTGAGCAATAAATTAGGGGGAAGTTTGGCTGGAGGGCTGCTGCTCAGCGACTAGCTGGGCATCAGTTGGTTGGTGGTGAACAATGATTTTCATTTGCACCACTTCTCTTTCTTGGTTTGGGTTTGTTTTTTGTTTGGTTTTTTTTCCTCTTATTTTCCTTTTTGTTACAATGTATTATTGTTATTGTTATTTTATTATTGTTATTATTATTATTAAACTGTTCTATCTCAACCCATGTGTTTTCTCACTTTTACCCTTCCCCCATCCTGCTGGGGGTGTGAGTGAGCAAGCAGCTGTGTGGTACTTAGTTACCACCTGGGGTAAAACTATGACAGTGGATTACAAAATAATATATGAATACATGGCAGCTGAAAAAGGTTAATTCTCAGGTCAGGAGTACAAAGAATTTTACTTGCAGAAGTTATGTTTTGTTTATGATTGATCAACCTAAAATATCATTACTTTTTTCATTAGCAACAAGTCAAAGTGTGTTTACCATTATCTTGCTACTGTATTTAGTTGAGTCTGCCTAGCAGAAAAGAGCATTTAAAAGTTATTTTTATGTAACAGATATCCCCAGTATTACAGAAAAAGGAACTGAGACGTGAGCTGATAACCTGATGAAATCAGTTATCGGATTAAAATAAAGGAAAGTCTATAGGTGTAAATTTATCTTAATAAGACCCTCTCAAGAAAGGTACCGAAAAGACTCCACATCTTGTCCTTTCAGGAAAGGAGGACAATTTTATACATTTTCAGGATTTTCTACCATAAAACACTGAGCTCTTATTACTCTCTCATAAGATACAAGTGCATCACCCAAGGAGAAGCAAGTCAACCCTCTTTCACCTGGCCTCTAAGAGAGATCTTTCTTACCTCCTAACCTGACAAGCAGACAAACCTTAAGGCAGGAGTTGAACAAGGTGGAAATGGCACCATCTGGGATGACAAGAAGTTCGTTCTGGGGAACATGCTGGATGTTTGGGTGAGGAACAAGTTACCTACCACAGAGAATCCTAGGAAGGGACCTTTTCCACATCCTTCAACAATACTGGCCTCTGGATTTCACCACAGTATTAAGTGAAACCTCATTCTTTACAGTGAAGCCAGCCAACTTCCTTTGCACTTTCCCTTCCCACTAGTGTATCAGCTGCACCATTCAGTTTAGTGTCATCTGTAAACTTGCTAATAGTGCATTCAGTCCCACTGTCTATGTCATTAAAGAAGTTGCTAAATAGTATTTGTGCCAGTGAGTTTCCTTGAGGGACATCACTCATTACTGGTTTCCACTTGGACATTGAGCTGTTGACTCTCTGACTGCAGCCACCCAGCCAATTTCTTATTCATCAAATCCATCTCTCTCCAAACCAGAAGTAGGAATTCTGTAGTGCAGCAAAGGCCATTTAAGCAGAAATGCTCCATTCATATAGTTCCAAAACTTCATTAACTTAATCTACAAACAGGAGCACTACAAAAAAGCAATCTTCATATCAGTCATTCCATACCTTCAAAATTTACTGTGCTTACTGGAGAAACATCCAAAGAGAAGCATTAGGTTTCACATTGCAGTCAGTTGATGACGTTGTGAAGATCTTAGTGATGCCGGCTTTGCTCTCCTCGAGAACAGTTCCACGTTTGGTTTTACTGTGAGGCTCTTGAGCACAGTACGAGTGCTCTGTGACTGGGCTACAAGTATTTCAGCATGTGTGACATCTGTGGCTTGGCAGGTCACCACACAGACTGACTCTCTGTCTGCAAATGGCAATACTACTGTCCCAGCCTTCAATTCAAAATCTTGCTCAACACCAAGTGTTATTTTTAACACACATTGAAGAAATATATAAGAAATGACGCATGATGATTGATGCACTGAGAAAAATTGCATGCAGAGGAAGAAGCAGTGTCCATCTATGTCTGTTTCTTTCTGCTAATAACTTCATTCTTTCCAAATCCAAAATAGAAATTATCAGTGAAAGCAAAGACATTGCTGGCTTCTGCCTGCATCGGTGCTTTTTCTGCTCAATTTGTTTCTGAACTCCGGCCTGGTCACATAAAAATGCTTCTTTTCTGAAGTGTTGTCTCCTACTGCTGATTTGTCTCTCTTGTAAGAATCCAGTTTACTCTCTTTTTGTCCCTGGGTTCTCTATATAACAGAGTTCCAGGAGCATCCTCGGAGCAATTCTAATCATTGAACTGCAGTCTTAACCTTCCTTCCCCTGGAAGAATTTTGTTTCTCATCTACCTCGTACTGGGATCTGCTACAACAGTCTCAGGCAACAGCTGTGTGAGGGATGCATACACGGTACTATATGAAGCAGGAACAGGATCATGCTGTACCTGCATTAGCAAGTACTGCGGTGCAGCACAGTGGGAGTTAACAGGTAGAATAAAAAACTTAGTGCTGAGGATTCAGCATCGATGCTACATGCGTTCCAGAGGCTTTACTTTGGGTTAGCGCCAGTTTGGTCTGTAGATCCAATCCCATCAACAGTTGGAGAGCATTAGGTACATTTCTGGGGAAATTCTTTCAGGTTAGCTTCACCCAGAAGAATCTGGTTTGCAGAATCCGAAACCACTCTGAAATGCAACCCGAAACAGTCTGTGGAGATACTGAGGAAATGCGATTTGAAAACGTTCTTCTGAGCTAAACCAAAATACTGGCTGGACTGCTGTATTAAGTTTCTTCCTTGAACTTCTTTTCTCCTTCCTTTCCCCCTTCTTTTTATCCTTCAGAACTGGGTGTGAAGCAAGCTCTCTAAGGTGAATCAATACAATGTTCTCTTTAACAACAGCACCTGTGATGGTGGAAGGAACTGCTGAGTTTATATTGTTTTCAGCTCTATTATACTTTTCTTCTCTTTAATTTCTGCTTTATATTTGCAAAAGCACATAGTACAGCACAGGCTGGGACAACTTTTTTTAAAAAAAGGGTCGCACAAAGACACACATCACAAAAGACAAGAAGAAAACAGCCAAATTATTGTGAAAGAATTCGTATACAGGAAAGCAAAACATATTTCAAATGCCATCTTTAAATTTGACATTTATTGTGCCTATATAATATTTTGAATACTTTTGAACTGTAAGGGATGTCTAATTCATTGCTATCAGAGAATTAGATGTGTCTTAAGAACTATGATTGATAAATTCAAGTAAACTGTCAGAGCTGCCTAATTTAAAAAGAAATGAAAGCAGTCAACCCATAACTCTCACCAAAATCAAGTTAGGAAGGAATGGAATAGCATCACCTATTAAATGAAGCTTCCAGAAACTAGGTACATCAATTAATATACACACAAAGGTGATTTTAAAAGTAGCAGTTTGCAGAAAAGTAGGTAAACGTCTTCCCTTTAAAACCAGACTGATCTGTCACCTGAAAAAGGGGCCTCAGAGCTGGCCCCTGAAAGGGGTTTGCTGTACTTACTGGAACTACTGCTTTTACTTTTCATTTCACCGGCACTCAACCACTGATGAACCCAATAGGGAGAATGTCACAAGAAAATCCCAGGACACGCCACAACAAGTGGCCATTTTTCACCTCAGGTCACTGGAAGAAATTCTGAACAAACCAATCAATTAAAAATGAAGTTGATGACTTTTTCCCCTCATAAATGTCACTGGCTTTATTACAATGCTATGGGTTTTGTTTGCTTGTGTTTTTTTTTTTAATTGATAATACCATTTATTTGAAAATGTCTTTGTAACAAAAATTAAAACTAAACCAAACCAACCTGCACTCCAACCAACTCTACTACTAGGTCATTAAAAGATAGGCTTTACAATGCCCATAAAGCATCTGCTACAGGAGGAGAATAAAAAGGCAGAAGCATTTTCCATGTGGAAAAATAACCTTTTTCATACATCTGGTTGCAACCACGTCAGCTGCCTGCTCCTTTTTTCCAGAGGTTATTGCCCCCAGTAGCTTGGGGGCTCAGCTACTTATCCAAGCCCTTCTTCCATGTTTCAATCAAGCTGAGCTGAAGCAGTAAGGATCACACATTTGCATTTTATGGGGAGGAATAACATATCATGAGGCTGTACTACAGCCAACTCTCTTGTCCTGGGTACCAAATTTGCAGCCCCCTGCCTCTTACTCTTCCCTCCAAAGAGCCCTGTACGTTCAGTGCAAGACATATAGAAGGCACATCAGAAGAGATACATTACTGAATGTATGCATGATATCCAAACTTATATGAAGTTGGTAGAGCTTCACAGTTCAGAGGATTTGATATCTCACTGATGATTTTTCTGCCCTCTGTTATTTTTCCTTTTTAAAATCCATACAAAATTCAAAATTTCCAAGCAAAAGTTTAGAATATAAAAATTACATGGCATCATGGTTTAAACATGTAAAAGACAAATCAGATTTTGAAATTTCAAAAAACTCACTAAAGCTTTACGTGCATGTTTACCGCTATATTTTTTTCTGTGCATATATACAGGCTGAGATCAGTACACCCATGACAGACTGTTTTAAGAAAGTAAAGAGATTCAGAACACAGACACTGGAAAAAAGGCAAAATCAGATTCACAGTGCATCAGTGTACATGCACTTCTCAAATGAATAAAAACTATAAATTTGCAACAAGTTTTCATAAGACAGATGAGAAGGTCAGCTTGGTCTTGTGTGCTGTTGAAAGTTCTCAGTCATGTAAGGCTAAGAATGCTCTAATAAGTTGAACTTGTTGATTGAAAAACTTTTTCCCTTGCTGGATCCACATTAAGATTTTCCTGGCCTTGACAGAAAGAAGCAATTAACCAGGAGTTTTCGCTCATCTACAGCCAAACTAAGATTGGTCAGGCATGCTATTATAGTACCCTTGTGAAGCAAACGGCAACAGTAGAATAACTCTTGAAGAAAAGAATTATTGAATGGTAGGAAACTGGCTGTGTAATTCCAAGACCTAGACCTTACCACAATGATTTTTTTTTTTTGCCTGCATAAAATGTCACAGTTAAAACCAAAAGATTTTTGTGCTGGGGAGGTTTAGGTTAGAGCTGAGGAGAAATTTCTTCTCAGAAAGGGTGGTCAGGCATTGAAACAGGTTGCCCAAGGAGGTGGTGGAGTCACCATCCCTGTGGGTGTTTAAGGAAAGGTTAGACGTGATACTGAAGGACATGGTTTAGTGAGTAATAGGTGGTGGGAGGACGGTTGGACTAGATGATCCTTGAGGTTTCTTCCAACCTTAATGATTCTGTGATTCTATGAAGATCCCACAACTGTATTTATCCCAAATAAGGTAACGTTCTTTTTACGTATATCAATTTGCTCTGTAAATTTCCTAAAGATACTGAGATTTCGTTTTCCTAATTTTTCATCATAACTGCTTTCGAACTGGAGAGAATTAAACTAACCACAACCAAGAAAAATGTTAGAAAATATAACTCCTTGTCTACAAAAGATTTGGACTATTTACTAATTTAATCAACTAAAAAGTAATTTCCCTCAGCAGTTTTTAGACATTTTCACTAGTTCAGACCTTAATCTGTATGTCCATATATTTTGATGAACAATGTGGTCAAACACTGCAGAAATGCTACAATACAGGAGAATGAAGTACTATGCACAGATATACCCCAAATAGCTCTAAAAAACCTACTTTGTTCAGTTAAATTAGTAATAGTTTTGAAAAGCTTTCCAATCTGCTGCTTGGCTGAGCCATACCAACACAATTATACTGCTCAGTGTAGTGTTATCAGAGATAATCAAGTCAGTGCCCAGATTAACGCTGCCTGTTTTAAATTGTGCTATGTAGACTGTTTCATGTTCAGAACCTTAACCAGCAGTTGGAACCCCAGATTCATATTTTGTCCAGTTCTGGGGAATTTCCAAAGTAAATTCTGAAACCAAGGTGGATTCAAGCATATTACACCTGGATTTTCATTGTTTTGTGTTTTGCTCAAAGCCTAGTATTCCTGATTATTTATTTTATTTTATTTTATTTTATTTTATTTTATTTTATTTTATTTTATTTTATTTTATTTTATTTTATTTTATTTTATTTTATTTTATTTTATTTATTTTAATTTTTATTCAGGTCTATACCTTTTTTTTTTTGGGAAACAATGATGTTTTTGACACTGGCACAAAACAGTTTTTTGTGCAAATACTGCTGGTTTTTAACATGTTTTGATGAGTAAAAAGGTGTGAGACTGATAGCAGGAATTTAGGGAATGCCTAGGGCTATTAAAGTAATAGTAGATCTCAAGTTCTCTGACAGGTATGCAATTCTGAATGCACTATTAGGAGCTAAAGGCAGTACTGGATTAAGGTCAGTACTCAGCTCTGCAAGTGTGATTAAATGCACATAGAAGTGAGTTGTTGAGTGCACTTATTTTTAATGTACTCTTTCCTCATAGCAGACTTTCACCTTGAACCATGCTTCCTCCAGGAAGTCCACTGAATGGTTTTCTCATTATAAGCACACAGTCTAAGGAGAAAATACCCATAAGTTCCATCCAGTCACAGTAAGTATGAAGCAGTCGAAATTCTTAATACAACCACTTAAAATTTCAGTCCAACAGCTTCCTGTGTCTTACTGGGAGAGCTCATGAACAATACAAACCATGGATATCACAGTGACCCATGATGTCTTTTGCCTAACTACTGAAGAAAGAAAACTGTGGCTTACAGATCAGAGAAAAATTTACAATAATAAGAAAGCAACTAAGAACGAGATTTGGTGAGGTTATCCATTGTCAGCTACACTTAGAGCCATCTTCAGCGTTTGGACACATTGTCTTTTACCTTTGCCTGTCACAAGGTATGAACTCCACCTAGATTTGCTTGTCATGCTTAAAAAGAAAGGTTAATGAAAACCAAAGGTTTGTAGAGATCAGTAACTGAATTTTCTTTTTCTTTAGCGATTACTAGTGCATAGTTTGGAATTACAGTTCCAGTTAGAAACCTGCCATAAAACCTGTGAATTTCAGCCTTCAAACAAAGCCCCAGGTGCAAACAAACTCTCTATTTCTTAGTCTGTTTCTTAGTCTGAAACATTTGACAGTGAAGATTGTAACTGTTCATATCTCATGTCAACAAAGTGGAAAATAGCTTGAAAAAGATGTATTTCCTTCCTTTCCTCATTCCTTCTTTCTACTGGGGGTCATTTCTGACTCATACTGACGGACCAGCATGTATTTGATTTTAGTAGTACGAGATGATTCTTCAGCCCTGTTTGGAGGCAAGTCTCAATCAAGTACAAAGTGTAACACTCTGTAGTTCCTGCCTGGAGTGCACGCTGCAAAGACATACCTTTGTATTCGGAGCTCCGTGCACGAACTGTTACCACAAGAAGCTGTTAATAGTTGCTGGTTTATGTTCTTTTAAATATACTGCAAACCCTTATCCTATTTGGCATTATTTTGGTGATCAGGAACTAGTAACAGCCTGAAAACAAATAGACTTTTGAAGTACCATCTAATTCTACAATGTGGTAATACTCAGGTTTAAATTCATTTTTACAATTGTTTTTTGTACAGAATGCCTGTTTAAGATGGTGTGGTGCCAGACGAGACCAATATTAGTACAACCATTTCATATACCGCTGCAACTTTCTTATTGCCAACAATAACATCTCTCATCCTCTTGCAGTTCGTGTTCTACAAGATGCTGACCACCCAAAACATGAGCAAAAGCAGAGTGCTGCCAGTAGGTGGACTCTGCTTAGCAGCTAAAAACTTCGGGATGCTCAGAGAACTGCTCTGAAAACAAAAAAGAAACGCTGCACGTTAAAAAAGCCAGCGTGTTCAGAGATCAGAATTGTTGACTGATGCCTACTAAAAGGCAGAGGAATACCTACTCCAAAGTTTATTTTTAGTCACTTAGAGCAGAGGTATTTTATTGCATATTTGCACAGATATGGGGGCCTGTTCCAAGACAGCACCCCAAAGCTCCAAAGCAGTGGTTAGTTATACATACAACATTAACATATTCGTCTTTCTAACATACTGCAGGTTGCACCAGGGGAGGTTTAGGTTGGAGATGAGGAGAAATTTCTTCTTGGAAAGGGTGGTCGGGCATTGGAACAGGTTTCCCAGGGAGGCGGTGGAGTCAGTGTCCCTGGGTGTGCTTAAAGAAAGGTTGGATGTGGTACTTAAGGACATGGTTTAGTGGGTAATAGGTGGGAGGGGACAGCTGGACTAGATGATCCTTGAGGTCTCTTCCAACCTTAATGATTCTATGATTCTATATGCATTGTTATTCTATTAAATGATTGGTTCAGATTTCTTCATCTGGCATGCAAAGTAGAATGCACACTCAGTTCTTTTCTCTGCCTTAATCTTTTGAGTAGGTGGTATAATTGAGGTAGGTGGTCCATGGGTTGGCGGTCATGATTCCCCCTGCCAGAATTACCTTTCCTCTAGCTTCCAGGTACTTTTGGCAAGTCCAAATGGTTCTTCAAGACCTGCTGGTCAAACTAAAAATTTATCAGTTATGCTTCCACTTCCTGACAATCACATCCTAGTTATCAGACAAAGGTGTATTTCTTGTCTGGCCTTAGACCAGCAAGGGTAGGGCTACACAATGGACTTTTGCAGAGCATGACATCTTCATACATATCCTGGTTGGACTTGATGATCTCAGAGGTCCTTTCCAACCTTAGTGATTCTATGATTCACACTCTGTTAATGAACTCAGGGAGAAATATTTATGCCACCAGTTGATCCACTCAACTGTTGACTGCTATATTTACCTAAATCAAAGGCCACTCTCTGGTCCCCTTGGTGTTGAGACAAGTCAGCTGTGGTCAGTCAAACCCTGCGTTGTTTCCTGAGCTTCATGGGCACATCTCCTTGTCCATCTCCTCTGAGCCTTCTTCCATTGTAGGGGTTTATTGCTTAGTCACAGTCTTAATTTGAAGACTTTAAAAAAATCATCATGGAGAGTAAATGCAAGTACACCTGAAAAACATGGAACAGAAAGTGCTAGAGTCTGTGGATACAGAAAAAAAAATATAAAATTGATGAATATAAAGATGATAAAGCTGGAATTTAGGCATGCTCTGAAGGGTTATACAGGAGCAACCTTGTTCCAGTAGATGGCCTTCCTCCTTCCTATGCATGCTATTCATAACGTGTGTCGGGCACTGCAGCTAGTGAAACTATCAAGTAGCTATGTAAACCTCACTGAGTAGCTACCTCACTCTCATGAATAGACATGATTTTCAAAACATGCTTCTGTAGGAAGATATTAGTCCCCTTTCACAGGCGGGAAACTGAAGTCTGAGACAGACTGTTTTATCCAAGGTCAGTCACTGTATCTGCTGTCGGACCTGGGCAATGAACAGAGATCTTCTCTGTCCTACACCAGTATTCTGCCAACATCCCATCTAATGTATCATTATGTTTATATTGAACATGACCTTAATTTAGACTTGATATTGGCTTAAAATAAGCTACTGCTTGCAAGCTTCCTTGCAAGCTTGTATGCGGTTAACATGGTTGAAACTAAAACTTTCAGTAAGTGCGAGTTATTTTAATTACAGCCCACAATAGTATGATTTTTTTTTCTCCAAACAACAAGGACATAAGTCTCTACATGATAACTTTTTCAAATAATTAAAGAGAAAAGTAGGCCAATATCAAGGATTAAGTGGTACAGCAACACAAAGTTAATCAAAGTTAATATTTAATTCACCAGAAGAATAATCTCATTTTGTTGTGTTCCAGACTATACTTTAAAATGAAGTGCTAAAATGGAAATAGAATGGTATTTCGGTTTATTTCTTTCCAATTCTTAGCAATTCTAACAGATGCTTTTTAATGTCACATCTTCCATTGCTGTTAAAACACGCAATACCACAAGGGTCCATGATTCCTATAGCACGCTAGAATGTGTTAGATCTAAAATCTGAAATTTATAGTGCCAAGTTCATATCATTAAGGCAACTATATGGACCTTTATAATCCAGGTAACAGTTATAACACTTTCTGTTTGTATATCCATAATTTTCATTTTCTTTGTATGAAGAAAAAACTTCAGAAATAAAAAATAGAGAAAAATTCTTTATCCTTTAAGATGGTGGTTATCTAAAGAACCATTAATTCATGGGAAAGAAATACAGATGAAACAGGTGGTAAACAGAAATAAATAAAGGGACCATTAGGAAAACACACAGGGCAAATTTAATTCACTGTTATATTATTGTGGATTTCTTGAATTCCTTCAATGCGCTGCTGGCATTTCTGTTATACAGTGCCTTTCTTTTTTCTCTGAAGAACATTATATTTCTATTGTCCTTGGTATCTCTTCATTTTGTTATTATGAAATCATTTTAGAAGAGTGTTTCCAGTCAGAAGAACACTTCGCTTGTCACTGTTCTTTGCTTTGCTTTCTGAATAACGTACATCATGTTTTTAAAGGTCATAGATGGAACTTTTAATAAACAAACTTTGACAAAATCCCCTTACTTAGGTGTACAAAGTCATAAATACTTGTTTTTCTTTTTTGTTTACCAGTCAAAACATAGACACTGAGATAGAAGCAGAGCTGTTCTGCTTATGTGTTTTTGAGCTGACCGTAACCATTTTAAATTTCAGAAAAATAAACTCGGAAAAACTCTCACTGAGCCTACTAAACCAAGGAAAACAAGGAAACTGAGCAACAAAAGAAGAGGATACAAGATGACTTTTTCATTGCTGAGTTACGAGGAAAAAGGCAAACCACAGAATTACCTGCAAAGTCCTAGTCTCTGTTGCTGCGGTGTGTTACGGTGATGTAGCTAATGCAAGCCACGGAACGTAGGAACAGTTGCGCACCACATCCAAGCAAAGCTCCGTTAATGCTAGCAGAGCTCAGAGCAGCCTGGGACAGCTGTAACAGAAGCGATGAACCTCTCTGGACAGCGGCCTACACTTTTACAGTTCTGTAAATTACCACATTAATCTGTAACATATTACAAATTATCAGTATCATATTTTAAAGATAGAATGCCTCTGCTTTGAGTGATTGCTTTTCCATAAAGAAAACACATGGGTCTATTGTGTACTTTAAATCTGTGGACCTTTGCTCTTTTACCTTCACAGCACACCACAGTGTAATTGCACACGACGGTACGTGTCTGTGTGGTATACTCGAAACCGTCAGACTGACGGCTGTGTACCACAAACTGCAGTCTAAAAATATCATCGTTAATGTGCTGAAACGCTATCTTGTTGAGGTAATTTAGAGCTATAACACGTTTCCCTTCACCTTCCCTGTCTCTGCGCTCTGTAGTGCAGTTCTCAAGCACTGTATTTCTATCGTCCAATGATCGTCCCAAAAGCAGGTGTACGAAAAGGTGAATTTCAAGTAAACAGAAATGAAAAATTCTCTCAAAGAACTGTGTCATAAAAACAATGGAGGTGGTGCAATAGGCATTTACGTGATTCAACAAGGAGCTGTGCAAGCTAATGAGAAAAAACGAGGGATTTTATGCACAGTTCATGCAGTATGGATGGACATAAAATTGAAGAAGTGGCTCTAACGTAGTAAGAATTTACTTGCCTATTCTATTGCTTAAATTCTGATTCCTGAGCTAGTGGATAAATTTGGTTTTAATGCCATTCTACAGCAGATAAGTTTAAACTCTCTGCTATTATTTTCAGCCAAAAGAGACTATAGTCTTAGCAGGGCAGGATTTGACATGCTTAAGGTTTTAATGATCTACTCTAAAACAGTATTTGTGAGTATCTGCACAGTTTAGGTATTGAGAAACATGAAACTCTGCAGTGTCCTTAATTCTTTTGTTGTCTTCCTTGGAACAGCAGATAAACTCCATGTGCCTATTTCTTGTTCTGTGATTTGTTATAAACAATAATGACAAGGAAAGGCTTTGTCTGTCCCTAATTTACAACAACTAAATAAGGAATGACAAGCAATTAGCGAAATGAAGCTCTGATTTACAGTGAAAAAAACCCCCACCATCAAAGCCCAAACAGAATCCAACAGAAAAACAGAGGTGGTAAAATTCCAGGATATGTTAGTCTGAGCAAGGAGAGACTGATTTTGTCTTGTCTTTATGCAGATACTAAGCTATTTACCCTCTACTGGCTATGCCGAGTATTTTTTCTAAATATTACTAGCCTCATCACGAAGATCACAAGTTGCTCATTATATCTTAGGAGGTATATTATCCTCTAATGAATCAGCTTCAGCTTTCACTGCAGTATGGACTAATATTTCTCTGCAAATGGAATTTCAACAAATAACTTACAGACAATAGGTATAGAAGACTGGGTGCTCAGAAATGGTGCAAAGTCATCTACAGCTGTTTATACGCTAACATCATGCAGCCTGGTAGCTGTGCTTTTTGCATTTCTTGTGCACAGAATTTGCCCTTCCTTTGCTGATGTTATGAGAAAAGCCTCACAGGTTTGTAGGAAAAGTAAGGGAAAGCCAGCACAGTTTCATAACATGCTGCTGATAAGAATGTCTGAACTATTACAGTCTATTTGAAAATGTCCTTGGAGCTTTAACTTAAGCTTCTTTGGGAGAAAGAAAAGCCCTAATAGATCATTCTAATAGTAATGATAGAAAATAAAACTGATATCAGTCAGCTGTTGTATATCAGGAAAAATTGCCTCCTGTTTATTTTAAAATGACACAGTCAAACCACATCTGCACTGTCTCATTTCACACACCTTCTGGAGAAAGGGTTTCTCCTGCTCGTTATTTAGTAGGGAATAGTAGTAGTAATAATAATAACAGTAACAACAATAACAACAATAGCAATAACAACAACAATAACAATAGTCAGTGGAAAGTGGACACTAGAAGCCTTCCTGAAATAACATGTGGAGATTTATAGTCTCCCTACTTAGGACAACATTAAGTTGTTTGAAACAGTAAGTGAAACACACACTGTAGTCCTGCTTCAACAATGATGCATGATGTAGTCTGCATTTCTCTTTACTCAGTAATGACAGGAACATATTACTGTCTACTAACTGAAAAATGGCCCAGGCATTTTTGTTTACTGATGAAATTTTTTTTAAGGAGTAAAAAAAATAAAAATCTCTGTATTGTGGTAAGACAAATGGTTTTGAGTTATGTTGAGTTAAGGCTGGAACAAAATAGGAAAAAGTGAGCTTGAATAGTGAAAGCTACAGAGAACCCTGAGCTAGGAATCATAAGGGAAGAGAAGGCTGAAGACAGTCTTACCGTCTTGCTTTATTTTCTGGTTATCATTAGATATTTCAGGTCAAAATCCAGGAAGCAAATGTGTCTGACACAAGAAAAAGTGGACCTTTTAATAATATTTTCTGCAAAGACTATAAACAATATTTGTGACACACATCATTCTTGTGGAGATATGGTAAAAATGAAGAATCTTAATTTCAATAAAACAACTCCATTAACGATAGGAAAGAGGAGTTAGACTTATTTTTTATTTGTTTGACAATGTAGAGAAGACCTGTCTTAAATATAAGCAAGAGATTTAATAAGTATAAAAGAGATTGAAAGGAAAAGAAGTCCTCTAGGCTTCTACTTAAATCTACAAGAAAAACAATCAGCTGCATCACTGACACAATAGTTCCTGCTCAGGGCAGAACTCTGGGACAATCAAATCCTTCCTTGTGTGAAGGCACAGAGGAAAAGAAATAATCTTTGTTATTGAAAAATCACATTATTATGCCTGTATCTTTGTCCAGTGTCATGCAACAATCCTGCCCAGAGTTTTATATCCAGTGAGAAGAAAGAGAAGTTAGTTCATTAGCTCTTTGCATGGAGACTGACTAAAGTATATGGCCTTTATCCTCCCCCAGCCTGAATGCAGGAGCAATCTGGTTTTACTGTTTACATACTTCAGGGCAAAGTATGTATTGTACATCTCAGTACATATTTTCCTTCAGAGGAAAGGCTAAAATGAGAAAAAAAAATATAATTATAAGCCAAGAGGACAAAAATAATAGGGAATTTGCCTCATGAATCATCAGTACAATTTAACCATCGGCTGATTGAAACTAATTGTGTGTGTAGACATAAAAGTTGAAGCCTAATGATACAGTATGAAACTGCATAAACAGAATCCTGGCTGCCTTCTGCCTCTCTTTGGTCCTTTTCAGTACAAGTAGTGTTACAGGTTTCAGAAGAAAGCTATGGATCATAGGCTACCACATGTGGCAAAATTCAGCCTTAAAAAAGAGAAAGAAAAATTAATATTTTGAAATATGAGAATGCTGCAGGACAAAAAATACAGTCGGATGAAGTGTATTTCATCTATATACATTTACAATGCATATATATATATCTTTACATATATGTATAATTATGTACAAAAGATATGAACATATTTCAGAAAACTGAAAATAAAGTCCCGTCAAAAAAATCATGAGAGAAGAATGGAGCACTGTGAAGACAGAATGGGAGCAGAAGAAAGACTGAATCCTGAAGTATACAGAACATGCAAATAAGACAGTCAGATTGCTTTAATAACAATAAACTATAACATCGAAGAACATGGGAAAAGCTGTGGGCTTTGCCATCTGAACTTCGAGGTGCCAAGAGTGATTTCAAAGTCCTTAGTGTGCATACATATTCCCAGCTGCACCCTGGATCCAAGACATGATGAAGCTGTATTAAAACACATTTCAATCCTAAATCATCCGCTCACCCCCAGTGCCTAGGCTTTGTGCTTTGTGGCACCAGAAGTTGAGGAGATGGTGGAGTTTGTACCTGATGCTCAGAGTAGCTCCTGAAGCCGTCACCTCATTCCTATTTCTAATCAGCCCAATGTGCAGAAGGACCAGGACAATAGAAATGCACCTATTATCAGTTACAAAACAATACCGAGCACCAGGGTGGAGAGCATCCAATTAAAACTAGTGAGAATGTACAAGAAACAACATTATTTCCTTTTAGTAAATTACCCTTCTTTAAAAATGAAGTTAAAACTTTGGTCAGTGTAAAGATGAATAAGAATTTTGTCAATACACTAGACACAGCCTAGTGCCACAGAAACTGGGGGGAGGGGATGGAGAAAGCAAGCAAAATTGATTAGGTCCCTAGCTTATCTATTAGTGGTCTTGTATTGTTTCACACACAACACATTGTAGTGTTTCTACAGTTCTGAATTCTAAATAACAGAATGGTCCAATGCTGTAATGAATATGCAAGCTATGCAAACTGTGTTTCCTGCATCCTTTTGCTAGAGCTTCTTCTGCTATAAGCTACTCTTTGTGCCATTCCCATCTCTTCCCAATGAATGATGCCAGGGCAGAAAGAGCCCAATGAAACACACAGATTTTCTTTATTTCACTGGTGAAAAAGCCTGATAACAGAACTGCAACCAAGAAATTAGGGACAAACCAAGACAAATATCCACACCTGTTTGAATCATTTGATTTGAATTTAAGTATTACAGGACTAAATTGTAAGGCTGTGATAAAGATATGAACCAAGAGAGAAAGATTTAATCTAATTAAGAGTCACAAAGGCATGTTCTCCAACATTCTAAGCGTGCAAACAGTATGCTTAGATCAGATTTCCTGAATTCACAGGAAATAATCGTATGTCTAACATTAAGCACTGACCAAACTTTCCACAAGTTTGGGC
Source organism: Psophia crepitans (assembly GCA_013399095.1). Taxonomy (NCBI): domain Eukaryota; kingdom Metazoa; phylum Chordata; class Aves; order Gruiformes; family Psophiidae; genus Psophia; species Psophia crepitans. Next base: position 308,296 of record VWZZ01003941.1, on the reverse strand, counting down.
CTTCAGTAATGCAGTTAGTAATTGTGATAAAAACAGGATGTGAAATGGAAAACTAGGGACTAACTTAACCCCATAAATTTAGGATGCAATTTATATGAACACTGGTCAAGTGTCTGCTCCTCCTGACTACCAGCTGAGCACCTTTTAGGACTTGGCTCACCTATGACCATTTTGTACTGTACAGACTCTGAATAAATGAATAAAAACCTCACCATAACTAGAGGATTAAGTAGAAACTAATTCAAAATCATAAAAAAATTAGTAATAGAATAAAATACTAGAAAAGGAACGAATAGATGGATAGATGATGGACAGCTCTCAGAATAAAAATAAAATGAGCTAGAGGGCAAATCAAGCTGTTCACAAACTCTCAGAACAACTAAGCTCTGTTAGAGTTGAAGTTGGCCAATACTGTGGGGGACAATAAAAAGGGGCTTTTTAAATCCATTAACAACAAAAGGAGGACCAGACAGAATATAACCTCATTACTTGATGAAAATGGTCATCTCATAAACAGGGACACAGACAAAGCAGAAGTGTTTAATGCCTTCTTTGCTCTGTCTTCAATGTTGGTGATGGGATCCACAACCACACAAACCCTGGGTAGGATGACCTTGACTGTGGTAACAATAAGCTCCCAGCCGACCCCAAACTTGTGTGGGATTTG
>VWZZ01003941.1:290576-306482 GCA_013399095.1 Psophia crepitans | reverse complement strand
ATTGGGCTGGTCCTGTGTGGAGCCAGGAGTTGGACTTGATGATCCTTATGGGTCCCTTCCAACTCAGGATATTCTATGATTCTATGAACTTTCTGATACAACTATTTGTCTGAATCACACCAGAGATCATGAATGGGTTTTCAGTCACTCTTGTTAGCCTGATGGCTTTTTCCCTTACTTCTTAAAATAAGGTATTTTCTGGAGAGTTGGGTTTGGGGTTGTCCCTCCTCTTCCCACCACCCCATCAAGTTAATTTCCAAATTAGTGAATTTGATTCAGTGTTCTTATTTTTTAACCAAAAGATTTAGGGCATCCCCAGACTGGTAAACTGAACACTAACCTACAGGTTCAAACCATTTAACTCTTCATTTTCAAAAATAATACTCCTGTAACCACTGGAAAATGGATTTGTATTCTTATAACACACCTGTATGAGCTAAATAAAAATGAAAATTAAAACTGGCAGAGAAGGTTCTATGAAAATTTGTAAATCTAATAGTGAATCAAATGAATCTGTGTTGCTCTGATCTTCATGCTAATTGATTAGAGTGTTTTAGGAAAGCAATCAACTTTTCAGCAGTCATCAGATTTTGAACTTCTCAGTTCATTAATACAGTTATGATCTGCTGCAGAAACATCTGCATTGTTTCAGAATAAATAAAGTACATCCATATGGTGACATCTATGAATAGATATTTCTGAAGCAAATTTTATACCATCCCTGGCATATAAATTTGAAATTTATGGAAATTGCTTCTTTTCTTTTGGCATGAGCAAAAAAGAAAGAAAAGAAAAGAAAAGAAAAGAGAAAAGAAAAGAGCTGGTTTTCTTCTTGAACTAGATTTTCCTCATTGCTGAGTTAAGCACTTAATTCTCAGCACTAGAATAAAGGACTGAGTGTGTATGACCATGTGCCCACAGAGCTAACAAAGATACTTAAAGTAGAGCATAACTGTATCAGTTTACTGAAAAAAGTCAACAAAATAATTCAGTCAGAAGCACTCATTTAAGGGTGAATTCAATGGAAATACAAAATCACACACATTTTTCTCGCTATCTGGTGTCTTATATCTTTTAAAAAAATCACATATCTCTTACGTACCAAACAAATCTTTTGATATTCAGCAGTCTTACCTACTGGGAAACTATAGCTACGCTTTGACTGCAGAATTTTTGCTCTGCCTGTCTATTCTACCCATCTTGTTTCATTCCTTTCTGCATGGTTCTTGGACTGCAATGAAGAACAAATGTGAAGCTGCTAAAGCAGAGAGCAATGTGTTTCTCTATATGAAATTGCAAGGTTCATTATTCGTATACCTGTCTTCATCTGTTCTCTGTGGGACTGTTAAACTGTACTGTTTCACTGAGCAAAATCACTGACCAAAATCACTGGGCTGAGCAGAGCTACATTCCCTGATAGTAGCTATGACATATGCAACAAGGCTATCATGCAGGTACAGCTTTGAATTGGGACAATAAAGTCTCTCTTTCTTCACTCACTCATCATTTGCCACTGAATTAAAACACAGAATTTCTCACTCTTTTTTTTTAGCAGTCAGATCTAGGATAACAGCATGCCAATTGTGCGTATTAAATTTGAGTCTCACAATGTTGATTTTTTTTTTCCCAGACAGTGTCCTTGAGGATATTAAGCATATGCTTGAATTCAGCATAATGCTATGTTTCTGCACTGGAAAATTAGAGTTATATCTATCTCTTTCACCTGATATTCTTCCTGTTTGTTTTCATTTAACTTCAGCAATTTAACACAAAGAACTAAAATACCAGTCTGATGGCTTTAGATGATTACGAAAGAACAGGCCCTCCTGTCCAGCTTTTATAACAATATTTTCTTCTCTGCAGCCCCCCGTCCCCAGAAACAGTGCCTGTTTTCAAGAAATGTGACACAGATGTGAAACAGTATCTTACATGTTTTGGAGAAAATTACTACAGATATGACTGGATACTGAAGTTAGGAGCCCTGTAATGGCTACACAAGCATTTTCATGGAAAACTCACGCTTTAGAGAACAAACACCTGCATGAAAACACCATGCAAGGAAACAAGATTAAGGAAAGTGGAAGGGGAAGTTTTGCAAAATTTAACCTGCCCTAGAATATTGACTGCACAGAAAGGGCTCTGGCACATCAGCAGCAGAGGACAAATAGGCCAATGTTCCCAATGTTGGTACTAAAAATGCTGACAAATTCCATTGATGCTACCTCCCGCTATTTCTCTGAAAGTGGCACTTTGATCCAGAACATTTAATAGCTAGCATCATTCAGGCCTTTGTGAACACTGCTCGCATTTCTCAATGCTTCATTGATGAGGACATTGGCTGACCTCTGTTTCAGCTGATTAGAGAAACAAGTTTCCAATTTGGTTTTGTATGTTCAGCAAAATGAACATACTGTACTGAGTATGACCTAAAATATTTTAAAATTGAGGTGTATGCTAGGCCTGGTGTGGAAAGGGAATGAAGCAGGGAAGTCCTAATATGTGGGATGAATCTCAGCCTCATTGAAACCAGGGGAAAATTTGTTGCTGGCTTAAACAAAGCCATAATTCCACTGCTAGATTTGCTTCCCAACTCTGTTTTTGATTTGCTAAGTTACCTCAGGCAAACAATTCCACCACTTTATTGCTTGTCCCCTCTGGCTTTGATCCTCTTCAGTCAATTGTGATAGTCCCTGTGCAAACTGTTGACAGCCTCTTACTACTAGCTACAGAGCTCCTAAGCACAAGGGCACTCATCCCAGTCCTTAGCTGTCATCGTCCTACACAAACGACAATACAAAAGCAGACTGTATCAGGAAATCCGTGAGCACTCCGTATTTTCACTGGGGCCAGTTGCAGAATTGCTGGGGATAATGACGAGTACTTACGCATGAACCCTCGCTGAAGAGAATCTTTTAATAGCTACAGACAATAGCAAACACCCAATAGAGAAAACTACAGCACTCTGAGACGCGTGACACTGAGAACAGCGTATTGATACGGAGTACCAGACAAGGTGGGAGAATTTAGAACAGACTTTCCCACTGCATTCTTTCCCTTGCACTTATAGCACAGTGCAGACCACAGATGATGCGTTTGTTTCTGTGTCACAAAGCCTACTGCATGTCAACACCCACCCAAAGCAGGGCAATTTAGAGTGACCAGTGCTACTTGAAATATGTCCTTTAACTTTCCTTAATTGTCAAACTTGAAGAGTTATCTTAAATTTAATTTTGTTGCATTTAAGGCCCAGCTTTATGATGACATAATTTATTTTGGACATTATCGGTGACATTGTTCTGCCTGACAATGGAAACAAGAAAGAATATCATCGTAATGAATATCCATGGACTCACATAAATCACTCAAAATACTTCAGATATGCATGGATATTTTCCATTGACCCTGTAATGACTTTAATGAAACTGTTTCAACATGAGCTGTGTCAGCAAGAGACATGAAACGGTGGTGTTTCAGCAACATCACCTCAGCTTTTAAATGTTTTGGAAAAACACTGTTAATTCTCTTTCAGTAGTGTACCATCCTTCCCAAATTACAGTCTCACAGTACAGCGTAGACACCATATGCCCAGAACACATGGGTTTTCCTTTTTATATCGCTTCATAGCATCAGGGAGCTGTAGTTATTACTTGGATCAAATTAAAGATATTGGGACTATGTATACTCACCAAAATGAAGATTTGAAACCACTGTAGTTTTAATTTAGCCATAGGAATGAAGGTGATAAAATTGACAGCCTGGAGGACTTGGGCTGTGACTGTCATTTCCATCATGTCATAGCTACTCCTTCTGGACTTACTAAACCTACTCATTTAATTTTGTGGGATAGAGGACTTTCTTTGAACTGTTCAAGGCACCACAATTTTACATCAGCCCCAACACTGGTGTAATTCCAGTAATTCCAGAGAAGAATGTTATGAATCGGGGTGGACTTCAGCATGCCTACCACGGCAGGCAAACAGACTCTTCAGATCCTTTGGTAAGCAAGACCTTGGAAAAAAAAATGACTCATACAGTTTTAGTTACGGTAAGGTAATTCTTCTCTCTCCTCTTTCCACATTTTTAATTATCGTCTGAGCTGGTTCAAAGTGAACTGCTCTTTGCTTACCAGGAAATCCTGGCAAAGACTCAGGCTGGAGATGATACAGAAACTTTTACAAGAACTGAACTGCTATGGGATTTGGAGGTGGAAGGGAAGAAGACTGTCATGAGGAAAAGGAGGTCTCCAAGGAACTTCTGAGCTTTGTGTGTGTGTTGTCGTTCAGCCCCAGCCAGCAGCTGAGCCCCACGCAGCCACTCGCTCACTGCCCCTGTTGTTGGGATGGGGGGGTTGGGAGGGGGGAGAATGGGCACAACACAGGGGCATCCTCCTCGGGTTGAGATAACGGCTGTGTAATGGGCCAGCAAAGGGAGAGGGAAACAACAGCAAAGCAGCAGTGGCTATAACGGGGTGATAACAAAGGTGATAACAAAGAGAGCAATTTATCAATCAAAGACTGACCAAATGGACCAGCCACTCAGCCCCCAGCCGGCCCGTCCAGGAGCAGCACCGGGCTTCCCCCCGGCCAGCCCCTTTTATAGGGGCCTGATGGCACAGGGTATGGAATAGCGGCTTGGCTTGGCTCACCTGGTCCGGCTCTGAACATTAACCCCAGCCTGGCCAGAGCCAGGTCAGAGTGTAAAGGACTAACCCTTGTCAAGTTTGATAAAAAGCACATGAATCTGCTTTGGGAGAAGTGAAAAGAAGCTACCAAATATTAGATTAAGTTTTCTATGCTGTATGTGGGAATTATTATTGTAAGGACAGAAAACAGCTAATTAAAAGTAGGAAGTCATACTTCAAATCAAAAGTAAACATGGTTGTTTTACTCTAAACTATCCCTCATGTAATTGCTAAAAGTTTTAGGTATTAACATCTACAATCAGCAACATCCTCATTTCTCATTCTCAGACCATGCTCCTGAAGTTCTGAGATTAAAAGTCCAAGGTAATGATATGATTTACTGCATTATAGGTGTACAGAGAAAAACTTGTCCTTGAAAAGAGTGAAAGATTTAAACTCAATATGTTTCTGGAAGCAAGAAAGAGACAATGAAGTGTCAAGGACGACATTTTAGGTTTTTTTTTTCTCTCTTTCTGGCATGGACCCTCTGCATGGTGCATACTAGTAAGCAAAATAAATTATGATAGAATCACAGAACACCAGGTTGGAATGGACCTCGGGATCATCTGGTCCAATGTTTCTTGGCAACAGCTCCATCTAGACAAAAGCACCGTCTAGACAAGATGGCCCAGCACCCCATCCAGCTGAATCTTAAAGTGTCCAATGTAATGGACACTTCGTTATGAAGGTGTGAAAGAAGGATTTCCCAATCTTTCTCTTCTAAGGCAACGACATTTTCAAAGCCAAAACCTGGACAGACACACCTTGATATGATCGCAAAATTAGTGAAATAGCAAAATAGTGACATTCTAGTGAAATTTCACTAGAAACAGTGAGCTACATGAAGTATGGTTTCCAGAGGTTTTAAGGAGAAAAAGAGGATGCCTTCTTTCTCTAAATCCACCTTCATATCCCATCTCCAAATGCAAATTAACCAATCCCCTAACAACAGGTTGCCATAAAGGAGAATAAAGGGAAATACAGGAGGAAAAGAAAGAGGGCATCTGAGAAAAAACACATCTAGAGCTATTGCCAAGAAGTACTGTGAAGGTGGTGATAATCACTAAAAAAATCCACAAAAGAGCCATGTCAAACAATTAAAGGATTTGAGATAATGAGAGTAAGTTACTATAAAAGACATACATTTGACTTCTGTAGTGAGTGACTGTATTCTAGCAACACCATAGAGGTATTTTTAAAAATAATTGGCACGTGTAGAATCAATGTTAATTGTTTTGCAATACTATCCACTGTATCTTAATACTTATCTGCCTTTTTAACACTTAATGATTACTACTTTAAGGTTCTGAAATGGCTTGAGTATCCACATCTTAATGCCCAGCACAAAGTGGAAAGAAGTTTGCAGCTTCGCCTCCATTCTTCACCAATTAAGGCTGATGGACAATTCAAGTGCTTCACTACAGGCTTGCAGTTCTGCTTGTCATTACATTTTGTAGTTACACTCTACCTGCAAACCAAAAATTGCATTTTTGTTTAACTGATTCTGAGAATGCCTAAATTGTCAGAGCCAAGAGTACTTCTGAGCTCTGAACAATGTTCAGCTCTTGATTTGGGTGAACCCCAAGCATGCAGCACTTCTTCCTCTTCCCTTCTTATTCCTGCACCTGGTGTCCATGGGAAGTAGCCTTGTGTCAGGAAGAAGCAAGAGCAGGCTTCTCTGCAAGGAAAGGTAAGCCAGAGGCTGAGGGTCACAACAAGGTAGTCTGGGGTTGTTTCCTCACTGACAAGATGTGCATTCCCACCGTACCTCAACAAGTAGAGTGGAGCAGGTCCAGTGACAATGACCAGGGTCAGACATAGTCCAGTGATCAGTGGGCAAGCGGGTAGCAGATCCAAAGTCAAGCAAAGAAGTCAAGGCAGAGGGGTCAAAGTCAGGATCAGCAAGGTACAGGGCCAGGCAGAGGCATATACAGAACATAGCTCAGACAAGGAGCAAGCATCTGAGTATAAAGGCAACTCCTGAACAAAGTGGGAGAGGCCCCAAACGAGGATTCTCACAGCTGTCACACACAGCTCTGACCTAAGGTTACACAACAGCATGTATCATCATCATAGAATCATAGAATGACAGAATGGTTTGGGTTGGAAGGGCCCTTAAAGATCATCTAGTTCCAACGCCCCTGCCATGGGCAGGGACACCCTCCACTAGATGAAGTTGCCCAAAACCTCATCCAACCTGGCCTTGAACACTGCCAGGGATGGGGCCTCCACAGCTTCTCTGGGCAACCTGTTCCAGTGCCTCACCACCCTCACAGGGAAGAATTTCTTCCTAATATCTAATCTATTTCTCCCCTCCTTCAGTTTAAAGCCATTTCTCCTTGTCCTGTCACTACACGCCTTTGTGAACAGCCCCTCTCCAGCCTTCCTGTAGGCCCACTTTAGGTACTGGAAGGCTGCTATAAGGTCTCCCCAGAGCCTTCTCTCCTCCAGGTTGAACAACCCCAACTCTCTCAGTCTGTCCTCGTAGGAGAGGTGCTCCAGCCCTCTGATCAACTTTGTGGCCCTTCTCTGGACTCTCTCCAACAGCTCCGTGTCCTTCTTACTGTTTACAAAGGCATGTAGTGATAGGACAAGGTTATCCATGAATGTGAAACATGCGCTGTGATCAAGCAAGACAAGCAGTTAAAGCCTCTATAGTATGGAGGATGATGGCTAAAATATAAATATGGGGAGGTCTGAAAGATTGATTAAAGCACATTCTCACAAACCCACCGAGGCAAGCACTATCTACTTACAAAGCTGGAAGCAACCACTGGATGGAAGTGTATCCTGTGCCCCATGCCACCACTCTGAACACTGTCCTGCGGCCTTGAAAAGCAAGTCATGTGGTGATATGACACCGCAGAAAGAATTGAGTCAAACAGGACTCATTTCTGAAACAACCTCATAGACACCTGGGCCAAAGAACGTGGCATTGAGTGGGTGTATCACATCCCCTACCATGCACCAGCCTCTGGGAAAATCAAGTGATACAATGGACTGTTAGACTGCACTGAGACCAGTGGGTGGTGGGACCCTCAAGCATCAGGATACACATTTAGCAAAGGCCACCTGGTTAGTTAAACACTAGGGGTTAGCCAACTACCAATCAAGCTGGCCCTGCCCAATCAAGGCTTCCACATAGTGTAGAAAGGAGTAATGCCCCTGTGTGCACACTGAGAGCATGTTGGGGAAGACAATCTGGGTTCTCTCTGCTTCAGGCAAAGGCAAACCCATCCGTGGGAGTCCTTTCACTCAAGGACAGGGGTGCACTTGGTGGGTGATGAGGAAGGATGGGGAAGTCTGATATATACCTCAAGCGGATTTGATTTTGGGTGAGAATAGCCAATTAATTAAACCATATGATGTTGATTGTTGCATAATATTGCACATCATCACTACTATGATTACTATATGCCACAACAATGGTATTACAGTAAGAATCACTCAGACAAAGAATGAACTTTGATGAAACCGAATGTCCTGTTTTCAGCTAGGAAAGAGTTAATTTTCACAAGAGGACACAGCCAGGACAGGTGACCCAAACTAGCCAAGAAGGTATTCCATACCATATGATGTCATGCTCTGTATAGAACTGGAGGCAGGTCAGGGAGGAGCAGCACAGCTCCGGGACTGTCTGAGTGTGTGGTCATGTACGGTTGATGAGTGAGTAAAGTGCCATCCCAACTCGTGAGTTTTACCTTTTTCTTCTGATTCTCCTCCCCATCCCACAGGGGTGGGAGGAGTGAGCAAGTGGTTGTGTGGTGCTTAGCTGCCAGCTGGGGCTAAACCACACCACCAAGCAGTGCAGAGGTGATGAAACCAGAACTAGGTTCAGCAACAAGTGTCCAGTAACTTCTTTGAGAGCGACATCTTCAACCCACAGACCACGAACATGGACAATGCCAGACACAAGAGCTACAGGCTTCAGATGTAGCATGTAATAATCCCACAGCACGCACCATGTCCCCTGCCCTGAGAGACTGTTATGACAGACGGAGCCCAAAGTCATGGACTAAATGAACTCAACGGACATTTCAGAGGGATGACCCATAGACTAAGGGAATGGTATCTGTGTGTACATATCAAAATATAGGAAAAGTGGAGGTGATTAATTGGAATTATTGGCAAGCATAGGGCCTGCGCATGACTTAGATGGTACGGAATAAGGGGTCGATGCTGCCCTAGTTTTGACTGAGACAATTTTCTTTCTAGTAGCTGGTACAGTGCTGTGTTCTGGATTTAGGATGAGAATAATGTTGATAGCCCACTGATGTTTTCAGTTGTTGCTGGGCAGCTGTAGTGTCTGCACTAAGTCAGGGACTTTTCAGCCTCTCACGCCCTGCCGGGTGCACACGGAGCTGGGAGAGCACAGCCAGGGCAGCTGGCCCAGGCTGGCCAGAGGGATGGTCCCGACCACAGAGTGCCATGCTCCCTATAGAACTGAGGCAGCTATTCTGAATTCAGATTTTCTGCTCAGAAACAGACTGGGCATTGGGTTATTGTTGGTTTTTTTTTCCCTTCCATTGTGGTGAGCAATTGCATTTGTGCATCACTTGTTACTATTATTGTTACTGTAACTACTATTATTATTATTGTTATTCTCTTCCTTTTTATCCTATTAAACTGTATTTATCTCAACCCATGAGTTGTTTTGTTTGTTTTTTTTTTCTTTTCATTTTTTTCCCCAATTCCCTTGGAGCAGAGGGGTGAGCAAGTGGCTGTGTGGTGCTTAGTTACCTGCTGAGCCAAGACCATGAAGGAGCCTAGAAGTTATAAGCTGAATCTGAAAAGTAGTAGCACAGTGTCAATTTTATATAGTAAGAGTGACAAAAACCTGGATAAACAACCAGTGGAGTGGTAGGCTTTTATCTCTTGGACTGTTTCCAAATAGAGTCTGAATTGTTCCTTGTAGAGGCACAGAGATGAGCCAAAGTTGCACCTCAGTGAACAAAAATTCAGTGTTTAACAGTGCATTTAGGAAGTCCAGCAAGGGCAGCTGATGGTTCCAGCCAGTCTTAGAGTCTCTGAATCTCAGACCAGCCAAGGATGTTGTGTGGCTGCAGCTGAGATAGATTAAGATGTTAGCACTTCTCACTGTACTTTGGGCTATCAATGACTGCGAGTACACCAGATGTACCAGTGTAACTGTCGGGTCACTCCCTAACCCAGTTTTGTTGAAACGATCTGGGTTAGAAAATTCTTTCTTTAAAGACAGTAAGCTAACTTGATTATTTTGACAAAACTGAAGATGTAGTCTATCTGTCTGCCAGCAGAACAGAATGTCAAATGATTTTTCTGCTACCTACAGAAAGTATATAGATTTAGAAACCTGATGGACCGTGATTTGAAGCACAGGATGTTGCCAAAGAACTGCAGAAATTATTTCAAGATCATAAATGTTTGAGATATAGATTTTAGGGTGAACCTATAAATCACTTATGCATCTGTCAAACTCATGTATGAAGACTGGTAAAAAGCAAGTTACTACATTTTCTAACACCATAACATGAACCTGATTTAATGAGAAATTCTATCACTGATTCACAAGAATGATGGTATTTTTAAATATCCAACTTGTGTGAAATACGTCTGAATAAAAATAAATGGAAAGATGTATGGATTTTAAAAGCCCTCATACTGATTTTCAAATAAAATGCGTGCAACTTATAAATCTATTTCAATGTAAATTTTTATTAGCAGCATATCCTAGGATATTGCTCACAAAGGTAAGTGTATTTGTGAACTTGTCAGTCTCAGACAATCACCTGCAATAGCATGTATTTGCACAGAAATTTCAAATTAAGAATTGGTGTCATGGATACCTAGTGTCCTATTGCCACAGTAGTGCTAGAAAGCATTTTATTCTTTATGCCACAACCTTGAACGGTGTATTAAAGAGCTTAATTTGCCAACTTTTTGCCTATTATCCATCTCTTGTTCTGTATCAGCAATGCAGTCCTCAAGGCATGTAAGTGTAATAAGCTCAGTAATTGAAAGTTATTTTTACACTATTATTTGAGAACACAATTTCTTTATCCAAGTGTCATTAGCAAGAGTACAGATCATTTTCAGATGGTATTTAAAAGATTAATTTAAACAAAGTTCGCTACAAGCATTCTCTCTCCTACCCTTAATTTTTCTGCTCTCAAGCTTTGGGGTTTTACCTCCACGGTGGCTGAGTGGAATAACAGGTTGCAGCAGGGGTCCTGCTCTGTCCCCTTTCTCCTCTCACTCCTGGGAGGGAGGTCAGGCCACTCCTTTCTACCTGCCGTGGCACTCATCTGATCCCTAGCTGAATGAGTTCAGCTCAGTAAACTGGCCAAAAAGTGGATGTTTGTCCTTGATGGGTTAGTTTATTGCTGGTTCAGCCACGCAGAATTCTGCCCTATCACGAGTGTTACAACTTGCCAGATTGGGCAGAAACTTCAAAAGCATCACTGGGCAAAACAAAGCAAGATCACATTTCAAGGTCTCTCATTTCTCTGCTACCTTTCTTGTAATGACTGTTACAAAAATGCTGCCAGCTTAGTGAAAGGACTTGGCTCACCAGGGAGTCAGGTGGGTGCCAGAGCTGGGACACGGGAAGCGGTGACAGCAAGCGCGTCTGTGGGAGTCACCTCTGGCAGCCCCAGTGAGCTGCTGGATTGGCTCGGCTGGTCTTACGGGACTGCACCCTTAAGCATGCCACAGTGGCAGAGGTTTGGGAGCCATATGAACTCAGTTTGGACAAAACAATTAAATTATTACTTTTATTACTAAATTGTTACTAAATTATCTAAACACTGAAATGGCCAACCCTCAACAGCATATCCAAATGTACAGTTTTATACTGCTGTGACCCACAACTCTTCACGGAGCCCAAAGATTAATTTATCTTTTTTAATGGAAAGCAGTTGAGTGACTTGAACTGGAAAAAGTTTACAGTGCTGCTTCTCCTCCCCTAATATTGCCACCCTCAAAACCTGGTTGCATTAGCTAAGGTGAATTGGCATATGGGTGCGAGAAAAAAAGGTCTGGGATGTGTGCAAGCCTCCTTAAATTTCCTATCTGCCAGTGGAAATATGACAGGGAAGTGCATGGTCCAATAACAGCAAATTTAAATTCAGGATTCCTACTTTTGTAACCAAAATGCCATGGCCACATGGTGCAAAGCACTAATCTGTCAAAAAAAATAAAAAAATAAAAAAAATTCCCTTTTTCAGGTCCAGATTTGTTTAAAGATATGTTGAATGGTCACTTTTGTATCATTACATTTCATACCAAATTAGACGTCACCTCCTTTCAAGCATCTGGCAGAGAGATCTAAATCTGGTATAAACTCTTTTTAGAGCAAAAGCTTTGTAAATTCAGGTCAGCATCTCTTGACTGGGGGCACATCAACTGTCTTTAGCTCAGGCAGCATCTGTCAGTCTCTCAGTATGCTCCTCCTAAGGAATCCATTGCCCATCAAAGGAGGAAGCAACAGTGCCATCGGGAATACATGGTATAGCATACAGGTAGAACGTGGCTTATGGTGATACTTTCCCCTTAATCCCCACTTACTTTCAGGTAAACATCCCAGTAAAATAAAGGGACGCTGAACAGTGGTCAATTTAACACATGGACAGTCACAATGAAAAACACACGAAAACCAGCAATATACTTAAATTCCAAAACTTTGTTTGAATAGAATATTTCTCTTTTATAAAAGACATCTTGCTAATGATATCCTTATAACAATATTCCACATTCAATCCTTTTTTTTTTCTGGAGAAAAAGTTAACTTCCTTGTGCTAATTACCAAACTAAGACTCATTTTTTACAGCTGATCTTAAGATCAAATTTTATTTTTCAGCATTTATATTGGAAGGAATAGAAGGTATTTAGAGGATATCAGGATCCAATTCCCCACTGGAAAAAAGGTCTCTCTCAAGCTAATGGTGCACTAAAGCACTGATGGCATAAAAACAAATGCTTGTTTGGTCTTGTCCTGGAACTGAAGTCTTGCCCTCTGGCCAAGAACCAAATGTGCTACCAGATGAGTGATATGGAGACACTGAAGAGCAACACGAAAGCGTAAGACTGACAAGACTGCACTGTATCACCTTCATATCCAAGGCTTTCGTCTGAGTTTAAAAAAAAATAACAAAAAACCCAAACCCAGACCAAAACAAGAACCTAAAAAAAGCCACAAATAAGTAATCCTTTGTCTAGAAGCATGTAAAACTATTCATGACTGTACCACAAGGAGTTTGGGATTACTCATGTAACATTAGATCTTTCAGCAGAAACCGGACACATCCACTTTTTCGTAAAAGTGTTTTCATGCGTTTTCCATCAAAACATAATTACCTGTCTGGGAGGAATTTTGTTTTCTTTTGGGTTTTAAATATAAAGCTTTTTTTTTCCAGGTAATGTAGCTTGAATGCTACAGACAGGCAGAACTCAGACTTGAAAATAAAGACTGTTCAAATTGTTAAATATCAACGTGATAAAAACTCATAAATGTTTCTAGGACATTCTTAATGCTTTAGCTGTGAAAGAGATGATCCACCCTGAATAAAATGTACTACATTAGGATACATTAGGAGAAATGAGCACTTACATGCACTTATGAGAGAAGGAGGTACACTTATAACTACTGTAATGTAATTTATAGCACTGCATAGTAAATAAAGTTTCAGTTTCAGTATGGGATACTGATTTTGATATAATTATCAAAGACAAAGACTTTCTGCATAAGCTGGTTTAGAAAATTAACTCTGTCAGCCAAATCATTATATGACAGTAGAAATGCGTCTACATTTGAGACTTGGTTGAAAGACAAATGCCTTGAAAAATTAAACACCTGCAACCTATATTGCTACATCAGGAAAAATTTCCACTGTAGATCTGGTATAAAAGTTAAATATTGCCTTTGTCTATGGCCCTGTGTAAGCAGCATCCTCCCATAAGAAGCAGAACGTTCCCACAATTGGAGTCCAAGGTCAAAACTGCAAAGGCAATGATCTGAGACTCGACCATACTGTGCTTTCCCATAGATACCTTCCAAGTTACAAACTCATAAAACCCACAGTTAGATTCCACAGTCAGTCTAGTAATATGTTCCTCATGGGAAAAGTGCTATTGAAGCAACTAAAAGCTTAGGGATGCTCATTTTCTAAAACTTGGTAACATTTATGTCTGAAGTTAGTGGACACCCCCCCCCAAAAAAAAAAAAAAAAAAAAAAAAAANAAAAAAAAAAAAAGAAAAATCGAACAAAAAAGTAAGAAGAAGGAAAAAGACTAAAAAGTCAAAAAGAAACCCTTTAAAATCCTAACATGTTGAGAAAACACTGATGAATGTAACAGGAATCAATCTAGAATGGCAAGGAAATGTTCTAGACAAATAAATGAGTGTTTCCCCATTACCAGTGATACTATTCAAATGAAAAATTTGGTAACATTTGATATTATTAAATTTCTTTTGGAGTTCAAAGCATTTTTTTTCCTTGAAGGACGTTTGGTGAAATGGCATTGATTTCTACTCCAGGGACCCAGCCGACCTGTCTGCAAACTGTAGACATCACTTCACTGGTGCAATGTAACAGTTCTCCACTACTGCAAAGCCAATAAAGGGCTTTATCATATTTGGGTCTGTGGGGAAAAAAATGCATTTCATAGGTAAAACCAAAGGTACAGGAATCTAGATGCTGGACAACCTGCATTTGGAAAAGATTTAATTGAGGCAAATAACTCACCAGTGCTTTATATAGCTTTATGTAAAAGTGTCTTTTGTAAAGAATATCCCCTCTGAGTCAAACTGTGAAGAAATACTTAGAGAGAAATAACTATGACTCTATACCTATGTAAATTGATAGGGTAGGACTGAATTCACAGGGAAAATAAATTGTTGAGATCCAGCCTAAAGTTATTTTCTTTCTAAGAAATCCAAAGCACTCAGTGGTATTTGCTTTAAAAGCATGCATACTTTTATTGAAAGAAAATGTGGCCTTTCAGGAGTGATTCAGACATCCCTCGGTAGCAGATATTGATGGAGCAGGTACAGAAGGTTGCTTGCAGCTGGCTATTTTCTCTAAATCTGTTCCAAGGTTCTTCCAGATCACACAAAACATAAAATGCCTCTGGTTTAGCCCATATGCAGCAGGCAGAAGTAAATCTTCACTTTCTGCAGTGATTCAGTACTCCTTTCTGCTGCACACACTTTTCACTTAGCCCAACTGAGAAAGTAAATATGCTTATTTTTCATCCAAGGGTAAAATCACGTTTGGACAATCACTATTCCCCTATCCCTCTTGTGTAAGCATCAAGGCCTTGAAGGATTCTCTCCTCGCGTTGGAGTCCACATGACACTCGGAAGAGATGGGTCTCAGAAAAGTAGGTCTCTAAGTCTAGGAGGAAAGATTCATTTCAGGACAGACAGAGCCTGAAAGGAAAATGGAAATGTTTTAAACTGATGAACGGAACAAGGTGAGATCAGAAGGATGGGCCATGCGCTGCGGAGCAGAGGAAGGGAATTATTCATGGGGGATCGTTTCATAGGGGATCCAGATGGATGCTGCAGGGGTGCCAGCCCCAGGGCACCCTGATGGAGATTTGCAGCTCACAGAGGTACCCCAGTTTGTTTGGGCAGGGGCATGTCTGCTTCTGCCTCCCTGCAGCGCAGCAGTAAGGTGTTCATTAGGCAGACAGGGCACCACTCCTTAGGACAGGCATATGCAAAAGCCCTCGGCATCATTAGCACTATCTCCCTCTTTCCCTCCTGAGGAAATTTTGTTATTTGGACCAACTCCACCCGTTCCCCACCCAATACACCTTTTCTCTCTCCTGCCCCAGGCCCATGGCTACCTGCTGGCAGGGCAGCGGGGCTGGTCGCAGGCCGCCATGGCGCATGGCGAGGGTGCAGCGTGAGCTGCCTTCCTCCTCCCGGTCTGCCCGGCCAGAGAGTCCCGGGATAACAGGAACGGGCCGGCAGCGCGGGGGGACGGGGGAAGAAGGGGCGTCCCACGGCCCCGCGCTGGGCGAGGAGGGGGCGTTTGGCCGCCCGTGGCGCCGCGGCGATTGGCAGGGGCGGCCAGCTCGCCGGCTCCCTCTAGGCACCGCTGCCTCGGGAAAGGAGGAGGGTTTTCTTTTTCTCTATATTTTTATTTCCCCTCCCCTCTCTCTCTTTTCCAGCCAGTAAAGAGTGTCTGCCCCTTTGAACCGCCGGTACAGCGCCTGCGGTTGCACACACACACGCACAC
>VWZZ01003941.1:273485-290173 GCA_013399095.1 Psophia crepitans | reverse complement strand
GGAGAGCCCCCCGGTAACCCCAGCGAAGCGGGGTGGACCCGGGGCGTCTCCTCAGGGGGAAAGAGATGGCAGAGGAGAGGGACGCGGAGCAAGGTTTCATCCCGCTGTCCCTTCCTCCTCAGGGCCCCGGCTGGCAGGCAGGGAGCCCGCGGCTAACGGCTGGAGGGGGTCCCCGGAGCTGACGTCTTCCACAGGGGCTTTCCATGAACAAAACAAACCCGAGGCAGTCGTGTGGGGGAAACTGGGGCTCAGCAGCGGTTGTCCGTTCGTTTCCGAGCGGAGCGCCTGGCGGCGACTCCTCAGCGGGCGGCGGCTGGAGCGGGGGGACCCGGCGGGGGGGACCCGGCGGCGGGTCTAAGCGTGCGCCCCGGGCGGTCTGCACGGCGCCGGGGGGAGAGCGAGAGGAGGCGCAGGGCTTCCAGGAGCAAAGCGGTGTTTCGGCTTTGCGTGTGGTATTTATGATGGCTTGGGTTGGTTTTTTTTTTTTGTTAGGTTTTGGGGGGTTTTTTGTTTGTTTTTGGGTTTTTTTTTCCCTCCACCTCTCTCCGCGGGCACTTCCGTAGGCGCTGCGCTGCCAAGTGACTGGTGGTCATGTCGGTGACCTGCCTGGCAGGCCGCTGGCAGGTCGGGTACGGCACTTCCCAAGCGCGGCACTGCCCTGTGGAAGCGGGACAGGGCTCTTCCTGCGCTCCCGCCGGCAAACTTAGGGCGGAAAGGGGAAATTCTGCACTCTCCGTCCGCCCGTATCCCTGCAGTGCTTCGCCAGGAAACTTTCTGTCCCACGCTGGAGTTAATGCTGCTTGCAGCCTGTAGTCTGGAGCTGCTCAGAAACAGTTGTCAAAAGATGCCATAAATGTGAACAATGCATTTTGTGGAAGTGAACAAGTTAACAAGTTATTTTTACTGTGTTCTCCGCTGTTCACAGATTGCATTTGCCACTCTAAAGGTGTTTTGGAGACCATTCTTCAATCGAAAGTTTTTGTTTTATCAGCTAATTTATTTAACACTTAAGTGAGTGTTGGCGAACGTATTTCAAGTTTGTGTGGTAAAGAAGAGCGTTGAATGTACAGAACCCCAACATGATATGATTCTGAACTGCCCTATAAAATTCGGCATGTTGATTCTGCATACAGGAAGCCCTCTAGCAATTTCATTTGCTTCATTCCTTGAGTGATAAATATAACCTGTACGCTTTTAGCAGTTGTTCTGTAAGAAGAATGTTGCTTCATAAACAAAACCTATGTAAACAAAATGATTTATTTTTCTTTTCAGATCTGCCTGGACTGCAGTGTACACAATACATTGAAGGACTGCAGAGGGAAGCCCAGCAAGCGCTCAATGAACATGTCAGACTCATTCACAGAGGTGATGAAGCCAGATTTGCCAAGCTGAATGTTGTTCTATCCTTGTTAAGATCTATTAATGCTAATGTGATTGCTGAACTATTCTTTAGGCCCATCATTGGAGCAGTGAACATGGATGACATGCTTTTGGAAATGCTTTGTGCAAAATTATAAAGGCATGTAATATAATGAAAATAAATCCGATGCAAAGGAAGTCCTAGAGCAGAATAGTGTAAAGTACTGTAAATAAACTAACTTATTGTTTTTACATAGATAGTATTTTTGTATTCAATAATAAAATATTCTTCAAGTTCTGAAATTAATTTTTATTAAACACGGTGTTTTTAGAATAAGATTACAGTCATCGAAACAAGCTTTAAGGTGGTGGAGAATGTTCATATCCAAAGTTGACTGGCTATTCTTTTACCATGTCTCTGAGTAAAGGTCACACTTACTATACTGTACTTTCAAGGTGAGTAATCCCTGCTTTTTCAAAATAAGCAGCAGTCTAGGTTTACATTTTAAACATAGTTGGCATACAGAAAGGAGGAATGAACAAGGCATTTACTTTGCGTATTTCAGTAATATTAAAACTGCAGTCAGTTCTGCTCATAGTTCAAATAATGGCTCTATCAAATGTTTACTGTGGTCAGTGAACTACTTCTGTTGACTTTAACAGAGTTGAAGTCTATAAAGAATATTAAAGAAAATACTAATCTAAAGTTTTCTCCCACATGGGGAAAATGTGGTAGGAATGTTTTGAGGCTCAATGAACCTTAAAGTAGCTTGGCCAACTCTAATGCGTGTGGTAAAACATTCCATTCAACACATGTTGGTCTTCAGGAGAATAAAATAACGCTATTCCCCAAAACAACAAGCAAACAGAACCAACTTGAAAAATACCCAAACAGCAAATGCTGACTAGGGTCAGTAGAACTCCTGGTGTGGACTCCACACTTTGCTTTTCATGTAGGCAATTGCTAGCTAGGTTTTCCATAACCAGATTCTTCAGACCACTTATTCCTTTAGAAATACAAAATTACTATGCCGAAACATGGTGTACCACTAGTATATCCATCAGAATTTTTCAGGAAGAGTGAAGATATCTTAAGCATCAAGTTTACACTTTTTTTTTTTTGTCTTGGACTTGATTCTTTCTCCCAAAGCAGTTGTCTTTTTGTTGAAAAAAAATTCCTCTTTTAAAAATAAAATCAGAAAGGGAAAAATCAATTATTTAAGGGGGGGATTTGTTTTGTGGTTTTTCTTTCTCTGAATGCAGTTTTCTAGCCTTTCCCCTCAGGAATATTGATAAAAAATGAAGAGAGAAATGTGGCAGTGTTTCTGAAGTAAAAGATACCGGTAAATCTATGTATCGTTCACATATGTATTAACCACTAGCAATAAGAGGTGGGTTTTAAAACACAATTAATAAAGTTGCAACAGTTACTCTCCTTAATAGGGGGTGTGCATGGGAGAGAGGAACGAGTTTGCAGAGCTTCCTTTTGCTGCCACCTTGCGCAAAGGATAATCACAGCTCCTACACTCAGGTAAGGAGCGGGGTGGACTCTTGCTATCTTGTACCTACGTGGATAAAACTTAGGGAAAAAGAAAATAACTGGAGGGCTAGCCAAACATTCCTAGGGGGACAAGTACTATCACTGAGATTTGTATTGCCCTGGCAATAAGAATCTCATTGTGGACTGGGATACTGTCACCAAGCAAACAAAACAAAGCAAGAAACACAACCCCCATCCTGAAAAGCAATGGTGTAGCCTAAATGCATGGTCTTCTGGTGCTCACCTAACTCTGTGCTCTGAGGAGCTCCCCAAAAATTCCGAATAACAAAAAGTATGTAAGGAAAGTGCTCTTCACTACCAGCCCAGACTTCAGACCAGTTCAGACCAAGATAGAGCAGGCTTTGTGTGAAGCTGATGCTTTTATGTGTACACACTCTTGCATGTACACACACACAGCAAATACAAACATATACATACGGAGAATATTTACTGTGTAGGTATAAATGTTCTGTGAGTTTGCAATAGCTTCTGAGCTTACCTAACATCTCTGTAACATAAATATATGTATATGTTTCCCTCTTTCTCTGCAAACAGCATATGAGCTTACAATAGTTAGCTTTCACGGATGCCTGACAAGTCTCTTTCCACAAAAGCACAAAGCGTGATGAGAAAACATTTAAATAGTGGTTAGTGGCAGATGATGAGTCTTGGGTAAGGACTAAAAAAAATGTTCAACAGCCTCAGATTAAAATAATGTCATCGCCACTGAGCATTGGTTAATAGACAGACTAGTGTTCGGACTTTCCTGCTGAGTGGCAGAAGAGAGTTGTTTGCAGTACTGCTAGCAAGGAACTGTAGTAGCTGAACCTTAGTTGCAGGCAAGGGTTTTCAGCTGAACAGTCACCTTGAGACAGTTTGGATCTGTTGTGCCACTGAATATGAAAGTTTTCATGACTCGGGTGGACCTGCTTACATCTCCAGGTTTGATAGCTGAACAAATTGTGTATTCTGCTCAATTTTCTGAAGTTGTCATGAAAAATATTGCTTCTGTGCACAACGAATCTGCCTTGAACTCACTGTGCCCTATCATATTTCTCTTGGACCAGCAATGGTGGTAGCCATTTAGCTGTTGTCTATTCAAATGGAAGCACCTGGGAACAGCATGTAGAAATGCGAATGGGAAAAACAATTTATCAAGTCTTTCTGCAGAGAACTGGCATAAAAAGTGTCTCTTCATAGGTCAGAGGAACAGGAATGACAAAACAAGAAACTAAAAAAAGACTTACAGGAGGAACCAAGCTGAAGACTTGCAGAACCGCACAGGGATGGGAGTATGGTTCTGGAACGGAGTGGGGAAGGGTCTGATTTTAATGCAGGGACAATGCGGTGAGAGCTGACTGGAAGCAGGTAAGGTGAGACTGTTACTCCCAAGCCAAGGCAGAGCTTGAGCACGAGGTGCCTGTGGGAGGAGTCTGTGTCAAGTCCAGAAAATATTGCAGTATGGGGAAGAACCCACCCCAGAAGCTGACAGAGGAGGACACAGGCATCTGCACCAACCTACTGGGGCTGGGGGGGCTGTTCTCTCCTCCATTGGTGCCTCTGCTGAGTAGCAGCTGAGCAGGGGCAAAGAGCAAGATGCTCAGCCTTTGTCAGTGTGTGGTGCTCGCGGAAGTAAGCAAAAGAATTCTGCTGCCCCAGACCTTTGACTCTGGGTGCTCTACAGCGCTCGTAGGAGAAGTACAGAGTTAGATCCTTTCCTGCCCCAACTCTGTCCTGCACAGAGTGTGTGAACTCTGAATCGAACGGCCTACATGGCCATGGCCATGGCTGCCGCTGTGACACGCAAGGTGATCTCTCTGGATATCCCTGCAGCAGGGTAGGACAACCTGCTGGAGCCCTCAGACATGGAGGGCAGTAGGATGGACGTAGGACAAGGACATAGGAAAGGGATGCTCATATGGGTATAGGAGAAGGATGCTCCTGTGACAATGTAGCCTTTACCAGATGGAGCAGGGGTCTAGACCGTCCCGCAGCTTCAGGTGCCTGAAGGGGTAGTGAATGAGACCTCCGTCAGCTATTGGGGACTCCTGAGAGGTACAAGCCTGCCTACAGCCTTGTCTTCTGCCGAGCAGTGCTGCGCTGTGAGCTCTGCACTGTCAGACACAGCATGATATTTCTCCTCATGCTCTTAAACGTACAGTTCAGAAATTAGCATGACTTCTGAGGATTTTTAAGCATTTTCTCCGCTCTCTGTCCCTGACATTCTGGGCATGAATTTTCTCCTAAGCACGTTATTTTTTTTCAGCCCTCCAGGGTCTTAGAGATATTTTTTGACTGAGAGCAGCCTCCCAAGCAATTTACTCCTGCAATCCCCACAGTGACTGTCTCAGTTGAACAGAAGCAGAGCTGTACGAAAAGCCATTCCCACCCACCTCAGCGCAGACGCCCATTGCTCGTGGCCGGGACCTCGACACCACCAGCCCAGACATCGGCTTCTAATCACAAAGCGCCATTTGCCCGAGGTTACTGCTGCGCAATATCCTTTTCTCTGAAGAGGTCTGAGAACGGATAATTTAGAAACCAGCTTGCATTTTTAGTTAATAAGGTTATGAGTGTTTCTTTTAGATAAGAAAAAGCGTGGCATTTATTTGTAATCTTACCTTTCCAAGTTTAATATATAACCTTTGTTTGGGTATTCTTTCTAATAATCAGTTTTCAACTTTAAGGCAGTTGGCTGTTGTGGATAGACTATGAATGCTATTAATGCCCTATAGACAGTAACTTTGCTCCCAGAGGTGTGGTTCTGCAACTTAAATTTTCTTGTTTTGAAGCGGCTTCATATACTGACTTGAATTCATTATACTGTCAGTTGTTTTCATTTCTGTTCAAAGAAAGAACTTTTCCTCTAGTGGACCTTCTGGGCATTGCAATATATGGCAGTAAAATAAAATAAATAAAATAAAATAAAATAAAATAAAATAAAATAAAATAAAATAAAATAAAATAAAATAAAATAAAATAAAATAAAATAAATAAAATATCAGAAAGACAGTTGGTGACCTGTTTTTCCTTCATTGAAAAAAAGTTTTGAACAGTATAAACAAATACCTTATCAGGACAATTTGAAATTTTGAGATGCAGCTTGAGAGCTGCATGCACATACTGTCTTAGTGCTCTTAACATTTATTTTAAATTATGGAAGTCTAATATTTAAAGTCTGCAATGTCCATAGATAAGATTCAATAGCTGAAACCACTAGAGTCTGGCAGAGGAACTTTGACTAAAAAATGTCCTTAAGTCAACAAGCCCTGTGAAGACACAGGGCTATAACTTGTTAGATGGCACTGTGCACAAATCCACAGATCGGTGAAGTTGTTGATATAAATCAGTAGTCATTTCACTGATTATGTTAGCAATCAAATTAACCCAGCTTCTTTTAGATATTCACATCATGTCTAGATGTAGGTAAATAACCACACAAGTGTTTATACAAGCATGCATCATACACAGACACCTTTTCTTCGTTGTTAATTATTTTTTATTTATGTATATATAAGAAAAAAATGTATTTTATATAAGGAGAATTACACTCGTTTCAGGTTCAGAAAAGACAACCTGTCCTTTTGTTTTGTATTACTACTTACCGTTTTGTCACATAGGATGAATTTCACCTTGCTTAAACTGAGCTGTCTGAAAATTTGACATCCAGTCTAGTCAGGACATCTGTGGAGAGGCACAAAGACCTCCAGATGGCATTTGATCCCAGCATGCCTATTTTAGGGTGGAGTTACTGGTTTGTACTTGTCAGAGTAGGGCTAGGTTCAGGTTATACACTGAACTGTCAGTCACTGCAGTTTGGCAGAGTGAAACTTGGAGCCTTTGGAGTCACCTTGATTTCTGAAAAAGCATTAGGCGTCTTCTTCCAGCTGAGACTGCGGTCCAGCTTCTCACATATTCATTGCATCCACCCACACATACACAGCAAAACAGAGTAGGACGATTCATGTCTGCTTTTCCTAGTGGGGCTGGGATAAGAGAAGTAACAAAAAAGTAATTAAAGCCTGCAAAAGTAAGAGAGAGAAGTATTTAGAAAGGAAATTTTCATGCATGTAACCATGTTCATGCCAGGAGCTAGCAGCCTACTGTTCCAGGATTTAAGTACACACCTAATATCTGCCAACTTTAAATAAGAATAACCTAAAGAAAATGAAGCCATTTCTCAAAGAAAGAGAGAATTCAGTTTATTTTGTCTCAGCTGACAAATCTTTTTCTTATTTTTGAAATTGAAATAAGCACTTAGGTCTGAGTGACCAAATGACCAAAATGATCAGTACTCGAGTGAGGATGCTGTAATGTTTTTTTCTTTGCCCCCCGCCCCCCATTTATCTTTACCAGGCCAGGAAGCCATAAGAACAGATATGACTCTCTGTCCAAAAGGTTGCAACTTAGCGGGCAGCAGTCATCCAGTGTACTACTCCTTTGCCAAGGGCTCTGGTGTCCTGATGAACCAGAGCTGGAGGTGATCTTTAGGGAGAACTACCAGGAAGCTGAAGAGCAGTGTTGCATTTCTGATGTCTGGAACAATTGGATGGAAACCTTCCTTCTCGGTCAGCTGACTTTCAAATAAGGTAAAAAGAGTTAAATCATTTTTTGGGTGGAATCTGAGCTGATCTGAGCTGGGAACATTAGTTTATTGAGCTGGGCAACCAGGAAACTAGACTCTTGGAGCATGCTGCAGCCTGCACCGCTTACTCAAGATGCATCGTGGAAGGGGCAGATAACTGGTCTTTTCAGTATCAAGCCATACACAATTCTGTTATCTCTATCTTTCCCTTTTTGTCACTTCCTCACCTTTGAGACAAACATTTGAAAGCATTTGCTACCCTATTTATGGCACAGACCTGGAGCGTTTATAAGTGTAAAGCCGTTACTGATAGCATGAAGTAGGCACTTTAAGTTTTGCCGGGCTCCCAAAAATTCGGTATGCTTGGACTCGGTACACTCTCAGTGTTTCCTTAATATAAACAATAGAAAGATAATCCAACAAAGAAACCCTTGTTCTATCAGTTATTTTGTTACAGCACAGTAAAGGTGACAAGAAAAAAAAAGAAGAGAAGCAGTAAAGCTGAAACAGGTTATAAATTGTGGTGGGTGTATATTCTGTTCTTCTAAATAGTCATATGGCTGGAAGGGATTTCAGGTCATCAGCTAATCCATCCTCCTGTCCTGACAGGATGAATTATATACCATGTCATACCTGACAAGAGCTTGTCTAACCTGTCTTTAAAAGTTTCAGGTCTCTAAGACACCCTCATTCACTCTATTTCTGTGTCACTACCGTTAGAATTCGAAAGTTGTCCAGGCATCTAAGCTGACCCTGCTGTACTGTAACATAATCCCCTGTTTTATTAATTTATTCAACAACCACATGGATAAAGTTTATGGCAGAAGATCCTTGCATATTTGAAGGCTATTAATCTTAAACATAATTTTGTGGAAAGCTACTTGCCTGGATTCTTTCAACAACCTGTGTTTCCTAGCCCTGTTACCTCCTCTGGACATCCATTTGGCCAACATCATTCCTGAACTGCAACTTCTAGATTTTCTACTGGAATGGAAAAAACAGAACAAAACGTATGAATTATATTCCTCTGCAATCCATTCACACTATTTTGTCATATTTTTTAAACAGCATGGTGAATCCTGTGTAGACAATATTTTATACTAATTTCTTTTGTATCAGTCTAGCACTTTCTGGTAGTCAATAACCAGGGTTAAAACATATTTTCCAGCTGCAGTTCTCTGCATAGATATACATTGCATTTTGGTAAATCAGAACACTTTTTTAACTTAATGGTTGCAGTATTTGATGTTAAAGGGAGGTATGTTTGAAATATCTCTTGGATTTTCTTTTTTTCAAGGTGGTCTTGACACTTGTGAAATTTAAAAACTAGACCGGTCAAAACACTTAGAAAAACCCTAGAGGAACTGTTCTTAAACTGTCAGTGTGGGTGGGTAAACTCAGTGGATGGGTAATTTTCAGGGACTAATTGCCTTGAGTCTATGAAATGCAGTGCGTTACATCAGTTCATTACAATATCACCATGTGCCATTGTCTCAGTGACCATTATTATGTTTTCCTGAAAGAAACAGGTTCCACTTAACAGTGAATTTTAATTTGCTCCTTTAAACTGCCTTAAACAATAGAAAGGAAGGGAAAGGAGAAAAGGAACCAAGTGCTTGTGTAACGTATCCGTTCTGCTGGAATTAGTATGCAGAGAATATGAAAGGAAAAGAGCTAATCTCATTTGCAACATACCCAAAGAAGAATGCTTTACATCAGAAGTTAAACACTATCATTACTGCAGACCTTTTATTTCACAAATAACACAGGCTTTTATACATCAGAAAAATTGCTAGAGAAGAGGAGAAACGAAATGAAATAAAAAGGAAGCAGAAAGATTAAAGCAGCATATGACGGCTGCTATAGAGCCTGGCAAAATCTGCAACACAGCAGGTCTCTCTGTGTCTGCGATGCCATACTCTGTCAAAAGCAGCTCCCAAATGTGGTGAAGGGAACGTTAACATTTCTAATCTTGGAAACATTCAACGGTGCCATCTCAGTTTCATCAAAAGCCTGTAATAAAAAGCATCCTGAGTGCTTTCTCTCGTGAGAGCTCAGTGAAACACAGATGTTGCTGCTCCGTATTTTCCCGGAGACCCTCACTGACTCCTCTCACAGAGAGTCTGGGCTTCCCATAACCCCATCCCTGCCTCTGACAGCAGCCTGCCATTTCCATCAACATTTTGCTCTGCAGAATTGCTGACATCGCGCAACACCGTGGTTTTCTGCACGTTAAACCAGTTAAAACTAAGGCGGTAGTAACATATCAATGCTATTGCTGGGGAAGAAAGCAGACAGCGTTTGTATGCATCCCAAGAAATGAGAAGAAAAATGCAAAACAACTGAAGCCTTTTTCAGAACTTCCTTACAGAAATGTACAAAAGCACAGCCCAAAAGCCAAGGAAATTGCACTAATCAATATTCACCTTATGCCGGTGAGAGAGCGATCCCAATCCATGCTGACATTATCAAAAGCTTTCTTTCTCGCTTGTGTACTTTACAATAGCAGGCTTATTTTCCCTCTCTCTTGAGACTGCAATAGCCAATTAAGGTTTTTTAAACATCTATGGATTTTTCCAGTAATTTGCACAGTGAATATTAATCATCTTCTATATCTTACAGTGCTGCTTCATGAGAATCAGCATTTTTAGCTGTTATGTTCTATGACATCGTGCAGTTTTCCCTGAAATCTGACATATTTTTTAAATCTCTATTGAAGTATTATTTTTTTCTTAAATACTTTTCTCCCTCAAACTATTTTGCATATGAGTATTGATATGACACAATGATTCCTGTTGAAGAACACTTTCCAATACATACGCACATGCAATCACACAAGTTTTGTGTATCTAAACAAGTCCTCATTAATGTGCCTAGTTATTCATTTAGAAGAGCAATCACTGCTTGCACATGGAGTTTTGAAAGGTAGACACGCATGGCATTCTTTGTACCTTGAAGAACCTTCTTCCATTTGTAGCTGGGCTCTCTCTGACCCTTCATAATTTAACACTTAAATGGCAGGGTGTATTAAGATGTATTGTTGTATTTGAGTAGTTTTAATGGCGAATTTCGAATCTGTATATTAGGGTTGCCCACACTGATTGAGGCTCTTGTGGCTCTTTGGTGACTGGTGGCCTCTTGGGGCAGACATTACTTCTGACAAGTGAAATAAATCTGTCGTGTCAAAGGACAGGACTGCACTCAGGAAGCCAAGCAGCAGACCTGCTCAGACTTGTTAAAAAACGGTGTTTGTTCTGTTAGAGGAATCTGGAATTGGAAATTCTAAATATGTCATGGTGAAATACATCATGCTGAATCCCACAGCCCGAGAGGCAAGGCTGTTGCCACTCTGTGTCCCCAGGTCCAACTGGTAGTGAGGCTGAAAACGTACTCCCAGCGGACACCCGCACACAGAGCACACGCGTGCATCGCACGTGTGGGTGTGCAGATGGACAGCTGGCCGTGCAGCTCACAGACACTCAGGGCAGTCACAGGACACAGGCAGTACCAATGGCTTCGTCCTGCTGCCCTCTCTGGCTGGGCAGGGCAGCGGTTTGTTAGTGGGAGTATGTATACGTACGTGCAAGGTGGATGCATGCAGCGGCTGGGCTCGGTCTCCCCAGCT
Source organism: Psophia crepitans (assembly GCA_013399095.1). Taxonomy (NCBI): domain Eukaryota; kingdom Metazoa; phylum Chordata; class Aves; order Gruiformes; family Psophiidae; genus Psophia; species Psophia crepitans. The sequence continues at coordinate 279,064 of VWZZ01003941.1, read as the reverse complement.
CCCAAGGCTGCAGCCCCACTCCAGTCGCTGGCACCACAGATCACAGAATCACAGAATGGTTTGGGTTGGAAGGGATCTCAAAGGTCATCTAGTTCCAACCCCCAATACGGACAGAGACATACACACACAGAGGGTAAAGGGCCCCTTACTGGAAAGAAGTTGAAGGCAGACTTTAATAAGTAGACAGGCAGATTGTGATGACCCTTAGTCGAAGAGTTGATCCATAGGGCTTCTCACAATTATTCATAGTGACAGGTTTCACACCTGGACACTGGGGCTGAGGCTCTGGTGAGGCAGCCCTGAGAGGGTGCCCTTCTCTTTGAGTCTTCAATTTGAGTCCCCTCCCTGCCTACAGTTGTGCCCCTGTGCTCCTCTGGGTTTCAGTGGGCTGATGGCTCCTGGGATGGGCCTGGCAGTGGCTGGGCAGGGTATTATTTGGGTTTCCCTCCTCCATTGCCTCTCTGAGCCCCTTTGTGGGTGTGCAGATAAGCTTTTATCAGATAACCCAACACATTCAGTTTGTCTTGTAGCTACAGTGACCAAAAATTCAGTAAGACCAGAAAAAAATAGCTCAACTGCAAGAGAATAAAAGAGACAGCCCATCCTAACCCCCTGCCTTCTGAAACAAATTTGACAGCCTGTGTGCTTTTGTTTTAGTGATACACAATAGCTATGGCCATTCTATTACAGACAGAATTGGCATGTTAGGCTGCTTTTTCTCCTGTCTTTCAAAATGCACTCCCATCACGACAGAGGATATTTTTTTCTGTATTTCTTTGAAAGAGTGCAGAATGACAACATCTCTTGAACACATTTTGGTAGATCATAGATAATTTCATCACCAAAATTACATCAGTTATCATCCTGTCTACATTTTTTTAGTTTTGGGGGCGAGTTACTGAGGAGATGTGATGACGGTGTGTCAATGCGTGCAAAGGCAGATTTTGATTCCTAAGCATTTTATGAAAGTAATCTTCCTCCATGTAACTTCACAGTGTCATTCTTATCTCCTCCATTATACTTTGTCCAACTGATTTTATGTGCAAACCATGTGAAGTAGAAAAAAATCAGTGATCCACTGTGTAGTTTCAAAGCAATGTCAGTAGGTTAGCATATTCAGGCTGAGACCCTTAGTATACATTCATGCAACCCCACCGATTTTTCTACAGGCAGGAGGAGTAACTTGAGCAGAACTTGGCCCACAGCATGACCAACATTTCACACAGCCATGGTGCCACATCACCCACTCCCATCCCCAGCGGTATTTCAGCATAGCTTCTGAGCACCAAACTCACTTTCCAGCATCCATGCACAGTTGTGGTGTGAGAGAACTCAGTAAAAACCTCCTTTGAAAAGTTTAAGAGTTTCCTAAACAGCAAATGTGATAGAAGTGGTTCTGAGAGACACCTATCCCTTTTGCAAAGTAGTGTTAAAACCACTGGGGAAGACATGATGTCAAGAACCTGAAAAATGGCCTTTTCTACTCTTCCCACTCCATATTAGTTCTTGTTCAACGGTGGGTCCAATGGGTGTGCAAATGCTTCATAGCAAAGCTCTAAGTCACATTATATTTAACTACATAACATGCTGAAAGTATTCCCAGCGGCAGTGCAGCTTGAACTTGTAATTGAGGTCCTCTAGCATAACTGAAGTCATAGTTCGAAAAATAAAGCTTGACTTGAACTGCAAGACTCCAGATAATTTGAAGAGATTGTAGAGATTATACTAGCAAAGTAGCAGTCCTAAAATTAAGTGTTTCTCAGCAGGCACATATAAAAGTGAGGTTATGCAGTTTGTCATGACTAGTATCCAGAACAAAACCCCCTTTCTTCTAATACGGATAGCCTCAACTAATTCTCTGCAAAATGCAGTCATAGCTGTTTTATATTGACAGCAGTTTTAATTTGCTCCTTTTGAAAAAGAAATGGGAAAAGCCAGACAGAATATAATGGAATTACTTGAGCTGGAAGCTAGACACTATATCAAGACTGGTACTGGAGAACATAAAATAGGATTTTCAACTGATAAGTAACCTGATCTTATCTCTTATCTTCAAAGGAAATACTTCTAGCAAGCTGTCATTTGCTACCAGGGTGAAAGGCAGGGATGTAAGGAGCAGACTTGAGGGAAGCATACTGCCTAGTGAGTTACCAACACCTACACGTTGCAGCATTTAGATTTTTTTGGAAGCTTCTTACCCAGATACTATCCAGCCCCATCTGTGCTCAGCTTGAGAGCTCTGCTGTAGCCAGAGCTCAAAGCTGCAGGCCAAATTGGAGATGCATGAACTGATCAAAATTTCCTCTAATCCTACCTCAAGAATAAGTGACTGGAATGAATTCCATCAACTCTATACATTTGCAGCAGTGCCCCTGCCGCATTCAAGCTGACTGGCTTATTGCCATAATGGTTTTAGAAATACGCTGCACTATCAATGCATGAGTTCTTCACAGTAGCGCATTACAATCAAAATTCCTGCAGATCTACACCTCCTATTATTTAAATTGCTCACTGCAACTCCATTGAACGTAGCACTTTATTACAATGGATGCTTAGCAAGAAAATCAAATAGGAGAGGACAAAGTGATAAAATTGCAAGAAAATGAGAGCACATAATCAAAGAAAAAAATCTATAATGCTTTGGGAACCAACTTTTATCCTCAGAATATTAAATCATTCTCTTCTAGTCCATAGGAGAGAATCTGAATGACTAAGGCGGCTAAATGCAAGTTTGCAATGCTGAAATAGACACTAAGGAGGGAAAGAAATAATGACTACTTAAAAATCATGATTGAGCCTCCCAGCAAATTCAGCATGTCTATGATTTCATCCCAAGTGACTAAAAGTGTCCAAAAAGAATTCCAAATAAGTTTAATATGTTTTCTTACTCATACCTTGGAGCACTATGTAAATCATACCCTGCCTCTAGAGATGGAGAATAGATTCAAAAATATGATGTGTATCTACTGTATTTTTCAAGGCTACACAGAGTAAAATGTCTCTAGAGGCCCCATTTGTCAACCCAGCTCCATGAAGTCTTCCGCATCTGTACGTAGCACAGTCCTGTGACTCAATTCATACTTTTGGTTTTTTTCTGAATATACAGGGCTTAGTGGCTACCCTTTTTAAGATGGAGCATCTCAGTCAGAACAGCTAAATCCCCTGAGAACATGCAGTTCTATCAACATTACAATTTCAGAACTATGTGCATTTGACAGTAATATTATTTGAAAAGAAATCCATGATTATTTTTTTAACAGTAAAATATTTTTTCGCAATATCACTGAAATGAGATCCATTTTTGTTTTCCAGTTGTTTATCTAGTTTTGTCTTTAATTTTATATTTTGAAGTAATAAGAAATAGGTGTGATCAACAGACAGAATTCTTCCCCCGTTCTCTCGGTAAGCTTATCTGCAGATTGTGTAAAAAACCTCTGTGTTTCTTTCCAATTCAAAACAAAGAAAACTTTGCAACTCTCTGTGAAACAGATTTTCTGTATTTTGTAGAGCTTTATCATTAGACTTCTTTTTCCCTAATGGCAGGTGAAATGTTTGCACATGTTTGGAAAGTATTTCCCATTGGATATTCTTTTCTGGCTAATCATAGAATCACAGAATGGTTTGGGTTGGAAGGGACCTTAAACATCATCTAGTTCCAACCCCCCTGCCATGGGCAGGGACACCCTACACTAGACCAGGCTGCCCAAAGCCCCATCCAACCTGGCCCTGAACTCTTCCAGGGATGGGGCCTCCACAGCTTCTCTGGGCAACCTGTTCCAGTGCCTCACCACCCTCACAGGAAACAATTTCTTCCTAATGTCTGATCTAATCTAATTCTACCTTTCATGATCTTAAGGCTATTGCCCTTTTTCCCATCACTCCCTGTCCTTGTAAACAGTCCCTCTCCGTCTTTCCCATAGGCCCCTTTAGGTACCAGAAGTCTCCTCAGAGCCTTCTCTTCTCCAGGCTGAACAAGCCCCACCCCTCAGCCTGTCCTCACAGGAGAGGTGCTCCAGCCCTTTGATCAGCTTTGTGGCCCTCCTCTGGACTTGCTCCAGTAAGTTTATGTCCTTCTTGTACTGGGAAGCCCAGAGCTGGACACAGTACTCTGGGTGGGGGTCTCACAAGAGCAGAGTAGAGGGGGAGAATCATCTTCCTTGACCTGCTGGCCACACTTCTTTTGATGCAGCCCAGGACATGGTTGGCTTTCTGGGCTGCAGCATGCATTGCTGGGTTATGTTGAGCTTCTTGTCCACCAGCACCCCCAAGTCCTTCTCCTCAGGGCTGCTCTCAATCCATTCTCCATCCAGCCTGTATTTGTTCTTGGGATTGCCCTGACCCATGTGCAGGACCTTGCACTTGGCCTTGTTTAACTTCATGAAGTTTTCACAGAGTCACCTTTCAAGCATGTCAAGGTCCCTCTGGATAGTATTCCTTCCCTCCATTGTGTTGATTGCACCACAGGCTTGGTGTTGTTGGCAAACATGGTGAGGGTGCACTCAGTTGTTGAGGGGGCACTCAATTCTCCAGTTAGTCAATATATTACCTTACCTTGGCCTCTTTCATTTTGATCTTGGAAGAGACTCTTCAAAGTTCCACAGCTAGAGAAATTATTTAGTTTAAAACCCATGGTGATAAGGTTTCCAATGGCACATTAATTCTTAAATAATAATAACAACCTTCCTTATACTGTCTCTTCGTAGTCCATCTGACTCTTCTATTTTCCATTTAATTACCCTGCTTATTTATGGAAAAAAAATAATTAGTGAAATCTAAATTCTCTAAATACCTAATTTCAGTGCTTTCCTTACACTGACTAGCAGAGAACTGGATGGCTGTGTAATAACATGTTATGTGCTTCTTTGTTTGCTACATTCGTCCTCCTCTCTTAGAAATTCATCCATATTCTCAGGTATATAATAGGGACATATCACTTTCTTGCTGTCTTGGTCACTATTACGTTTCCGTGCCATTTTCTTTGCTGACAGTTCTTGAAGACCCAAGGGCCAGAAACATTTTGTGCCTGTATTATAATTCTTAAGCTGAAAGGACTAAAACTCAAGATTTTATTTATGAAGAAAAACATTTTGTTCCTATCTGGATATCAAATACAAACAGCAGAGTATGTTAGACTCTTTCTCGATTACTAAACATAAACTGTTTCCATCCCTGGCAGTGTTCAAGGCCAGGTTGGATGGGGCTTTGGGCAACCTGGTCTAGTGGAGGGTGTCCCTGCCCATGGCAGGGGAGTTGGAACTAGATGATCTTTAAGGCCCCTTCCAAGCCAAACCATTCTGTGATTCTATGATTCTATGACTATATACAAACTGTTCTATTTCTCAACCCTTTCCAACTCTTTCTCTATAGGCAATCTCTGTGGTATTGTTTTTTCACAGCTTAAATTGCAGGCATTTGTGTCTCAATAATGTTTAAGTAATCAACCTGAAAGTTGGAATACTTCTCAGTTTTAGTGTCTCTCCCCAGGACCTAAAGTTATCACAGAATCACAGAATGTTAGAGATTGGAAGGGAACTCGAAAGATCATATCGTCCAACCCCCCTGCGAAGGTAAGGACACCT
>VWZZ01003941.1:206844-273434 GCA_013399095.1 Psophia crepitans | reverse complement strand
GAGAAGAGCCTGGCTCCATCTTCCTGACACTCACCCTTAACATATTTATAAACATTGATGAGGTCACCCCTCAGCCTCCTCTTCTCCAAGCTAAAGAGACCCAGCTCCCTCAGCCTTTCCTCATAAGGGAGATGTTCCACTCCCTTGATCATCTTTGTGGCTCTCTAGCAGTTTGTGGTTCTCTCTAGCAGTTCCCTGTCCTTCTTGAGCTGAGGGACCCAGAACTGGACGCAATACTCCAGATGCGACCTCACCAATGCAGAATAGAGGGGGAGGAGGACCTCCCTCGACCTACTAATCACACCCCTTCTAATACACTCCAGGATGCCATTGACCTTCCTGGCCACCAGGGCACATTGCTGGCTCATGGTCATCCCTCCGTCCACCAGGACCCCCAGGTCCCTTTCCCCTACGCTGCTCTCCAGCAGCTCAGTTCCCAACCTATACCGGCACATGGGATTCTTCTTTCCCAGATGCAAGACCCTACACTTGCCCTTATTGAATTTATGCTGAGGTTATATTGAAAAAATAAAAAAGCAACAACCAGCCAATCAAACAAACAAGACCTGCTCTGCTGTCTTTGTATTCAGTAAAATCTTTGCTATGTTTATTTCTCCCCAGCCCTGTCCCCTATTTGTAAAGCACTCATGGGTGGATCAAATACTTGACATCTGAATTGTTTAAAATTTGCCATGAAAAAATTATATTATTATTTGAACAAATATACTTTGTGACTTGGCAATAAAAAGGGCTATAACTGAGATCCATGAATTGCTAAACATCGTTTGAATTATGCATGCAAACTTTATGGAACAGCCTATCAACTGATCATCTCCTTTTTGTCATTTGATGCATATTAATTTTATGCTCTACTGCTTCAGCTGCTATTTCATTAGAATGTTTACTGTTTCTTAAGGTATATTACTTCACAACAGAAATAAAATCTGTTGTTACATGTACATTTTCTTTTTGCCTTCAGCATTGTAACCTGTGTAAAATTTATTTCCTTCAAAATTAAATACAAGAAGATTATGACTACAACATTGTAACTTTTGTGATTATGCAGGTATACTGTTTGCTTTTCTCCCAAAAGTTTTTGTAAAAATTAATTTAGAAATCAACAATGGAAAAATCCAGGGCCTCCATCTTAGGTTATGTTCTGAATATTATTTTTTTTTAGCTATGGGAGGTAATGACAAAGTTGGAAACCAACAGAATTGACTTGAGCCAGGCAACACATAGACAGATTACATAAATATTTCACTCAGAGCTCCTGGGTTTTTTTAGACCTAAAGAAGAATTTCAATTAGATATGTGGAATTTATATATATATAAAAATACATATATACATACCCTACCCAAACAAAGTCCACCTCCAATTCATCCTCAGACTAATTTAAAATAGCTGCAGTTTTCAAAGCGATATTGCAAGAAACAAGTAATTTTTCTGTGCACCTGAAAATCTCTTATTTCTCTCAATATGGTGCTGGATGTGCAGTCCTATTTTCAAGACTCTTTCTAAGTGTCCCTGTGCCTTCACACAGCATAAGACTGGTCAACATTAGTGGTATCGTTTGGACTAGGAGTGTAATTTTGAAGTGAATTTTTCAGTCAGTCCCATTTATGATGGTTTGGCTCACACTGTGGACAGGTCTTGAAGAGCAGGAGCTGAATTCCCTTCAGATGAAACTAAACTGGGAGGTAAGCTTCAGATGCTTGCAGGCATCCAGTTCATGGGACTAGGCTAGACTTGGTCCAAAATAAAATATCTTTAAGGCCTATAGTGTGAAAATAGGCCTACAGCACAGTGTTTCACTCTACAAGTCCTCCTGTGCTGCTTTACTTCTAGTGTGGGCTTGTTCTTGGACCCTGCAGTGTCTTAGCTTCTACCATAAGCAAGTTTTGCTGCAGTCCTGGAGCCTTCATTCTCTCCTGACACACTCTTGTCAGCTGTTCCCAACAATAATCCTAGAGAGCTGGTAGAGAAAACCAAACAAAACCAAACCTGGTGATAATTGGTTAGGTTAATGCTTTGCTAAATTTGTTTTGGAAAAGCTAATGTTTCATGTACTCATTGGTTGTAGAGATAATTTCCCTCTCTCAGCTCTGATTTTGGTACTATACCAAGGAAAAGGAGAATGAAAGATTCTTTGACCTTTTTCATGCCAATTTTGTGAGAAAGGGAGGATGGTCTTTGCTCCTGTCTTGTCCTATTGCCTTCTCAGTGTGTGTACTGAACAGTCCTTGTGGTTGGTACCTTGAATAATCTTCACGACATTATGGTCCGTCTGGTTTTATAAACAGGCTAGGTCAAAGCACTTGCAAATTTGCTCCTTTAGTGTAGGTATGATCTGCTCTGTTGTGTTATCTCCTTAGCCTGGTGGATGGAAGCTGATGCTTTCAACTAACAAACCTACACATCCACAGGGAAATGCAATTACAAAGTCTGCATAAAGAGATGACATCTACATTTGCATGATTGCAATAAGAAATTAAAAGAGATAACTATCGGCTACAGAAAATACATAAATAAAGTATGAAACCTGGAAAGCTGAGATGTCTTGGGGAAAGGAGGGAAGGGAATGCAGCTTTTGGCAATTGAGCACCACCAGTTTTGGAGGTTGCAGAGCAGGCACGGATGTGGACCAGGTCAGTGGTCAGCTGTAGGTCACCTCATGTTGACCAGGGTGGCGGGGTCACAGTGGTTCCCTCACCAGAAGGTTCACTAAAGGTCACACAGGCTCCCAGACCAACGGAAAGTGGTCTGGGAGCTTTAGCCTCAATGACACATTGAGGCTAAAGCTCCTAGGAGAAGTACAAATAAATAGATCATCCTTTTGAAAACAGTTTTGTTTTGATAGTTATGCATAAAACTAGCAGTTCCCTATACTGCATACACTTGGAGTATTAGGCATATTCCTGTAAGTGAAAGAAGATAGGCTGCTGCCATCAAAAGGTACAGAAGAAATGAGGACCACCTTGTTAAACACAATCACTACCATCAGAGGAAATTTGTGATATTTTCCTGCCAGGATTTAAACCAGTAAGAACATGGCTTCTCCTCAAGCAGTGCAATTTGTCACAATGGACTTTAACTTTTTATTTTGTTTTCTCATGCAATATTTCATGACTGCTGTTTCCCTTACTTCAGTGGAACACTACATTTCATGGAAGTGTGCCTTTCCATTGATGAAAGAAAACTTGTATTTTTAGCTTGTAAAGGAATAAAGTGTCTGTATTTTCTGTTGTGAGGAAAAATCTTCTTGAAATGTTCCTTTTTATTCCAATAATGTTAATGTAAATGGGAACAACAAAAGGCATGAAAGACATAGTGAATCAAACTGCATACCTGAATTAAGAACACTTCATTTTTAATTCTGTATCCTATTATAAATTGCCCAAATGATAAAACCTGACATGAAATAGTTCTGTCACGGCTGCTTCTAATACAGGGAGATATCTCAAATGCAGTTCATTAAATGAGTGTCCTGTGGAGTATTTTTTTTTTTAAAGTATGTGGAAAACATAGCTCTGAAATTTCAATCAGTTCTTTCAAGATGAGCATTTATATTTTTATACTTATATTTACTTTTTATAAATACATGCCAAGTATTTATGTAAATATAACTGCATTAAAATAAATTTATATAAACTTATATGTTTGCATATATTTACATTTATATGGTGCTCTTGCAGTTACTTTTTATTCCCGACTCAATCTGGACTTTAATACCATATAAATAGCAACTGGCAGGAACAGTAAAATAGCTGAGCTTCTTGTTTTGGCCTTTGCAGCCCTGATCGGATGCTGCTGCACTGTGATGGGAAGGTCTGGCCCCTCGCAGGAGGGTAGCTGCGGCACATCCCACGCACCTCTGTCAATTGCTGAGGGTATGCCAGGCCCTGTCCCCTCACTCTCTGTAAGGTTTGAGGCCTCTGTTTTAGCTGGGGTGAATATTTGGCTTTGATTTCTTACTGGAGTATCGCCTGCATTTTAGCTCCGTGAAACGGTGGTGCCGGGTGAAGCCACTGAACCCTTACTCTGCAAGTAGAACTAGAACAAAACTTACCTCCTGCTTTGGGGAAACAAAGCCTCATGTTTTGTACACCCACGTCTCAAATTTTGATTCCTGTCTTGCTCTGAATAAAGCAGTTACCTTACAGAGACAGCTGGGTCCCACAAAAAAAAAAAAAAAAAGAAAAAGAAATGACTGTATACAGGTGTTTGCTGTTTAAGTTTACCTGAAGGGTAGACATGACATTATAACACAATTTTTGCTACCTAGTTCTGGAAAGGATCTGTCAAATGGCACCTCCCCGCAGACAAGCTGCTGAGGAGATGGGTACTTCGGTGCGTGTGTGCATGGGAAGGGGTTACAGGAGGTGGTTGGAGGATGCCTTTGAAATCTATGTCTAAATTGTCTGAGGACTCATTCTTGCTTGACATCCATTTATTATCATTATCAAAGCCTCCCTGCTTATGAGACACTGTGCTCTCAAGTCCCAGATCTACATTCCATTGCCTTGCCCTCTTGCCAGATTTCAAACACTAATACACCACTAAGCCACATTTAAGACACTAATTTTCTTGTAAGCTATCTGTAGCCTACTGAGAAAGTACAATGATCTTTGCTGCACTTGTAGCAAAGAAAATAAAATGCATTAAGAAGGTGGCAGGAGAGAGAACAGATCACTGCTTTTGGGAAGCACAATTAAACAGATTTTCTTCTCTTCTGCTTTGGTGTGGCAGATGTGAAATGTGAAACTGGTAAAAAGCAGGTTTTGTACCTTAGGCAGTGCTTTGAAAAGTGAGCAGGTGAAGGAGTCATTGGGACGCTGCTAAAATACCAGAACATGGGGCAAGAAGTGGGAGATCTGCAGTATCAACTTCTAACTGTACTTGAAGGCCCTCTAAGTACAAATTGGAGATAAGCAAACAAACAAACAAATATATCCTGAAACATGAAATTTACTGGGGACTGACAAGAAATATGCATTAGCATATGGAAATGAGAATTTTGCAGACACATGGGAACAGCAGCAGCAGCAAATGGTATAATTAAATGGATTGTTTATCCATCACATCATCTCCTGTTCACCTTCAACATTTTCAGATGGCTTCCTACAGAAATAAATAAGAGTGCTGTATGCTCAAAAGGGTAAAAAACAGCTCTTTGACTTCCCAGTCTTAAGACTTAAGGATGTTATGTAGCATATACAATAGTATTCAGGTGCTATTATTTGTTAAACATCAATAATATATTTGACTCCTCACAGGTAACTCTCTAGATTTTATACTTATTACTGTTTTTAATCTGTTTTGTAGGGTAGGCAGGACAATCTTTGCTTTGTATTAGTTTCCTAAATCCTCAGTATTTTTTTTTTCCATTTGATTAAGTATTCTCATAATTTTTTACACATTTTCTAAGAAACAGTTATTGCAAATTATTGCATGTTTTTTTTATTGTCTTCCTTACAATTTTGTTAGGGTAGCTGAACACTTTTATTACTTTACTTCAAAGCCATCCTGTTTCTACTGGCAAGCTCTCCTTGCCCAGAGGTAATATTGTTTCCGTATCTACTTTCTAAGTTTACAATCTTTATATTTACAAAACCACAGAATTTGCACATACCACCAACATTTTCAGGACTCAGTAAGCAAGCACTTCAGAGCACTGAGCAAAAATGTCAAAATGTAACAGAAACTTAAGAATAGATTACCATTTAGAAGGGAAAAGAAGCAACCCAACACACAGCAACCACACAGGGCAATCACCTTGCTGGCTGCTAGATGTAAAAGACACCAATGAGAAGATCCTTGTCAGAAGACAAAGCCTTACTGAAACATTTAGTGATACCTGCAGGGAAAACTAATAAAAGACATATTACTGGGACAGAGACAATCTAAGTTTGACAAATTGAAAAATTTGAGATCATTATGTCACTTTGCTTCTAGGTGCTATTATGATTGTGTGATGATAAAATATAGATTATTTTAAACAACTTTTCTGTACTTACAATTTATTAGCACAGTAAGTCTCTTGCTTTACTATAAGAAACTTTAATTCAAATACAGAACATACCAAAGTCCTTATCCACTCCACAATATTCTCAAATATACTACAAAAATACCTACTTAAATACTGTATCTACTCAAATACATCATAAAAGCCAATTTATTTTCTTCTTTCTGCAAGAATCATAAAAGACAATTTAAAAACCTTAACAAAATAATTTACTTCATTCTAATTAGTTTAAATCCCATAATTAAATTATATATTTATATAAACTTTACTATAAATAAGTAACCTAAAACCCTGCTTTCATCAGTTGCAGCAATGATTCTGGGGATCTACACAAATAAGTCAAAAAATTCGGTAGCACATTTGGAGACATATTGTGATGAACAAGGGAGCTCAATAAAACTGAATGTTGTCATAGTACACTTTTTTTTTTCCTCAGTAACAACAGAATTGTAAAGAAAATTAACATTTCTTCCACCATCTGAACTTTGAACTTTTTTCCTGAATATTTCACTATTGGTTAATTATGCTTGTATTGTTTTTATAGATTTTATTTTAGAGACTGGTTGTAGTACACATTACCTATTACTCCATATATATAATGGATACCCGTACTTTGGCAATGGTAGACACTCTAGTTTTTCAATTTTATAGGTCCGCTATGCTTTGGCAAACTACTGTCAAATACCTAATCTGGTGAAAAAAACAGCCTGCACTGTATATATTATTATTGTAACAAGACTTCTGTTTGCCAGATGACCTATTATGTAGCCTTCCAAGTTTCATTGGTAAGTCTTTGTGAAAAGTAAATTAAAAAAAAAAACAACAAAAAAACCTCAGCAATGTAAATTTATTGTAGTTTGAAAAAGGTATAAATTACAGCCTTCTAAGCTATCCAGAAAGATTGCTGTGTAGGAGTATGTAATTTAACAATAAAGATGTGTAATAATAAGGATATGTAATAATAAGGGGAAGCGCTGCCTCTATGACCCTGTACCTTTTTAATTTCATCTTCAGTCAGTGCCTTATGTACATCTCCTTAGTGCATTCAGAACCTCTTCATGGCTGGCAGGGGTTCACACTACTTTCTCATTCAGAGTGGCCCAGCTTCTAGCCTATGAACCACAATCAGCTTATGAAACTGCACCCTTTAACCCCCCAGGTAGGTTCAGCTTTCAAGAGATGTACAGAATAATTATCCACCACTCGGGTGGTGCCTACAAACTCCTTCTTGAACAGCCTCCTTTCCTGAGCTTTGTGACTGCAGGGTTGGCTTAAACGAGGCACCAGCGTATCCATACGAGAAGAAAGGATGGTCACCATGTGAGTCTGAATGTGTTCCTAAAAATGTTCGTGCTAGTTCTAGTTCCTAAGAGTTCGTAATAGGTGTAGTTCCTAAAATTGGCACGTACCAGGCGTAAGTTATTGCTGGCGAATAGCATCAACTTTTTATAACCCGGAATGCACAGTGTGCCTTCTAAAATACAAATAGTTGTTTATTCAGTCCTTCATATCTTTATGTTTCCAGTGCAATGAGGGCCAAACCCTGGTGCTGTTGAAGCCAAATAGCTGTTTCGCTTTTGCTCCAGCAGGGCTAGCTGTTAGGCTCCCTTTTTCCTTTAGGAATGCAGCTGCATTCCTGCCTGGAACCAGAGTGCAGATTTTCAGCTTAATGCTGAGATAAAATTTCAGAAAGAACATGCATTCACCCACCCACGCAGTGCAAACACCCCCACAAAACTAGTGTATATTAAGCATGACGGTGGTGTCATTTATTTCTGGATAACGAACAATATTTTAAAGAAAGAGATTTTCTGCTGTAGAAATAGAATTATAATAATGACAGAGGAATGGAAGTAAAAATTGATGACTAGTCAGGAACATATTTGGGTGTGGTGAAAAGACATTCAACTACCATTTATTTCAAGGTTAAACTATCAAATGTTCAAATATGACTGCAACTGACTCAACAGCATTATAGATGAACAGACACTGCGATCAGAATACATTATATCCCTACAGAGACAGCCCGAGAGGAATGATGCTGATAAACATGCCCAGATTAAGCGAAGTGACAGAAAAGGCTAAAAATAAAGGTTTACAAAAATGTAAAAATGCATTTTTTCTAAATATTTTATTGAAAAATGCCACATTGGATCTGCCAGCTTAAAAGATTATATAAAATTCATGGATTTCAGGTTCTGCTTCTTGTTCTGACAAAGCATCTGACTAAATTGCAGCACCAAGCAAGGATTTCGGGACAGAAATCAGGCCTCAGAACAGCTTAAATTGTCCTGCAGCACTTGGTGTGATTCTTCTCACTCTTCCCCCACTCTTCCACTCATTACCAGAGAGGTTCAAGAGAAGGCTGTGCAAGGCTTTTCCATCTGACTGTAGGCAGCTTCCATACGCCTAGGTTTTCTTTCAAGCCAAGCTTCCCCGAATGACACCTTGTGCTGCAAAGGCTCAGTAGGGGCAGAATCAACTTCTAAATTTTCGTGTTTTCTGAGGCAGACTCAATAATGTTGTCTCTAGCCTGACAAAGAGTACAAAATGAAATATTTGCGGGTAGGGTAATTTTGGCTAGTGTTAGCTTGTCTGAAAAGTGCAGCAGGAGGGAGGAGTGCAAACTGTAATTTTTCTGTGATTTTTTTCCATTCATTTTCTCTTCTGCTATACTTCAGTGTCTTGTAGTTCACTCCTGCAAATTTTACATAAACCAAAGTGTTATTATAGTTAATTTGATACAAAAATAATAAAAATAGACCAGTCACAGGAAAGGTATTAGACAGATGAGAATGCCCAGAGCAAAATGATCAGAGCATCAGTAAATTTATAAACTCATCTTGGGATTGCATGCTTGTTCTTCAGTATCTGAGTTCTGAGGGTCACACAAAAAGCATCTTTGCCCCATTCCAGTTTGGTTTCAGCTGTGACTGCACCCATTTTAGCTTCAATTCCAGTACAAGCACACCAGAACTTTGGAATAGGGTTTGGCTTTTGTTCTAGTTTAAGCCAAAAAGGAAAGGAAAAAAAAAAAAAAAAGGCTGTTGTTTCTTCTACTCCCTGTTACCCATTGCTCTGAAATTTTCCTTCAAAACACATATTTTTAGTTAAACTAGGTGGTAGGGCACTTTACTTCTAATAACATTACTTTAAAATTTGAGTCTGTGGGTTGTGGATTTCCAAAGAATACTTTGGGTGAGAGTCACTGTGTTCCAACATGGGTGTTATGACTAGATAAACAAAAACCTCTTCTATAAAGTAGGTCGTATTTGGAACTGGCTGGTGTATTTGTCAACTTGAAGATAATGGAAGATCCATTCATAGCTCCTGTTTATATCTCAGATTTTTCTTCCTGCAGTATACTGAAACACGTCTGATTCATCAAAACAAAGTTGAGTTTACACAAGTTATTTACTGGCAGTTCTGCTATTAGGGATTTACCTTTGCATAATACTGACTACTTATAGTGGTACAAATGGTACTATGAAAATGGAAGGGTCTGAGTAATACTGAAGAAAACCGCTGAGCTTTACTTTGGTCAGATTCAGTGGACTACTCCTAGAATCGCAGAATGGGTTGGGTTGGAAGAGACCTCAAAGATCATCTAGTTCCAACCCCCCTGCCGTGGGCAGGGACACCCTCCACTAGACCAGGCTGCCCAAAGCCCCATCCAGCCTGGCCTTGAACACTGCCAGGGATGGGGCCTCCACAGCTTCTCTGGGCAACCTGTGCCAGTGCCTCACCACCCTCACAGTAAAGAATTTCTTTCTAACATCTAATCTAAATCTCTCCTCTTTTAGTATAAATCCATTCCCCCTCATCCTATCATTACACACCCTGGTAAACAGCCCCTCCCTGTCTTTCCTGTAGGCTCCCTTCAGGTACTGGAAATCTGCAATAGTGTCTTCCTGAAGCCTTTTCTTTTTCAGGCTGAAATACACCTTTTAATTAATCGTCTACTTCTGCCCCCATAGTCTGATTTCTGAATAGTTGGTTCTCTTGCATATCTCCATGTTATAGCTTTCTTCAGTTAGCATTTCCATCCAGAACGGTTGCTATGCTCTCATTAATAGCAGCTAGGGAATATGTGACGAATATTAAGGACAGCAGCGGGAAATGCAGAAATGGTTGAAGCAGAATATAAGCAGAACACCTTCACTGGAAAGCAGCATTATTTTTTAAGTAACCAGAAACGTGCATCAAGAATTGAAGAAGTGCACACAGAGCAAACAATGTGGCACATCGTCTTCGTTGATTATCACTTCCAGATCATATATAGGTACACACACACACATATATATATGTTTTTCACAATAGCAAATGTACCTTACATTAAATTCCAATCTGTTTCTGAAGTCCCTAGCAGGGACAAAACCGTTAGGAAAAAGGATGTATACAGTCTTTGCAATCTAAATGGTCATTCAGTACTTCTGCTGTGCGATCTAAGGATAACATTGAGTCAAACATGAACATTATCAGTGATGATGATAATGAGGAAGGGAAACAGGGTGGCATCTTACAAACAGCGTAAAGCTATAAAATATTTCTACCCTGGAAGAAAAGCTTAGCATAACCCTTGTCCCTAAGTAGTAATCAGTCCTGCTGATGTCAAACTGAGATAGGGCAGTAAAATTTGCATTCTTTTGATTGAGAACTGAGATTAACATTAGAAGCCTCCTCTGATTATATCTGAGCAGAGGGGAAGTATGAGAACTCCAGAGGGAATGTAATAGCCTTTAAATGAACACATTTTAAATGGAAGCTATGAGGTCCCTCATTCCTTTGAAGGCAGAAAAAAGAATAGCTTTAGACTGGTACCATGTGAATCTCACGCAGCTTATCTGATGTTCACTAACCACTTCAGGGCTGCTGCCATTCTAAAGGCCAAAGGAAGATGTGATAGTAAGGAGCGAAAGAAAGTGGAAAATACTGGTGGTGGGCAGAACAGCTGTGCCTGCTCAGAATACTGAAGAATCCTGAACTGAGTAAGAGAAAAAATATAAAGTCACTTTTATGATTAGATACACTGATTTATTTCATGAGTTACAATGAGAATTTGCTTTTAGGCATAAAATGAAATGAAAGAAAATACATAAATCCTACCCAAAATCTTTTGATGAGATGGGGTGTCTCCATTTCTGTCCCTCATAAAGCCAGTTACAGACTCCTCACAACCTTAAAGAATTGGGGTAAATGTAGGAAGACACCTGTTGGGGTTTCAAAAAAAAAAAAAAGTAATAGACTTATTGATACAATCACTTTTATCAGTTTCTTTTATCACTATGTCGTATAGATTCAGAGTGACAAAATTTCTTTACTCATGTTCTGGCAACTTCTGTTGCAGCAGTCTCAGCCTCCAAACCTGCAAGCCTATTTTTGGGGTTTTTTTGGGGAAACATCCAGCAAGATAAACTGTTACTTTCTGTACATGTTGCAGTGGAGAAAGTTCCATGTATAGCCCATTATTTTGCTTAACGTTATTTATAGTTTAATAGACCTCTATTGGCCTTTCTTTATTGTTTCGCATTCGAGATGTTAGTATTGCATCAGGATGCATTGGTTCCTGCAAGCGTACTCAGGTTTTTCTCCAAACGCAAGTGCAGTGGATGCGCTGAGTCAGGAGGAAGTCCACTGCACTTGGTCATCATGTCCTCATGACCACATGTCATCATAGCAGCAAATACAGGCGCCTAGAGAACGAATACAAGCAACAGCGCACGAGAACTCAGAAAGGAGCTTGGAAGTTTAGGGATTTCCTTGAAAAAATTTACATGCAGACTACTCTTTTCAATAGCTTTTAAGGACCAGCTGCTCCCATCTGTGCGTTGGTCTAACCCCTTTCTGAACCTGTACAGCCGTAGCTCTGCAGTACCCTCAGGCAGTGAGTTCCACAAATCAGCTGTGCTTTTTGTTTATTTAAATCTTGTTCATAATCGTTGCTTTGGTGCCTACCAGGGATGTCTTTTCTCCCGGTCGGAAATCATGGATGCATGATACTGATTTGATGTCTCCTCAGCATATTTTTTTAATGTATCTTATGGAAAGAATTATTTTCCGTCGAAAACTCTTGCTCTCGGAGCACTGTGCAGCCCTTCAGGGATTTCAGTTCGAAAATGCAGAGTAAAATAGTCAGAAACACTGAGAAACCCTCAGATTTTTGGGCATGCTAGAAAGAGCCCGTAGACAGAAGAAATAATGGAAAAATACAAGATTTATTCTGCACATCCCCAGCAGGTACTGAGACAGCCACTGCAGGGACGCTGTTTTAGCCACCCATGAGGGTGCCCGGAGGAGAGGGCGGCGAGGAGGAGCCCTGCCCGGGCGGCCGGTCTGTAGATGGCACTGCTCCCTCACGAGTGCTCTGTGCCAGCGAGCCGTGACTCGCAGCTTGTGCTGAAGACATTATTTTTTTTTTTCTCCTAGGGACATGTTTACTTTGCGCATCCTGAGCCACAAACAGAGAAATGAGCTCTCCTTCAATGTGATATTA
This sequence comes from Psophia crepitans, assembly GCA_013399095.1. Classification (NCBI taxonomy): domain Eukaryota; kingdom Metazoa; phylum Chordata; class Aves; order Gruiformes; family Psophiidae; genus Psophia; species Psophia crepitans. The sequence continues at coordinate 260,915 of VWZZ01003941.1, read as the reverse complement.
GAAATGAAAATCCCGTTAAATCTTTGAAGATCGGTATGGGCCGTGTTTCACCTGCCTTCTGCATCAGACTGCTCACACAGTTTTAATAAAATTGCTCCTCCTGGTTCAATGGACTAAAGTCTTCGCTTTCTGTCCAATTTAGTGGGGAATTCTTTTGTTTCTAAACAGAAAAAAAAAAAAAGACAAAAGACTTGCAGGAGCCCACTTAAAAAACTTACAGACCTTGCAGTAACATGAAGACTTGAATGTTTCTTTAAAAAAGATAAAAATAATCTTTCAATTGATGAGCAAACAGATGAATTAATGAACGAACAGATTTACACACACACACACACAAAAAGAAAGATAAGTAAACAAATGTGTCCTACTTCGAGCAGCAGCTTATGTTTGATCAGGCTTTCACTGGAGATACAAAGCTAGCAAGTAAATTGGACAAGGAAGAGTTTTCTTCTCTGTTCTCTGCAGTGTGGCACCTCAGTAAACATTGCTGGGTAAAAATTAACACCAGACTGTGCCAAGGGAAGCAGCATGCTACAGCAGTTTGGTGGCTGGATGCTCTCCTTTTATTTATCATAAGCAGAGATAACAGGAATGCTTGCAGTTAATGTTTCATAATGTTTTCAAGACTAAACTTTGATGGTTTACCTCAGTTACAGCACCTCCAGTTGTTTCTTCAAAGGGACCTATTGTCTCTGGTTTTTAGGCAGTGAATTTCCATTTTCTCAGGACTAATCTTGAAGACATAAAGGTGACCATTACTTCTGCTTGATTATTTACATTGATTTGACCAGTTTATAAAGCCTTTCAAAAACCATGTTGTTACACGCTTAGCAGAACTCTTTAGAGACTCGCTGTAAAAATTTTGCAGCATGCAATTTGCACTAGGCATGCACTCAACTCTACAGCAGTCTCTGCAAGTCATCTGTCTTGAGCATAGCTTAAAACAACAGGACTGAAGCTTGCCACTGCAAGTACAGCTCCTAACGCTGTGCGGGCAAACCTGCAGTGTCAGCCTGCATTAAGGGACAGGGTACCAGCAGGATTTCTACACCACATCTGGATCTCAAGGGGCTGATATGAATAGTTGCATTTAATGGCCCCTAATAAGGCAGTGGCAGATAACCTGCTTTATAAGGAGTCATAACTGGACGGGCATGTGCTTTTTTTGGTCCCCATATACACAGTACTCAGTCCTGAGGCTGTAGCCCCTTTACCACCCTGCTTGTCACAAGGAGTTTGCACATCCAGGCAAATCTATCACTGCTTCAGCTCCTTCAGGTACCCAGAAGAAGAAGGGGAACCCCAAAGTCTTGACTCATCACATTTCTTTCATGTCCAGTAAATTGTAAGTCAGTGGCAAATTGAGGGGCATGTCTCCTGTTGAAGACAGAAACACTAATGTTTGTCCAGCCCTTAGCTAGCCACCACTGCTGCTGAAGTTAATTAGCAGACTCAAGCTGAAAGCAGACTGAATCTAAGATATTCCTGAGGAGCTGCTGAGTATTTCCATCCTTTGCCTTTTCTCCTTACACTCCTGCTACTCTCTTTCTGCACCCTGCTTGATTTCTTTATTCCTTGTGTTTGCTTAATGGTGGCTGCCATTTCCCCTGCCCCCACTTCTCACCACGGACAAACAAGCTTACCATTTTCTTTAATGTTCCAACTGGAATTATCTCTGTGTAAATTCACCAGAATGATAGCAGTGTTATTTTGCTATCTACCCCAACTGTGAGTCTTGCTGATTTAAACTCAAGTATGCTAAAATGAGTTTTAGATTATGATTCTTTGTTCTATTGTCTCTGCAGAATTCAGTGTTCTAAATGTGTTACTTTGGGAAGAAAAAAAAAGCAACAAACTGTGCTTGAGGCACTCTTGGAAAAAGCCCATGCCCAATATGTACAACAGGAAGATACTAATTTGAGCAAAAATATGTCTGTTAGACATATGGACACATTCTTTATGCATTCTCCTTTGAAAAGCTGTCCTAGTCTCCCCCAGCCCACCTCGTATCCCTCTGGTTCATTCCAGTCTGACTCCTCTGAAGTTTCCTTGACCCTTCCTTACTACTCTCTCTTGACTTTCCATTTCATGTCTTTATACACAGCAGATGAACAGTTTTCTTTGTACCTCTGACAGCTTTTTTTTTATAGTCACCCCTGTGGTTTTGAACAGCATTTATCTCTGGGCAAAAAGGCTTTTAACTGGATTATTTAAAAACAGAAAAACAACAAACCAATTTGTATGATGTTCCAAACCGAGCTTTTTAGGCAAGAAGGAAAAACAAAATATTTTGCAGAGCTGAAAGGTAAGCATTTCAGATAATGCAAGCTGATTGACAATTACAGTTGTCTTTTAAAGGGAACAATTGGACTGAGGTATTGGGAACAACTACTGTATCAGATAATATTATAAAGAAGAGAAAAGCATAACTTACTGATGCACTAACAAAGGCAAGTGCTAATTGCCTTTTAAATTGAGTAGGTTTTACTTTTGGAGGAAAGAAATTTGACAGGGGACTTGACAAGCTATGGCACGCACAGAACCATGTACATTGTTTTGTTAATGGTGTCCCTGGGTTGGGTGAGCAGAGTAACAGTAGGGGAAAAAAAAAGAATTGCAAAGTGGCCATGCCCCACTGACTGCCTTGGTCAAGGTCCTGCAAAGACAAGCTGACTTCTGCCGTGACTGTGAGAAAACCTGGGGGATGCGTGACAGTAAGTGTGGCTGTGAACAAGTGAAACTCCTCTCGGCAGTATCAGTTGTTCTTTCCAGCCCTACCTCTGGGTGCTGCAGGAGCAGCAAATCTGAGGCTTCCAGAAGGGAGAAAGTTTTCCTTTCAGCCTTCCTCTGAGACTACTCTCATAGGTCTGCCTCTTCCTCTGGATTTTTCTGTGCCTGTGGCAAAGCAGCCCCGGCTTGGCTCTGCCGCCTTGCACAAGCAAACCACTCATTCAACTTGAATCTGGATTCCTATCTTTGCAGCTGCTGTGAACGCATTACACATTAGTGTAAATACATTCTAAATGCATTTCTGTAATGCATTCCTAAATGCATTTCTGTATAGAAATAGATTATCAAAATGAGTGAGTTAAAGGCTGTCAAATGACATAATGAAAATTATTGGCAATTTTCTGACATGAATCACTGTATGTTAAAGTCCAGAGCGTTCTGTAGAATGGGGTTTGGTTCCTTCTCATCTCAGCCACCACTGCGATGATGTGAATGCAACTGTCAAGCATGGATATACTATAATGCGGGTATCTGTAGCAAACCTTGTGAGGAAATTAATGTTTTATTTTCATAGCAGGGATTTAATAATGTGCAGTAAACAAGACATAAGGCCACTGTTAAACATGATAAGTATATAAAATATAGACAAATGCGCACACAGCATGTGTAAATAAATACATAAATACATCTATAAAATAGTTGATGTGGTTAAAGACTTGCTCTTAGTGAAGTTGGGTTCCTGTGGAAAAAAAGAAATGGTGTGCAACATGTAAATGAAGATAACCATATCTGCAAAATCCACAACTAGCAGTAGGCAAATTAAAATCATACATGGTACATAATTCTTACTCAATCATTAACAATGATCTTTTAGATTTTTTATTTTCTTGAGTTGAAATTGTCATTTTATAGAAAAAAAAAATCATCTGGCTATTGTGGTCTTTATTTCTTTTTCAGAGACCTAGGCCCTCTGAGCTGACAGAATTTTGTGTAGACGAGTTATCCCCTCCTCGGCAGAGCAACACTCAGCTCGGGGCAAGGTGCTTTACAGCGGGTTTCACAGTTATCAGCTGACAGCAGAGAAACCTAAAACTGGAGTCCTGCTTTCTGTTCCAAGCTCTGGGCATATGTTCTGCTGGGTATGTGCTCCTCTGCTTGTTTTTCTCTAGTATCATCACCTCTCCCCTGCCACCTTCAAAATTTCCCTCCCTCAGTCATGTCTCCTGACATGCCTCAGTCTCCTCCTCCAAGCAGGACTCACCTTCCCCTGCTGCCGTGGGCTCCCCACAGTCCCACACCCCGTGGGACCCCTCCTTCGCCCAGCCTTGGACTGCTCCCTCCTTCCTGCACGAGACCGTTCCACTTTTGACTTTGCCACAGTACTTGTCAGGCCAGAGGAGTTTGGGGCAAGAAAATGCAGGTTTTTAAATGACTCTCACAAAGGTTGAAAGAGAGTGAAGAGGGTAAGTTTTCCACACTGAATTTCGTTACCGGAGTTTCCTCCAGCATACCTGGGAACAGTCCCTGCAGGAAAGCTGTCCTCAAATCCCCACAGCCCTCTGCAGCAAGCTGCTATGCAGAGGGTCTCTTTCTGCAGAGACAGTGCACTCGCTGTCTCCTCATCCGTGTGGGTTGAGAGGGGACAAAGTTACTTCTGGATGAACAACCTAGGCAATTCTTTGTATTTTCAAAAGCTGTGAGTCCAGATGTCAGCATATTGCCAGGAGAAGGCTCATATAAATCACAAAAGCCACTCCTGATATTGCCAGATATTAAACCGCAGCATAGCCACAGCATTTCAGATAAAATATTTCCATATTTTTTAACATTTGCTAAATAATGTGTTTGCTCCTGCTGGGAATACATTAAATTTAGAAAGAGTATTACAAGCACCTGTAAAGTGCCTTCTTATAGGAAACACTGGACAAGTTTAACAGCAGAAGTTTCTACTTCCCCTGTTTGTTAATTAAAAGATGACATATTGATTATCTTTACCTGCATATCCTTTAACGTTTTCATTGGATTTGGAAGACATATTTCTAAGCACAGCTCTAAAGCTACTAGTGCTGTCCCATGGAAAGAAGAGGATAGCTTTGTAGTTTAAGAACTGAAAAGAAGCGCAGGAAATTAAGTTTTTGGAGCTCCCACAGATATAAACTTAAGGGTGTCCTTTAGTCTTCCCAACCTTTGTTTTCCAAAATACAAGCATTCTTCTATTTACAGCTTATGCTGTTCTTCTAAAATAAAGGCCGCCACTGATAAAGGAAAGAAAAGACAAGTCATTAAAAATTGAGATAGCTACCCACAGTCAGATGCTAGGCACATCGTTCCTTTAGGCTCCTTTTGAACTTATAGATCTAACTTGCAAGCTTTTAACAGCAGTCACCTTTTGTATTTATTTGTATTTACTTATTTGGGTTTATTGTCTGCTACCTTTTGCATTCACAGTAGTAGAGGAATCCTAAGCTGAGCTTAGACTGACTCTTATTCCAAATAAACAATAAATATCGTGTAAGTGCAAAATAGGTGTTTTGATGTATGCCTATATAAAATCCGTCTAAAAATGAAAATGTATATTTTCTGACAAGAAAATGTACATCTTCAAAATGCTGTCACAATTTCATACATTCTGCTTGTAGTTATGTCCTCAATATCTTAGGCCTTTCAGTCTTCCATGTTTCAAAATATCTTGCTTTCCTATCTTATATTACAACATGAAAGCCAATTGTATGGTATACCAACTAAGAGGGCAATTTTGCAAAATTATTACAAATCAAATTACAATCTGACAAGTCCGTAGGATTTAAATTACCTGATTTCTGTATTTATCTACCTGTCCTTCTATATGCCCACTAGGTAATATCTGAGTTCCAAGAAAAGCAAAACATTTCTGTTATGTAGTCAGTCAATTATACAATGTCCAATATTGTGATATTTTCCTTTGTAGTTATATTTCTTTATTATCTGCAAATCACTTTCTTTGCTGTGCCTTTAATAAGCCCAGTACCAATAATGACACATACTGTTTCTCTGAGACAGGGTGAGAAATATGCAGAGCATGATTAATTAGCCCGGTGAAAGAAACTACCCAGCTGACAAAAGTAATCATTGGCCCAAATGACCTTTGAAGTCTCAGTGCTTTTGGCCAGAGGGTTTGGCAACTGTATGAGGGGGAATGCTGAAGTAATCCACAACTAATGCACATATTAACATTCTGAAGTTAGACTATTTCCACTGCAGAAACAGTGTTTTTTAAGAGAAACCAGTTCAGTTGTTATAAAGCCTGGTGGATTTAGTATCTTGGTAAAAGAAAGAAGGATCGGTACCTTAGTTTTTAATAATATAGTTTCCATTTCTACAGTAAAAAAGAAGCCCTGGACTTTTTAGTACAGTCAAAATATTTTTCGGCTCTGACACAATGTTAAGCTTATGTGATGGTAAATCCCACCATGGGGCAGTCAACTATGAAAGTGATACTTTTAAAATAACGATGAACCAGTTTTCACTCAACTGTAATACTACATACTTCTAGAAACAAAAAGTTGAAAGGCAGGAGCTTTGAAAACTTATACAGTCAGGACAGTGATCATTAGTCTCTATGGTTACTGAGAAAAAAATTAATTTCTGAAGAGTGTTTCGATATATCTTTCTTAGACACACATTTGAGAATGGACTGAAGAGATATCTGGTGATTCTTTTCCTCTCCACTGCTATGGAGACACTAGATGGCTCACCAAGAGTAGTTACCTGACTTTGTAGGAGTTAAGTTTGGTGAAATGAATCCATCCACAAGTGCATTGGTACAGTGATCTGTCATGTATACGCATGTATATACATAGTATATATAATTAGTGTATTGAATTAGTATTGCACAAAGCCTTATACAAGGGTCATGACTCTTAGTTGGATCTCTCGTTGCCACAATCCAAAGGAACCCAACAAAAATAGGTAGCATATGGAGGGGCTAATATTTTGCCAGAATGTCTTAATGGAATTTGCAGAATGGTGCTGGGAAACTGCTGGAGAATCCCAGTGGCTGCTGTTGCCACTACAAGCATCTCAGACTGCTACTGGATGCTTCTCACCGGAGTTCAGTTTTGATCTGGGGGTGTGCTTTTGACTTGAATCTTGTGACCATCCTCACCTCGTGTGGTTTTGCTTGTAACTCAGAGCTGTCTCATCACATGAACTGGGTTCCTCTGGGGTGAAATTCAACAGGAGGATGTGCTCCAGGAGGGTACCTAATGTGCTCCAGTCATTGCAGGGTGTTTATTCCACAGGGCTGGAGTAGAGCTAGCCTGAAATAAAACTGCTAAGTACATCCCATGTGGATGCCATCCAACTGTTTTTGGTCTTTTGCTCAATAGATCTGCTGTTGTAGGGCTGAGCAAGCTGATCATGTAGGCATAGCCGTTACGTACCACAGATCATGACTGTTCAGTCATGCCCATCTGCAAAGTTTTACTCAGCACTGCATGTGTCACCCAAGCTTGTTTCATTGGAGGAAGCATGGTGAGTTATCAATCCAGTGATCAAAAAAGACCCAGTTTGTACAGCTGAACCAGACACCTGGATGCAAAGATCCTGCTTGCTTATAGAAGCATACCTGGTTATTTCAATTTGATCCTGACATGCATCCAGTGCTTGGCTATCGCCTCCTCTCAAGTATTGGTAACTTACTAAAGTGTTTTACTCAGTAATTTGCTCAGCATGCAGTCCAACTAACATCATGGGATTGGTCCTGCATGTGCCACGTGGCTCTGAGTGACACTTTGGTCATTCCCTGGTCAGCACATCCCCCTTTGAGCCCTACTCTTTCGGTGCCTGAAAAAAGATCTTGCAGATGTCCTTGCGGGATTGGTACAGACTCAACAGTCTTACTGTGGTCAGTGCCTTCCCTACTCTGTCACTCAGCTGCAAGCAGTTAACCACACACATGACTTACATTCTTTTTCCACCCAATGCGTAAGTCTCATCTCCTTTCTGCCGGTTCTCTCTTAAATCGCAGTTGTGAGAGTAAAGTGCCCTGGGCTGCTGTGAGTCTGTGTAGCTCACCCACTGTATTAAATGAGAGTCTCGGCTTTTATGTTGCTACTGGCCTTTGCCTTCTAGCCTGCGTGGTGGTGTAATGGAGCGACATCCTAATCTGTGAGTATTGAAAGATGGGAAAATGGTAACGTTTATGACAAGTGAGATAAAAAGTGCATCTAGTCTAGATTTGGACTATGAGAAACAAGTGGCCACTGTTAGTACTCCAGCACCTCCTCATGTATAAAATTGTTCCAGGAATGCATCTACCTAAGTGTATATATAACAACATATACAAAGTTCAACAGGGTTAACCTCGTATTTCTTAGGAATGGCTGACTTAGAAAGTGCAGCTCTGCCTCATCCTTCTCTGCCACAGCTTAGAAACCTTTCTGCTAAAATAAAATCTAGTTCAAACACCTAAATCAAGCCTTGCTGAGGCAAATGGCAGACTTTGAAAAATGAGAGTCAGGCTGTATTTTTACTTTAAAGACTACAACAAGCATCAGCTTTAATCTTTGTGCAACATACTGAGGGGCTATATCACAGCAATGCCTTCATTTGGGAGTCCACTGTCACAATTATATACCTGTGTCATCTTTGTTTTATCTTCCCCAAGGATACAGATACAGTCTCAAGGCCAGCAGGTCCTGAAGATATGCAATGCAGGAAATGGTGCCCATTAGCATGCAGCAAAGAGCAACAACCCTTTTACTTGCTTTGCTGCAGATGTCACAACTCTGTAAGGCTGAAAATGTAAATGTTGTATTAAAGACTTGCCAAGAAATGCAACACATATTGTTGCTAATATCCAGAGTAGACCTGCAGATATAAAAATCAGGTGGCATGACTTGTGGATGTTTTAATAAAACATGACTTGAGGAATTCTGTCTTATTTTAATATCATTAACTGATGTTTTGTCTAAGGAGGATTTTTAATTACAACATTAGAGAAATTAAAAATGCAGCGCAGCAACTATTGCTGTCCAAAACAGACATCTCTGATTCTTTGGAAGCTGACCTTTTTTTTAATGACTTGGACCTCTCATTTGCTACCAGGAATGACATAGTGACCTCCTTGGTATTTAGATAAAGGTAGAGCATTTAAGTTTATGTGGAGGTAGTCTTCTCAAAGCTGTTATATTTTCCTCAATACTTTTGAAACTTGTGGCAGAGCTGGCAGATCAGCACTGTTAAGCTAACAAGCTATTTTCTTCTCCCAACTTGTGTTATCTTAGAACCACAGCCCTTTTATACTGCTCAGTTGGCCTTGGTCTTTTTTTCCTTTTTAGACAATACCTTAAATGCTTTAAATATTGAGGGTCAGAGAAAGGCTGTTATTTCCCTTACCTCGTGTCTCTGAATGCCTATTATTAATTCCTTCCCTAAACAAACTGACCCACCCTGACCTACTGCTCAGATTTCTTTTTATTGTTTTTTTTAAATTGTGAGAAGGTTCTGCAGAACATTTGACGTTTTGCTGGTTAACCAGAACAATACTTTGGACATTCTTCCTAACACACCTACAAAGTATCTACCTTGTGAAGCAAGCGAAAGAGCAGGAGGATAATTAAGATATAAAGAATTCTGCTATGCCAGTGTTATTCCAGACAGCAATGTCTAATGAATGAGAACACAAAGGCATGCAGCAGCTGTCAGTTGAATGCATGCCACAGTGCAGAGCAGCTCTATAAATGCTTCTGAAAGATTTATAGACTTCTATTTCTATTCTGGTATTCTGTGAGCATATTTTATTTGGAGGATAATGTAGGGGGAGATGGGATAAGGGTGGAAGAAAATGAGATCCCAAATTAGATCACAGATTAAGACGAGGGGTAGAACTGCTCATGAATTATCATGGGCTCATAATAGAGATACTGTATATTCCACACCCAAGAAAAGCACTTAATACATTCTTCTCAGTGCACCAGGGTGATTTGGGCTAAAAAAAAAAAGAATAAAAAAAATTAGATGGAATTACAGCTTGCCTTAGTGAAGTACACTTTCAGTAATTAATGCATATTTGGAAGTGTTGCTCAGGGCTTCGTTACAGTCGTGAGGCTGTTGAGCTGTTGTTCTGGAAGCCCATATACTGGGGTACAGATACATGTCGCAGTGTGTGCTGTCAAAGACCAGAACAGGTGTCTGTGCATGAAGCCGTGGCTGCAGGATGATTAAGGCAGTGACTATGACTGGACCATATGGCTATGGAAGATATATTTGCTTCTTTTGAATTTTGTTTCTTCTCATTTCTGTCTGGCATTCTCTGTCAAGTTTCCATGCTTAGCTTTATCAGTCTTCATTTCCCTATTAAGGCTCTCTGGGAGGAATTCAGCTCTGGAAATCACTCTCTCAAACTTGCTAAATCAGAGCTCAACTAAACCACATTCATCTGTACCTCATCCTTTTCACGACTATCACTGACATAATTGCTTAGGAAAGGTTACCAGGAGTTATCTAGTTTATCTCTCTGCACTAGGGCAGGATTTACTCTCAGTATTAAACCTGTGCATATTTTATCTCGTCTACTCTGTAGTGTTCGTAGTGGTGGTCCCTCAATTACCACTCTTGGCAAATCTTTCCGCTGTCTAATTGTCCTTGCTTTTAGCACTTTTATTCCTTATGTCTAATGTAAATTAATTTTCTTTCTTCAAGGTTCAGCCCATTACTCCTTACTATATTACGTTTAATCACTTGAAGTAATTTCTCCCCATATTCTACGTTACTTTTCCTGAAGTAGGTAGACACAATTATCGTATCTGCTTTTTCCATTTTTCTCTCAGCACTACAGGTTACACTCCTTTCCTGTCACTTCTTAGATCATTCCTGCTAAACTATTTATTGGTTTTTTGTTACCATTCTTACCATTTTTTCTACTTTATCCCTGTCTTTTTTATAGTCAGGAAGCCTACCATAAACAGTCACAGTAAAACCTGTTAAATAAATGAAAATTGAGCATGGAATCTCATTTTGTAGTAGCCATTTTAAGAAAGTTATTTGAATGTTTATCAAGGTATTACGTACCCAATTAGTCCCTTTTACAATTACTGAATCACTGTGTTCTGTGTCAGCATAATTAACTTACGTTAATGAATCTAATAAGTAGTCTGAAAAAATCAACCTTCTTAAAAGTAAATATATCATTTAATACAAAGTTTTTAGTTGAGGTCTTGGCAGAATCATTCAAAAACTAATTTAATCTCATGAACATTTCTGAATTTGTAATTATTCTGAGTTACAAAAATAGACATGGAAAGAACAGAAATTTCTGAATTAAGAAGGCTGTAAATGACGTTCAAGAGGAAGAGAGGAAATTCACAGGTGACTAAATCAGCTGATGCCAGTAGAGATAACTGCACCTACAGCAGTGAGGGAGCAGCCCTCGTTTATGTCAAGAGTATCTTTCATGTGGCTTCAATTTGAGAGAGAGTCATATGTCAGAGAAGCCTTTATTAAAAAATAAATGTTGTATAAAAGTAAAGCTTTGATAATTTTATTTTGTATGACCTTATTTTGTCCTCGGGCAGGCAATTTCAGAAAGCCACTTTATATTTCAAAACTGGTAGCTGTGTTTTAGAACCACACCAGAACTCTGCCCACCAGGTACCTGACCAGCCACAGCTTAGATGGGGTCCATGGCACTGCAGAAAGGCTCTGGAGACCAGGCGATTGTGTGTAATGCTTCTTAGGCAGTTTCATGTAATCCAGAATGAACTTGGGAAGGTTTGATCAGAAAAACTGCAGCAATTAGGAGCCCTTTGGTGTTATTGCTGGACATTAACATCTGGACGTTCTCTTCACTGATGAGTTTATAACCTAAATATAAAAGAAGGGTCGATGCTCAAGAGGACATATGGAGAAACTGCTAGTTACATCTACTTTGTGTTCCCAGGTTCTGGCGCATGCTTGAATATGTCTCTAAATTTTCAGAGCTACAAAGATGATTAGAGGACAGGAGCATCTCTTGTATGAGGAAAGGGTGAGAGAGCTGGGTCTCTTTAACCTGGAGAAGAGGGGACTGAGAGGGGAACTCATCAACGTTTATAAATATCTAAAGGGTGGATGTCAAGACAATGGGGCCAGACTCTTTCCAGTGGTGCCCAGTGATGGTACAAGGGGCAATGGGCACAAACTGGAACACAGGAAGTTCCACCTGAATGTGAGGAAAAACTTCTTGACTCTGAGGGTAAGAGTGCACTGGCACAGGCTGCCCAGAGAGGCTGTGGAGTCTCCTTCTCTGGAGATATTCAAAACCTGCCTGGAGGTGATCCTGCGCAACCTGCTCTAGGTGATCCTGCTCTAGCAGGGGGGTTGAACTAGATGATCTCCAGAGTTCCCTTCCAAAACCTACCATTCTGTGATAGGGGAGGAAAGATAGGTGGGTGCACATCTCTTCCTCTTAATCTTGGTTCCTAGTGCTAGAGAGGAGCCACGGTGTACACACAGTATCCTGGTGCTGGAGCATGAAAGATCTCAGCCAGAGCAGGAGGTCTAGCCTGTCATCAAGGAGACTTCAGAAAAGCCACCGTGCCACTGCAAAGATCACTTGCTAAATTCTTCTTAGCTTTGTGTAAATCACAGTGAAGTTTGTAAAATAGACTTCAGGAAACTCTTTTTCTTGTATTCCAAGAACAAGAATGATAAGAAGAATGAATCACAGCTTTACCCAAAACTGTTGCTTCTACTGACAGGTTCCAGGATGCTACATTGCACGGCTTTGATCAGAAGAATGACTGTAGTTTATATTTTAAAGAAACAAAACCAGCAAGACATTCTAAAGTCAGACCGAGTTTTATGAATTTGCATTTTGATAGAAATAGACTGTGTTTTCATAGAAATCTTTGCAATGAAAGTAGCTTTTGCTTTAGGTATTTCGTTTTTTTGGGTTCTTTTTTGAGAGCTGATGCACATGGAGACTCCCACATTGTTTTTCTTTCAGTGGAGTCATGCCCTAAACAGCACCGCTTAAATAGGCACCTCTTATAGAGCAATGCAATTACATGGTCACTCTTGCAGCTTAAAGAATTTGTATATCCTCATTAGAAAATAAATTGCAGCTTTAATCTCAGGACCATTTAATACTGCATTAGTTACACTGCCCAAACCTTGGAAGGTGCCAACTTTATGTGACAGTATGTGATTTCTTAATTGAAATCTAGACTATAGTATTTGCACATGCTATGCGTGGCGTTATAGCACACTAACCATTGCACTCCTGCTGAAGCACTTCATTCAGGAGACACGTGCCTGTTTGGCTGCTCACTGGGGCTGGTCTGACCTGAAGCATATGCTATGTGGACGAGGGAAACAGGATGACAACGTGTGGGTGGGAGACCAGACTGAAATTTTCCCAGATTCAGGTCCTTAGGAAAGCAGGGAGACCATTTCATCTCATTTAATGGCAGCGTACCATGCTGGCAGCTTGCAGTCGTTTCAGAGAACACAGTTGAGAGAAATGAAAAATCAACAAATATTATTGTCCATTTGAAAGCAACTATAATTCAGACAGAGCTCAGCAAATGGATTGCTGTTATTTAGGATCTTGGGAGAGCTGCTCATAATGCAAAGCTGAGCTCTACAAGCTGTTATTCCACAACAGCTAACGTGTTTCACACTGGACCGGTTCCGGATTTACTTTCAAGAACAGATAATTCTATCTATAACCATCAGTCTGATTCTCCTTGCACATATACCATTAAAAAAAAAAAAAAGTATTTCATCACGTCTTTTGGAAAACCTTCTGATTTGACTCAGAAATATAGGTCACAATAATGCCCTAAGAGCATGCAGTTTGCCTGATAGTCAAAGTGAGCATTCTCAATTAGTCTGAAAGAGAAAAGCTTAAAACGAAGAAGTATTTCAACAGTAAGCAAATAGCACAAGTGGAATTTTAATCCGCACCAGGTTTCAGTAGGGCTACAGAAATAAGAGGTATGGCTAGAACAAAATCACTATGCCATCCCAATGTTTTGGAAAAAAATCTCTATGTATGCCTCTATATGTAAGTCTAAGATGGCATATATCATGGGAGAGACTGAAGGAAAAGTCCATACTGGAAAAGATCTGAACACGATGCGTGTTTCACCAAGAAATGCTGACAATATTTGGCCTCCCCTCTATTAAGAATAACTCATTTGGATAACTGCTTCATAAACTCAATACATGAGAGTGTTTTTAATAAGGACCTTTGTAGGTTCATAGTTAATGTAAATACTTTTACATAAGAGAACAGACAGTAATTTCTGGATTAAGAAAAAGAAAGAAAGGTCTTGCTGGGTAACGTTCTCAAAACTTCTCTAATTATAACTGTTAATTTCTTCTGTCATTCTGATCTGGCAACATATTTAATAATGCTTCATTGCTTAGTTTCCATGCCATTGGCCCATATGATTTGCAAATATATCAAGCACATTTCCAAAATTTTGTATTTGTAATTTACTGTTGATCTTGCCACAAATTTTCCAAAATTCATACTATTTGGAAATAGAACCCCGCGTTAATTGGTGTTTGGATACTTGAAAATGTAGGATAGTGCTCTTTTTTCGGTGCTATCAGTAAAGCCACATTGGAATTGGTTTCTTCCAAATTTTTAGACATATATTTATTAATTTGTAGTCAACGGCTGTAGTGATGATAAGTAACTAAATTTGAGCTTAAAATAATCCTTACAGAAGGCCTTGGGTTGGCAAATGTCTTTTACATAAATAACAACTTCTCCAATTTAGGTTTTCATTATTTTTGATGTAAAAGAACTAGTGATACAATGGAACTGTGATAATGCAAACTGAACAGATGGAATTGGATGAAAATGCCATAAAATTCAGTTTAATTATACTTATTTGTGTTTTTTTTCTTCTTTGACATGGAAAGATCTTAGTTGTTTGCCCTTTCAACGAAAACAGTGAAGAGGATTTTGTAGGAGATAATAAAATTTAATCATATTTAGTATGCAATAAGGCATTGCAAAGTAACTCAGTTGTTGAGAATAACTTTGTAGGGAAGTACTCCACTGCACCCTCCCTCAAGAATACAGATAGGGTATAAAGGCAGCAGTCTGTATTCTTGCAAAATTTGTTGATATTTTCACAATAAGTGTTAGTGTGTTCATCAGTCCCAGAATGAAGTATCGCTTGTTTTCTTTTTCATGTTCCACAAACTTGAAAATAGCAACAAACAAAATCATATTTAGATAGTAAACTCTTTCAGAATGACTAAGTCATGATTGTGCTCTTATCTGCGCCTTTATAAGAGAGAATTTATAAATCCAGAGACTCCAGTGTGCATTATTCCCAGCTTACATTACAGAAGAAAAATTTAAAAGATCATTTATAGTTTTTGTTTTTCATACCGCATTAAGTAGAAGCCTTAATGATCTATTCCACAGTAACATCTGGAAGCCTTGGTTAGATAAAACGCTGTTGTGTTAGATCTCCTACAAACATACGGTTGGAAGAAGTCCAACTCTGAAGGAGCTCTCACTCTCAGAAATGCTTGAAGAAGGAAAAATAATGATTCGCTTTTTGTAGCTGCAGACACGAATCACGGAAAGGTGATGTGACTTGCCCAGGGATATACATGCAACCTCTGGCAGAGCTGGGATTTACGCTTTCATCTCGCTGCTCAGTGCCTTAATCAGAAAACTTTCATTCCTCTTGCAGCCTGAAAGTGACCCAGCTTTGCTGCAAAAAAAGTCCAATTTTGAGGAAATGGTATTGTCCAGCCCTTCTGAGCCCTCGTGTTCCTTGTGATCTGTCTGCATGAGTTCCCAGTCTCAAAATCTCCCTAGCTGAATTGGGTAGGATTTAAATTTGAGGGTCGTTTTGCAGGATTCATGTTACTAGAGACTGAGGGGCTCTCGCACAACTGTGCAAATGTATTTACAGCTGCCATTCCTTACATTCGCTGCAGGTGAATGTCGGAGATCTCTCAATCATTAAATTAAAAAAAGTGACTGAGTTTGTTTTAGAAGTATTTCTTTGTTTATACTCACTCGTATAGCTCTTACCCTGTGTTCTTGGCAAGCTATCCTGTTCTTTTGTAATTAATAAATTTGTATTCTACAGAATATAACAGCTGGGTTTAGTTCTTGTTATTACAGTATTTCCATTGATTACCAGCCATCACCACACAAGGGGGTTTGATATCATGTTGGAGTGAGGGGGCTGAATTTCTCTGTGGTTGACATACTAACAGCAAGGTTTGAAAGGGCACATTTTTAAAACAGTGAGCAAAATGATTAACATGAGACTGAAGGGCAAAGTAATAAAACTTTAAAACCACTAACTAAGCCTGGAGGCCATGTAAGAACATTGTAGTAGAGGCACAGATGGTGTGCATACCGATGAGCAGAAAAACATAAAAGAGAGAGCAAAACTGTATGGCTAAATGGAGAATTATGTAACTTTTACTGGGGCAACAGATGCATTATTTTCTAAAGCAAAACCCCACTGTAGACAGCAAAGACAAACTCAGATGGAAAGCTGTAGTAGATTCACTACCAAAAGAAAATCAGAGAGTGAAGCTGTGGAAAGAACAAATAACAAAAGATAGAAAATAATGAAATGGCAATGGGAGATTTTGAGATACATGAAGGAGAGTTATACACCCGGTTAGCACTTCTGGGAGCCTACCTATAAGATTTCAGAATCTCCATTGATGGTGTTGAATCTCAAAGATTCTATAGTCACCTTGTTGGGTTGTCTTGGCTGAATGCTGAAGTACTGCAGACATCAGCCCATGACCTCTTTTCTTCTTATCTCCTGAAAGTAGTGAGCTGCTTGTCTTCTGCCTTTGTACTATGTCTATTAATGACACATGCAGTAATCACTCTGGAGGGATATTTGTAAATCGTTTGTAAATCTTCTCTATTTTAAGGTGATAGCTCTTGCCATCTACAGAGGTGAAGATGCAAAGTAGAGCAGATAAAGAGGCAAATTTTCTGTAGTGCCTTGGAATAACTGCCACTGTACCTGAATTTTCATTCTAAAGGTCATGGATACTTGCAACATTGTGCATCATAAATACGTCTAGGTGATTAATAAAATGGCATTTATTCTGAATCCGTCCTGCTAGAAAGTCCTGAGCACCACGTTATTATGTGGCACCCTTTTCTACTTGAAAGGCTCAGGTCTGGGTGGGAATACACCCCTGGGAGTGTCAACTGGACATGTGGGAAGCAAAGCAACGGGGAAGGGCAGGCAATCACAAAAGTTACTGATCCAACGTTTCCTGTGTTTCCAACAGATCTTCTGAAGCACCTTAAAAGCCTCCACTCATTGGTTAAACTCTTAAATGGTTACTGTCTCCAGGGAGCACCATCAACAGATGCTAATTACAACTCTTGGGTTGCTATTACTTAATCTAGCCTATCAAATGCACTGCTTCACAGCAATAGAAAAAGATTTTCCATAGAAACTGAGAGAGTATTCCCAGTCCTTCTGCAGAACTTTTTAGATGCAGTGTGGCTTGCTTTGCAGGCATCGCATTCTGGTCACCAGCTGTGTTCAGATCCTCAAAGTCAGTTCCTAAGCTTCCTTCATTTTTAAGTTTATTGCTATTCTGCAAAAATTTAATCAGTTCTTTTATCCCCCTCTTCGCTGTTCAGTGCCTACACATGTGGAGCTCTTTTTGCATATTCAATTTAGAAAACATTAAACATTAGCAATATCACCCCTTCTGTTCTCAAGCTGACACAGTAGTCCTTGACCCTCGGGTATTTTCTGAGCTTCTCAGCTCTGCATCTGAACTCAGCATGAGAAAGTGCCATGCACAATGGGAGAAGCAAGAAAAGGTGAAATTAAATACATTTCACCTTTGTCTAATATTGTAGTGATAGTAAGGGACCCATGTCCTTGTGGATGCTGCACTTGGGTTCTGCAACTGGGCTGTCACCTTGTAAAGAAGGTTCCTGTTTTATTATCCCTTAACTACCTATGGCTGCACAATAAATTGTCTAAATATACGTATGTGATAAACAGCACTGCTGAGATGATGCAAAAACTCTAGAGATGTCATTGTCGTCTGTGTTGATGGACATGTATTCAGTAGAATTTTATTTTTATGTGTGGTTTCAAATTTCACAGCTCTTTAGAACAGATTAACAATGTTAGAAACATGGGTGAAATATACTTAACTAGGATATTCTGTGCCAAAACTAAATCTCTGCCCTTAATTCAGTGGCTGTAACTTCTGCATTCTTTCCATATTTTAGGCAGGAAGGATGAGACTTAGTGCCATGACTTGGCCAGTGGCATTTATTGAACTTTCTGCTATTGTAAAGCCATGTGCTAGTATCTGAGGTCTGAGCATACTCTCTGATCCTTGTATTGAGAAAGTCCAGTTACCTAAAGTACTCTACCTCCCACATATAGTGGAGGTACAGCTCACTGAACCATGGCATCAGTACCTTTCTGGATGTCGTGGAAGGCTTTCAGCAAAACCAGGGCATGTTGCCAGAAGCCTGCAAGATATGGTAGACAGCAGTATGAGTTGGGTTTAAATAGTCAAGATACTTATTAAAATGATAAACGTAACTACACGACTTGCTTTGTCCTTCTACATAACATTTCTAAATTCACTAAACTATACTCATCAGATGCCTTTTAATAGGCAACACATTTCTGTTCATAAGCACTTAGTTCTAACAGCAGATACAAAAAACTTAGGAGAGACAAGCAGCAACAGTATATCTGAATGATTGCTGGGTGAATCACTCCTATACCATAATACTGACAGCAGTCTCTTCATGTGTTTCTCCACCTTGCAACAGGCTCTTTGTCACGAGCTTTCTCTGTTCCATGTATAAATCATCACACACAAACCTATCTAAGACGCCTGTCACCCCAGCACCTAGCAATGCGTTTGGGCAATCCCACTTTATCAGGGCTGGCTTGGCTCTGCTGTCGCAGCGTACAGCTCAGCGTGACAGGCCCTCCTCTCGCTGCTGCAAGGCCATTGACGCAGGGAGGGGGAAGTGAGCAGGACAGCGGCACTGAGAGTGACTTTCTTGCTGTTTCATTTTTTCCTTCCCAATGCATTTCTACTCTCTGACCAGCATATGGTCATTTACGTTGACTCCAGAAGTGTATTTAAGAAATCCTGGGTCGAACTCACTCCTGTACGCACTGGTTCTTTGTGTGCCCTGTCACCATCCCTGGCCCAGCTCTGCTCCTCACAGCAGGACAAGGCCTCCAAGGAATGTCTCTGCCCCAGTCTGTCCCTCAGCCCTCGCTGCTACCCACCCTGTCCATCTTCCACCCTGACAGGAGGCTCATGAGTTGCAGCCGGGAATCCAGAATGGACGCTGGTAGCTCTATGCTGCTCACGGACCATGAGGGTCTGTTCACAGTGGATCGGAAGAAGACCCTGTGGGACAGTCATATAGATTTATTTTGTCTTAGCCTTCTTTCCAGAATTGCTTCTTATGCTGACAGGATGATCTAAGCAGGCTAGCAATCATAAATACCACACAGAAATAAGAGAAAAAGCATCAACTACCTGGATGCTGGTGAATATTTATGGCAAAGGCATGACATGTTAGAGTGGATTTTGCTGCTTAGTTCATCCAGCTCATAACCTTCTTTCCCTGTGTGAGTCTCTTTCCCAAGAGCTCCCCAAAAACCATCTGCAGGCTTGATAAACTGCTCTGTTGGCAGTGACATCTCATTCTCTGTCTTTAATTTTTCCTGGGAGTCTTGTGATTGCTCTTGTTCATACCATATGCGCAGACAGGTAGTCATAAAGGAGAAAGGAATAAAGGGCCTTTGGAAAGATAAAATCTAGGAAGAAGCTGCCTTTGCCATTGCCAAAACAATTTTTCTGGGTCTTCCCTACATTGTGTCTCTGAGTAGTTCCCAGGACAGAGGCTTTGCTGCAGATCACATGGAGTGCTTTGCTGGCTGCAACTAATTTTTGGTTGCTCTCTGCTCTGGTACACCTCAGACATAGGTACAGATGAATACCAGGATGAGTGAACTTCTCGTGGAAGCTCTGGAAATGTTATGGAGACTCTGTGTACAGAGCTCTCCATAGAAAATGGTCTGTGGCTCTTTCAGACAAAAATTGAGCACCACTTGCTTCTAGGGGCCCCTAAAACTATCTCCTGTTAGATCCCCACAATGTCAAGTCCAACGACACAGCACAAGTTCAGCATTTCTTCAGTTTGTGAGGGGTCTGCTAAACACTTCATGTTGAATTCCCTAGCTGAAAAGAAACTGGACCCTAAAAAATAAAATTACTTCTAATTGTTTAACTATTTCCCATGCACTTTTTGTTTTTATGAAAATAACTACTAGGTTCCCACCGAATTGGAGTGTTTCACTTCTATTGTGCAGTGATGCTGACTTGGCTTTCACAGATTGGCTAAGTGTTGATCCTTACTTGTTAATACAGGTGTTATTTAGCACACATAAAATTAAATTCAAGGTAACTACTATAAAACCAGTATCTTGCTGGTGTGTGTGTGTCTGTTTATTATGTATGCAACTTGTTATCTTACAGCAGATTGTATAGCTTAATATGCAGATACTTTATAGACATCTCATATTCATGATTTTCTTTTTAAAGAGAAATTAATGAGCCAAATAATAGCAATTCTAAACACATACAGCAAAACAACTCAGTGAAAGAGGTTTTCATGACTAGAGCTGATGAAGTTGCAGGACTGTGTCATTTTGGGAAAAAGAAACAAACAAACAAATGGAAAAAAAGAGACTTGGAGTGAAAAATATTCCTGGATCAGAGAAAAAGCCTAAGGAAACACGCTGATTAAAAGATGAAGTGCGCTCACCTTTTGACTGTTCCAAATTCTTAGGAGCCAAAAAAATTTACATGCCTAAAAATCCTAAATATTCAACATTAGATAATATTATCTTCTGCAGAACACAATTGCTGTTTCCAGCTGGTTCGTACCAGGACTTCCTAACTTTTCAGCTCCTCACATCTTCATTTCCTCCCTGGCCAAACTCTATGAAGTAGAGTGAACAAATGGAGCTCGAAATATATTTTAAGCTAATTAAATTGATTACCTTTGCTTAGAGTCTAGGTATCTATACCTAAAGCTGTAACTGTTGGAACCAGTATCAGTAGTAGTGCCAGGTGATATACCTTGCAAAGCACTTTGATTAAATTTTATAGGTAACATTAATGAATTGCTTACTGAATGTTACAGTTAGGTAAACATTCTGCAGCTATAGAACTGAGAGCCTGAGCATTCTCAGTTCCTGTGTTTCTTTGAACAGTGTTTCTCTTCTTATTTCCAAAAGTAAATAAAATATTCAGTATAAAATAAAATAAATAAAATATTCAGTAGAAAAAAACACCCTGAAAAATATTGGTTTATGGTAATGATCTTAATAATTCCAATGCAAAACCAGACCTTTTCATCTTTTCATAAAGAATTTATAGGTGAAAATAACCTTTTTGGTTATGCAGTAGTTCTTAGTTCTGCCAATGAAAATTCAGTTGTGCTGTCATATTTTTATAAGATGCATGCTGTATATCCAAATATTTAAATACATCTCTTCAACTTTTATCTGCATTGATATTATCTTTATCTTTATTTTCAACTTTCACCTGACAATCCTTTTTTATTTTAAACACTGGAGAACTAATAAAAAAAGGCTAGCTTCTTCTGTAAGATTAAGGACATTATTGTTAACTTCATTAATGCAATTCATAAAATCTTAGCTTTTTGCCAAGAATTTAATTTTTTAATTAATTTAAAAGTATTCATGGGAAAGGAATCACTTTTAACTATTGTTGCAGAAATTTGAGTTCCATTTGGAAAAGGGTAATCATTCCTCTTTGTTTGTTGTCCTCATAAGCTGTCCTTATCCCAAGCCATGGGTTTCACCTTTTTTGTCCAACTGGTACTTAGTTGCTGGCTGGGACTAAACCATGACACCTAAGGATTCCAGATGCAAACAGACATTGACAGCCAAAAGAATACTTTCTGTGGATCTTATGATGTTGTGAAGATGTGTATCCAGCCAGGACTCTTTATTATTCAACGAATAACTGTGCTGCATGTTGCAGGACCTACAGGCCAAGGAAACTGTAGAAGAAAAACAATGAAGGCCTGTTATCACCCATATTCATATTTGTAAATGTGGGAAATAATGAAATAGAGCTGAACGACAGGCTTCAATAGAAATTCTTCTGGTTCATATTAGACACCCTTGCAGGCTTGTGCTACTCAGGAAGTCCAGTTAGAGCAGTGTAAGAGGGACTATTCATAAAACAGAATGAACAAGCTTTGACACCAGTGCAACTGCCACACAGGTTTTCTGATCTTGTCAGGCAAAGTTTCTTTGCCCCAGTGTCAAACTGAAATTAAGTAAACCCATCTGTGAGGTCCCTCAGAAGGTCAGTGGAGTCTCAGAAGTATTTTTTGGAGAGAAATAAGAGCAGTGCTGGACATGGTGGTGACTGAAGAGGTGGCCAGTGAATGGCAGGGATCCCATCACAGATGACTGATGCCAGGACAGTGCAGTACAACTCAGTCCTGTCTGAATGCTGATGACACCAGTCCGCGCATCACAAAATCACAGAGTGCATTCAGGTTGGAAGGGACCTCTGCAGGTCATCTAATCCATACACCCTGCTCAAAGCATCCCTCAGGATAGACCTCATATACATGTATGACTACAGTGAAAATAGCTTGTATGCTGAGATTTCTAAGGAATGCCTCCTCCTGTATTTTGTTATACACTATGAATTTCAAAATAATTTTTACCCTATCTATGGGTGTCTCAGAGGTGGTAACTAACATGGCACCATGCTGGGGAGTGGACTGAGAAATAGTTCCTCTGTTATAATTAAGTCAGAAGCTATTTCTACTTGACAACAAAACTAGTTACATGATCTCCCAACAAATTTTGCATGATGTTGGCAGCTGGATTCCACAAAGCACGTGAATGACAGAAATATAAGCCAATTTATTCGTTTATGGTCTGACAGCAAGCAGGGAAGGTAAGCCAGCATACTCATTATAGTAACTTTTCCTTAGAAGAGTTAACCTTACAACCACTTCTGAGCTGAGAGTCTGAGTCTTTGTGAGTGTCATGGTTTTACCCCAGGCAGCGGCTGGGCACCACGCAGACGCTCGCTCAGTCCCCCCATCAATGGGATGGGGGAGAGAATCAAAAGAGGAAGAGTGAGAAAACTCCTGGGTTCAGATACAGACAGTTTAATAAGTGAAGCAAAAGCCACGTGCACAAGCAAAGCAAACCCAGGAATTCATTCCCCACTCCCCACGGCAGGCAGGGGTTCAGCCATCCCCAGGACAGCAGGGCTCCGTCACGCGTAATGGGTACTTGGGAAGACAAACGCCATCATTCCAAACGCCGCTTCCCCCCCTTCTTCTTCCCCCCAAGCCCCTTATAAACCGAGCATGACCCCATATGGTATGGAATGTCCTTTTGGTCAGTTGGGGTCAACTGCCCTGTCTGTCCCCTCCCAACTCCCCGCACCCCCCCAGCCATCCCGCCGGCGGGGCGGTGCGAGAAGCAGCAAAGGCCTTGGCTCTGTGTGAGCATCGCTCAGCAACAGCAAAAACATCTCTGCACTATCAGCGCTGCTTCCAGCACAAACCCAAAGCACAGCCCCATGCTGGCTGCTGTGAAGAAAATTAACTCTCTTTCAGCTGAAACCAGGACAGTGAGACAAACCACATAACTCCATGCTGCTGGCTCAAATGTTGCTCGATGCACAGCTATTCAGGCTGCAGGTGGTCAGCTGGGCATGTGGTAGGTGACCCCGCCTACAGCATCCCCCAGCCAGGGGGGAGCACCTTCCACTTGCAATGAACTGGTTAAGTCCAGAGCAGGCAGAGGGCCGTTGGACTGAAAGGAGAAGTTATCCCAGTTATCGTGGCAGTTCTGATAAAATGATCCATACCAGGATACTAATTTTCAAGTTATTGTTTATTTTTGCCAGTATTCTATTGTGTTCTTTCTTCCTGACCTGTGGAAAATTGGGTTGAGATAGTCATCTTAAAAGGCAGCAATAAAGTCTGTCAAACAGGTTTCTTTCCAAATTTCTGTAGCATATCTCCTGCATTCCCTCAGTTTAAATGTGAAAAGTAAAAAACCCCAAATAAACATGTTTGTCTCCCAGGAGTATAGCACCTGCATAGATAAGCTGATGCAAAGATATCTAAACATGAGTTGAAGCAACATCTAGGAGTGGAATGTATTTCATAACCCAAATCATCCCAAACTTTTTGTATCGCATACAGAATTAGTATGCTAATGTTTGCACTTTCAGTTTTAGACAGATCTTTCATCAACCTGCTGACGTAGGCAAAATATTTCCTTTATTGTGTGTTAGGACCTAAAGTATGCCAGAGTTTTGAGGTGAGTCCACGCAGATCTTTCCCATACAGAGCACTATTTTATGTTCTAGTAAAATATGGTATTTTCTTTTCTGCTTAAACTAGAATGATTAGCTTTCTGAACCAGAGAAAACTGAAACTATCTGGTAAGAAAAAGCAGTGAGAAATGTCTTAAACATGATTCTACCTCTATCCATTGCGTCCTTGCTTCTAGTCTTATTTTCAGTCAGCTCATTGTCTTGTTGAGTTTCAAGAGGCCCTACATACACAAGCTTCCTCTTGTGCCTAGAGAAATTCGACCTTGAGACCTGTTTTTTTTTTGCTCCTTGCTGAGAATTTTATTCCCCTGTCACACTCTGCAGCATCTTGAACCGTTTCTCTCCTGAGCAAGTTCATCTAACCTCCAGGGTATACCAGCTGCTGTTTTGTTTTTTTTTTTAAGGGAACAAAGAGCAAATAATCCAGACTCTGTTCATCTCGGTCACATTTTTTGGAATAAAATTAATTATATGGTGACTGCTGAGTTTATTTATGTTGCATTATATGCAAATGACTTCCCTATTAAAACAAAAACCATGGTTATTTCATTTAAGTCTGAATCTACCACAACAAAAATTCAGCAATTAAGCTTTCGGTAAATTATGACATTAGGGTTTATCTGTGTTGTACTGGAAAAGTGATAATAAACTGACAAACATACAACCAGGAGTCCAAGTAAGGCCCACTCCCACAAAGCCAGTTACAAAGCACTGCAGAAGAAAGAGCAAATGAAACAAAGTAAAACCTGCATTACCACACTCCTAGTCTGAATACAAGCATAAAACCCAATCATCCTGCTTTTTAAATCTGCAGATTTTGGTATCATGCCAAGATAATCAAGATAATTGCCAGCTTGTTTTTTCTAACATTAAAATAAAATTGTTCAGCAAGCTTCTTCATGGTAATCAGGAACACCTCACATCTGCATTATGAAATGGACAATTTAAAATATTTAGCTTAAAGTCACAATACAAGACAGATGGCATCCTGTATTTCACTCATCAAAACAACAGGACACCTGACTGAAAAAAAAAAAAAAAAAAGATCATCCCATCAAACAGGACAGCTGGCCATCTTACTCTAACATTCGACTTGCAGATATGCTGCTCAGCTTTAGTATTGTCAGGTAAAGGCCAGGAATGCCTTCTCTTCCTTACTTTAGTTTTAGAAATGGCAAGTTTTCTTCCAAATTTCTGAGGAGAAATATTTCTTGACATCCCCTTTATGGACTGCTTCAGGACATTGTGTGCTTCTGGCTGTGTGGAGGCAGAGGGTGTCTCTGCCAGAGACACAGAAAAGGCCAAGTGTAACGTCTCAAAATGAGGCACCTCCTCCCACTTGAAAGCCACCATCCTTAGCTGAGATGAAATCTCTAACCTTCTCCTGGACAGAGGGCCATTCCTTGGTAGAATAGAATAGAATATAATAGAAGAATAGAATAGAATAGGATAGAATAGAATGGAATGGAATAGAATAGAATAGAATAGAATAGAATAGAATAGAATAGAATAGAATCATTAAGGTTGGAAGAGACCCCAAGGATCGTCTAGTCCAACTGTCCCCCACCTATTACCCACTAAACCATGTCCTTAAGTAACACATCCAACCTTTCTTTAAACACTCCCAGGAACGGTGACTCCACCACTTCCCTGGGCAACCCGTTCCAATGCCCGACCACTCTTTCTGAAAAGAAATTTCTCCTAATCATCTGCGTTGATGATATCAACCCAGCTTTCGCTGAGACATTGCCTCAGTCCTATTTCTGGTCTTGAAGAGGGATGTCTGGGACCTTGTGCTCATCCACACCCCCTGTCACTAAAGGACAGGTGAAAGGTCTACCTGTGCAAGACGGCTGTAGAGTCCCTTTGGCACTTTTCCATGCTGCCTAAATACTTAATTATTTCTTGTATTTGAGAGGAGCTGCCACCTGCTCCATATCCTGATATACAAAATAACACCAGGATGTGGATGATCTGAGTTCAAATCGGCATTCCAGACTAGAAAGTGATGGTCAGTCCCAGCCTTGGTCTTTTATATGAATGAGTGAGAGCCAGTCTTCAGCCATGCTGGAGCTGCCTGAAAGCTTATTTAATAAATGTTCATCACACCTGTAACTTTCTCATGGAAAGTTTCAACTGTCAAAAATTTCCATTTCTAAGGGACTATCAAGATGCAACATGGCTGGGGCAGGCAGTGGCGGGGTAGTGGGGCAGGGACCTCCTGCAGTGACCCCATCCCACCGAAGGTGGCGAGCAGAGTGGGGCCACGGTTGGTGACCAGGACAGGTGAGACCGGGGCAGGCAACAGACTGGGCTGAGTACGGGGCTGGTGGTGCCATAGCTCAGACCAGGATCAGGAAACGGCCTGAGATCAGAGGCAGCTCCTTGGTTAACAGCATGAAGGCACATGAGAGGAGGCCACTGGTGAGGCTGGCCAGGGTCATCAAGACCAATTAGTGCACTCAGGGCTCTGACAGTAAGCTTGATTCAGAAATATTCATTAAAGTCAGCACCAGACTAAACTTCATTTCATCTCCTAGCAAAGGGTGATGGTGGCAGGCAAAGGAAGAGTGCAGAAGAAAGGAAGAGTGCAGAAGAAAGACTGAAACCTCTTGCTACAAATGCAAATTAAAATATGTTCAAAGCCAAACATGGGCATTAATAAAACATATCCTACTGAGATAATTCAGCATATGAGATTATCTATACAAAAATGCAGCTAACAAACTGTCTTCTTCATTTTCATGTGAAGTGAAATAAACTAAAAGCTTTTCAGACCAGTATGTAAATCAAGACCTAAATAAAATCATGTAATTGTTGACCATCTGCTTGCAAAGAACGTTTTTGACTGTGATAAGCTATTTAATGATGTTGCCCACACTAACAATGCCTATGAATTAGATGAGTCATGTGCCTTGCAACAATTTGCTCTTGTGTGTCTTTTCCGAAATACCTTTATTGTTGTTGTTAGACCCTGACACTGGAATTTATCCAAAGTAGGGTGTAAATAAAGCTGGCTGAGAGCTCAGACCTCAGAGCTGAATGTCGAGTTTGGTCAGATGAATGCTGTTTCAAGCTCTGCCAATGACCACCACTGATATTTCAGAAAAAAAGGCAACATTTAAAGGAATATAATATACCTGATCATCCTGATCATGTTTTGCAATACTGTCCATACCTTATAAATTCTTATTTAAACCAAATATGATTTACTTTATCCTCTGTCACATAAAGTTTTATTATCCAGCTTATCATGTGAAATGTATAGCATGGCTTACGTGATTGCGAGAGAAACTGAATAAGAGATTTTGAGTTTTCATTTCAGAACACAACGTGAAAGAAGGTGATATTATTGCCAACACATGGCAGCAGCTGAACCAAGCCCCAGGCTAAGGGACCTAAGTCCCTGGGAAAAAGAGGAATAGCAACTCCACATATCAGGATTTCAGAACTTGTGGATAGTGCGCAGGATGCAATTCTCCAGGCTTATCTCGAATCTTCCCAGGATACTTGGGTTTGTACCTGTAGAAGTCAGATTAGTGGGTTGATTCAGTCACCACATTACTAACAAAGGGGAAATAAAAGAAAAGTGAAGGATCCAGCAAACTCATCTCTGAAAGGGTTCTGTGGCTAGCACTATGTCATGAACGCTACAGTCAAGTCCTTCTGCTGTTAATTACTCGCTTGGCTTGCAGTCGAGCTGAACAAAATGCCTCCAGTAATGCTCCAAATGATGTGAAACACGCTTGTTTCTTAGGTTTCATTGCAAATGAAATCATTACAGTGCTTTTGTTGAGATTCACAAAAACCTTTAGAGTGAAAATGCATCTTTGTTGAGAAGAGAGGAATTGGTATTTATAGCATAAGCATTGAAAAATGCTAGTCTTTGCCTTTCTGATGTGAAAGACAGTAAAACTTGCCTGAGCTTTATTTTGTATTCTCTGATCTTTAAGATGAACCTCAGGAGTTATAAAGATAGGTGGAAAAATGAAACATGAGACTCTAAATGATAATTTATCACATTTCACCTTGCTTTATTCCTACTACTTATAGCTCAATTAGTAAGAGAAGAGAATTAACTCATTAAAGGGATAGAGATGATGCCTTACAGAACTTGAAAAATCTCATTACTTGTGTGAAAGATAGAGTGGGCCTAATTTGCATTTATGTAAATCCACTGGAAGAAATGCAATTATACTAGCATAACTTAATGTGAAGATGAATCAAACTTGATGTCTTTCTTTATAGCTGCGGGGAAAAAAGCTGGGTTTCACAAAGACCTTTAAGGTGAAACTTAGGGTTTCTAGCTGGTGAGTTATTTCAATGTTTCTGCCTTGGGAAAACAACTAAAAAAATGGTTTTTTTTTTTACAGGTAAAGTGGGGGATTTACTGGGAGTTACTTTTAGGTTCTTTGCATATTGGTCATGTATAGATTGTAACTGAGCTAGCTGGTCAGGAAAGCTCAGTTTGGTTGGGTTACCCTGCAAATTCTGCCCTTTGCAGCTAGCGACATCAGGCTCTTTTAGCCAGGACTCAGAGATATCTGGCCTGCCTGATATCCACCACATGGTGTCACCTCAAAACCCGATCAGAGACTGCACAGTGCTGGAACTCATCCCCACAGCAAACAAGTGTGCCACACATATAAAATGGGGATCACAACCACAGTTTCCCTCACATACTCCCGATGGCTTAACCGGACCAAATATCAGCTCTGAAGGGAAATAACCAGGACCTGAGGCCTCCCTTGGGCTG
This sequence comes from Psophia crepitans, assembly GCA_013399095.1. Lineage (NCBI taxonomy): Eukaryota > Metazoa > Chordata > Aves > Gruiformes > Psophiidae > Psophia > Psophia crepitans. The sequence goes on along the minus strand of VWZZ01003941.1, from coordinate 232,030 downwards.
CTGCAGACCAGCAGTAGGGCTGCAGCTTTTGCAGGGCCGATACTGCCTGGAAGACAGGGCATTGCCGTGCCAGTGCGGGTACCTTGAGCCAAGGCTCTTGGCTGCAGGCTGGGTGCTGCAGAGCCTTTCCCTGCGCTGCCTTGTTTCCCACAGCGGATCACAAAAGCAAAGCAGTCAAGGGTTTGGGAGACCAGGGAAGGAAGAAAGACAGACTAGCGAGCGTGCGATTAGTGGGTAGGTACATGTGCTTACCAGATACTAGAGTCCCTGTTTGAAAGGCTCACTCACTAGAGCTAGGAAAAGATAGACAATACGCTTGATACCCTGCCCAGCACTCCCTCCCTCCTTACAGTCCGGGCTGTCCCCCTGCTCAGAGCACTTTCCCGGTTGGGCTCTCTGAGCATCCTCCCTGAAGCCCTTCACATCCAGACACCATACACCTATAAATTTCTGTCATTCTGTTTATCTGATCATGACTTCTCCTGCCCCTCTCCACTCACAGGTGATCTCCTTGCCCAATTCAATGGCTCACCTACATCACATGTTGCCTCACAAGATAAGCCCTTTTATCTTAGAGGAGATTATTAAAGTCAGAACACAGGTACTTATAACAAGTCTTCACAAATAGGGCAAGAAAACAAGACATCCCCCGTACCATCATCAGTGATGATATCAACCCATTTATATACTTAAAACAATTTTTTTTGAGAACAGATGTTTGAAAACAGCAGTCTAGGGAGATGCATCTCTCTTCCCTAAATTGCCATGGAATATAACCCTGGAAACCTTGGTCCCTCTTTACTGGCCTGAATCTTATAGAGGACTAGTTTTTTAAAACTAGGAACTCTTCAGGACATTCTTCCTTTTTTTTTTTTTTGTTTTTGTTTTTGTTTGCTGGAGTTATTATATGATGTTCTTAGTTACAGCCAGTTCTCTGGGGAATTTTTGAGATGGGGCAGAATTGAAAGAGCTATCACTCACAGAAATGACTCCGTGGAGTCAGCAAGAAAGTAGTTATCTGGAGCTATATTATTTTCTGCATTTCAGACCAGATTTCTAAACCATCATTTTGTACAACAACTATGTTATTACTCTATATCAGAAGCAAACATTTCAATAAGTAAATTTGGTATACTGTAGTCTAGAAATAAGTGTCAGGAAAAGGATGCATTGTCCCCAAAAGATCTAACCTGAACTGACACTGATGTGTATCTGGATGCCTTTTATATATGCATAATATCCATATTTATATAGAGATTTATAATATTTACATGGAAGTTACATATTTACCTAGAGAAAATATATAAACAGATATATATCAACATATATCAACAATCAAATATATCAACATTTATATATATGTGCCTATATTCATGTATCAACAGAGATACAATAGTATAAGTGAGAATAAAATCAGATTCTTGGAGTTAGTTGTTACCCAAACAGCAATTCTAATGTTTTGTACATTTTTAAGACCAGAAAGAAAGGCCATTAAATAATCTCCAGCATAACACAAGAACATTCAGAAGCCACCTGTGAAGTCTCAAGACAAGAAGAAGCACTAAGTGGCTATGTCTGGTGTGTTTATAACTAGCTCAGCTGTCTCTAGGTGAGAGTGAGGCATAGACAGGTTCCGTCCTTTGAAATGTATGGTTTAATGCATTAATCCAAGGAAAAGAAAAAATAATAGGCACTCCATCCCAGTTGCCACAACACTGCCACAGCATCCTTGAAGATGCTGCAAAATCCAATTGGAGGTTTCTTGTCTATGTTACTAATTCAGCCCCATTTTTTGGCAGGAAAATTTTAACAGGTAGTAATGCCGTACATGTTTTGTACATAGTATCGGAAACACAGTAATGTGTATAAACACAACTAGAAAAGTACTGTAGTTTGTTGTAGTCTGAGCGCTAAATGGGAATTAAATTAAGTAAGAGCACAAAAATCAACAACAGGAATGTACAAGTCACCTGATTATAAATTGATTTTCTTCCTAAATTACCTCTCAGCACAAAACCATACACAAAATGCCAGATTTAATCAAGTTACACTAGTTTAAAACTTCTATCAATTTTATATGTCCTCTTAAACTCATTTACCACTCAAATATAACAAACATGATTATGAAATTTTCATAGATACTTTCGTGTACTGCCTTATGCAAGTAAATACTCTGTCTCATTGTTTTGCCTTGTGAAATAAGAAAATACAATGTGGAAATCACGGTGAGAGAGTAACTGCAGTATCTTGCAATGCCATTTTTACTGCCACTTTCTTATTACTGAGCTTTAAAAGATCCCCTGGTTTTGATCTGTTACAGAAAAACTGTTTTAAAAACAAAATTTCTTTCCCCAATGAAATTATTGGTTTTAGGCAATTCTCCTCTGGCTACCATGCTGACTGTCCATATGTAATAACATATGATTAAGGTAACCTGGGAAACCAGTATTAGCAGATGTACAGGTCTACTGTTTTTCATCTTTTCCCATTTCTTGTCTTATCTCATTTCAAAACCATTGATAGAGTACATAATACAATTCTTGGTATTGAACCAACAAATACAAAGATGTTAGAAGACTCAGGCTACTGGGGCAAAAAACGTTCCTTCCCCTGGTGTGCAGAGAAAACATGAAATGCACCAAGGATTTGGAAAACACACATCTAGAGAGCTGTCTCAGGAATGAATAGGAAAGATGTTTTTATAGCTGCAACCAGTGGCAGTTCCAGCTACAACTAAAATGCTGAAAGCAGGGATCGGAAAATGATTTTATGTAGCTCTACTAGAAGAGACCGGGTATAGGCTGATCAGTTTGATCATCACACACTAAACTTGTGTGTGGGTGAAAATACCTTCCTGTTGATACAAAGACAAGACTCTGGTGCTCAAGTTAAGAGTCCACCAGAACATTGGTTCAAATACAACTGCTCTTTTCTAAATAGCTCTACCAAGCTGCTGTGGTCAAAGAAACACCTTGGAAGTTAGACTGGGGGTAAATCTTGATTCAGGGGGAGGCGGAGGGAAGGGAAGTTGACAAATCTACTGTTCCCCCACTCCCCCACTCACAGAATGAGTCGTTCGAGAAAGGAATAAATAGCTACCAAATTCCTGACTTGTCCTTTCTTAGTGACAGTGGGTGTGCAGAAGGAAAGTTGCATGTCCCACCATGACACTTCTCCGGAAGCCACTGCACCTCCATAGCTATGTGCTGACCAGTATCTCTGTACTTCTACTTACCATAATAATTACTGTACAACAAGGCACTGACAATTTACAGCTCAATCTCAAGAGCACTCTGGCCAATCGCCTTTGCAAACAGATATTTTTAGTGAAATTTCTCTTTGAAACTGCCTGTTCAGTCTTCAGTTTGAACCAGTGTCCTGGCTGTGGCCAGGCCGGGGTTAATGCTCAGGCCCGGGCCAGGTGAGCCGGGCCGGGCCGGCCGCTATTCCACACCACGTGACGTCACGCCCCTATAAAGGGACTGGCCGGGAGGGGCCCGGGGCTGCTCCGGGACGGTCTCGCTGCGGGCTGCGCCTCTGGTCTGTCGGGTCGTCGGTCGGTAAAGTACTGCGTTTGTTATCGCGGTTGTTTACATCCCGGGATAATTATTGCAGCCCTATTGTCATTTCCCCTCTCCCTTTGTCGGCCCATTAAACGGCCGTTATCTCAACTCGAAGCCATTTGCCCTTTTGTTGCCTCATTCTGCCCCGTGTTTTGCTGCCGGGGCGGTGAGCGAGCGGCTGCGTGGGGCTCGGCTGCCGGCTGGGGCCGAACCACGACAGTCCTTTTTGGCGCCCAACGTGGGGCACGAGGAGTTGAGATAACGACAGGTCCGACCCGGGTGTGTTTAACAAAGCTGCGACAAATGTTTATCACGATGTTTACGCAATCTCTGCTCACCGTGATGTTCTGCTTGGTCACCTGGCTGTGGTATGTGAACCCCTGTTTACTCTATGCAATCCCCGCGGTGCTGTTTGTCACCTCTGGGAGAGGGGTTCGTGTTCTCATCCTGTTCTATTGTCTGGTATCAGCCTATGATAAGATCGCATCGGGGGTCACGAGCGTGGGCTGGTATCTGTATGTAGCATTTCTGTGGTGCCCATACCTTGGACAACATCTCTCAGAACTGATCAGTAATTACAGCCTGTCCATGGGGCAGACTGAGGGGGACACCTTCTCCCACTCATTCACCCCCCCTTCTCCCTTTTGCCTGGTTGCTAGAGTTCTGGAGAGTTTTCAATGTCCTTGGGATGTGCTGACCAGTGTGGTCCTGTTAATAGCTGTCCTGAATGTGGCCCAAGTCCTGTTTAGGGTTGTAAAAAATTGTTTTAAGAATGCCACCCAAGGATTTTCCCTGAGGCTGGATGGTCAGGGATGGCAAAAAATGGATGCTCAAAAAAATCCCAAATTCCCAAGGTTTTCAGTTCACCTTAAGAGAATACGCTAGTCAAATACAAAGGAAAACCTGAGTCTGTATAACTACAATACAAACCCCTGGTGCTTTCAAGTTAAGAGTGGCCATGAACATCTGCCACTCCATACCTACAGAGATGACCAGTGAGATCTGATAGATGAACAAATGATAGCACAGGCAGAAAGCTACAGCACTCTTGGTACTCCTTCGCAGGAAGAACAAATGGGCAGTACTGGGGTTTCTTGCTACGAAGATGACTGAAATCCTGTCTCTGCTCTGCCAGAAATCAAATACAGCAAGCTCATGCTCAACAAAGCAGCAGAGGCTTCTTTTTTTTAGTAAGCATTGCAGCTGAACCAAGCAAGAAGTGCTTGGTGTACTTTGGCAAGGAAAAAAAACCCTAGGGAACTTGGAGAACCAAGGTACGGTGCCAGAAGACAAGTGGAAACTAGCTTCAGAATAACTTTCTGTGCCCCCTGTTAAAAAAAACCCCAGCAACCTACCCCATAATCCTGTAAGAGGAGACTGTGGGAGGAAAGAAAGGTCTGACTCACAGCAGAAACAAAAAAGTAATGTAAAAAGAACAACCTCTATATGCCATAATAAAGAGACCTCATATGCCGTTAATTACCTCATTATAGAAGGGTGTAAAGCAGATAAAGGAACCCAGTATAGAATTACTAAATCAAATGGTATTAAAAAAGAAAGCAGGGAGGAAAGAAATTGCTCATGATCCAAGTTGTGCCATTTTAAGCAGATGGAAAAAAAGGGGTCTGTAAAGGACAAGGAAGAAGGATGAAATGGAATAAAAAAGTTTGGACATAATCTGCTGTACTGGAAATGTCTGTAGGAAATGAATGGGGAGATTACATTACTGCCACCAACATTTTGCATATGTGTCTCTGTTCCTGAAGAGATTTTCTCTTTCCATATCCTTAATCACTTTCAGATCTCCAAACACAATTATACCCCAGGTTAAAGAAACGTTAAAAAACCATGCGGTGTAGCAGTAAGTGTCAAAATGTAGACATCAAGTGTAACATTTCCCTGACATTTGAAGACAAATGACACTAATTTCACGCTGTATCTACCTAGCCTCTGCTGTTACATGATCCGCGATTCTGTAGGAAATGAAAGGAGATGAGCACTTTAGGTACTGTAAGTGTTCTGGCTGCAGTACACCAGCAGTGTAAGTTACACTTTTCAGCTCTGCTGTCACAGAAATGACCTGCTAGATATTTTGGCACACGCACGCTTCCTGCTTCTTTATATTCCTTTGAATTGCCAAAACAAAGCAAACAGGCGAATAGGCTTTAGAGACCATGGCATAATGCATTTGAACAAGGCCAGTAACCTTTGGAAAAACAAGCAATCACGGAATAGCATAAGAAACACAAAGAGCTGCCTTTGGATTTACTCATCTGTGCTCAACGCAAATGGAGCAGGAGGGTGGTATAGTAACCCCCTCTGTTCCTCCTGATATGAGCTGTGCTGGGTAGTGGTTGGTATGACTTGGATCCTAAATGTTAGGTATTTACTGCTTTGGTCCTTCGTGGCTATACAAGGGATTGCAGGGGTTGTGCTCCTTTACTTCTTTGGCCTCTTGAGCTTCTGCTTGGGGGAGAAATCCTTCTTCCAGGCAGGAAATGTCCTGCTTATGAGTAGATATAAGACTTTTTCCAATACCTCTACTATACAGTACTCTCTGCTATCTTCATTAGCAGAGTAGCTGAAATTATGAATAACACTGAAAAAAATCATCTAAAAAGGGGAAGGTGTAAACGCTCAGTGTAAGGTAGGGGAGAGAAGGGGAAAAGTTACAGTTCTCTGCTGGCAACATACTTCTGGGTGCACTAGATCAAGATGGATAATAAAATGCTAATATAGCCCTGTTGTACCCTTTACTAGCTAAATTCTGAAGTTGACATCTTCCTGGAAGGAAACATAGAGCTTTCCAATCATTTTGGGTGTGCACTTTAAAATAAGTGCTGAGAATATTAATACCTCAGAGACTGACCTGTGAGTGCCACCTCCTACCTTTCAGCGTCTTTGTCCCTGTCCCTGTGATGCATCCTATTTTGCAGAGGGGTGATTTTTGATTAGTAATTGAGGGCGTAAGCTACATGTGAGCCAAGTAGTTTCTTATGAACATATGTTATCAATATCAGTAGTGCGGGGACCCAGTATACAGTTTATGCTAAACCACATAGATCTGTGAGTACGTGACAGCCTAACACTTCACATAGATCTCCAAGTACCCTGCAGGTCAGCACTTCACATTTGCTCTGCACTGATGGGTAGGAGCTGGATACTGAACAGGCAGCTGCTAGAAATGATGCACTTGAAGTTGCCCATACGTAAATAAGAGAAAGGATGTGAGACAGATGAGAACAGGATCTCACAGTACAGTCAGGACTTGTGAGTCTTTTGCAATTCTCTCCACATTGCGTATCTAAAAAATTAAGATAGGTGAAGCACCACTTACCTTTTAACTTCAGTTCTATTTTGATGTTTCTCTTTTCACACTCCCTAGTCTCATTAGACAATTTACCCAACTGTAACAAGACCCAAAAGAGGCAAATTCACCCTAATGTAGAAAACTTAAAAAATTCACACAGCACATAAAGCTGTTATTTAAATTGTATGTGCAGCAAAATAATTTTAAATCAACTCCAGTTGTGAATTCAAAGTGTTGCAGTTAAAAATAGCATATTATATTTCAGAATTAAAATATCATCAATTTGATTTATTCTAATTTACTGCAGTTTTAGATCACCTTATTTTGAATACTGAATTTGAAAGGTGTTTTATCTTAAAGTTCCTATCTTTGTGTATTTTGATAATTTTTTCTGATACTGCCTGATAAGTCTGGAATTTTTATTCATTCCTCACATAAACAGTTTAATTTAGCTTTTAACTAAGCTGGTTGCACACACTTCATGACTCTCAAGAGGGAAGAAACTCTTCAAACAGGAAAACATAACCTGTGGAGCTAACAATGAATATGACTTTTTGCTCCTTTTTTTTTCTCCACTCTTGTATCTCAGAAAATGGAGAAAAATGGGACTTTTCCAGTTTGTTCTGTCACTAGAACTAGTGTTTGACAGGTGTCCAGCCATGACTGGGAGTTACTAGTGGTTTCACATCTAATTATTAGACTGGTCTATCACCCTTCAATTTCCACCATTCATATTAGTACAGACAAATTCACCAACTCTTCCCATGTATAAATTATAAATAATTGTTCCTGCAGCTATAGAACTCAATAAACATAGCTGTATTTATTTATAGAGTTCAGTGCCAACAATGAGGGTCCAGCTTTGCTGCAACCCAAAGCGTGGGCAGTGAGCCAACCCTATATCCAGACCCTACTGAATGAGCGGGGGCACAGCCCCATACCTACAGATCTGAATGGTGCTAACCTGCATCGTCTTTGTTTGGAGCCTGATTAGAGGTAGCTTGAAACTGTCTGCACATGCCTTTTGGGAAGCAGCTTGTTACGCTTCACTGGCTCTTACTCATTATTCATGGCTTATTCTTCCTCCTGCCAAAGAGCATCACAGATCTCAAGGTCAGAAGAGCCTGCAGGACGGTACCTTGCTCACTTCTCACCTCTCCTGGGCTCTAAGGCAATATCTCATTTACCTAAAAAAACCACTAGGAAACACTAGGAATTTGTAGTGTTTTTTGAAACCATGTCACACTTTCACTACCTCTGACATTCAGAACAGCAACATGGAAAATGTGAGATAAATATCAAGGGCTTGATCCAGCCCTTTGGTACAACAGTTGAGCATCATTTCCAGTTGTTTAAAATCAGCTTTTGACTGTGTATGACCTCAAAATGTGGGAGGCAAAACAGGAAAAACTCTTTTGGCTGTGCATATCTCAGCACAAAAAGTGATGGCATTTTATTCGGGAACTGCTGCAAGTGATTTTACCTTATTTTGTTATGTGAGAAATCTGATGTTCAGTTTTAATTTTACACTACCAACAGAAAGCAATAACTCCACCACAGCAAAAACGTAGGAACAGGCTTTGTAAAGAAAACAAATCCAACCAGCCATATGAACAGTGCCCACACAACACAGTATCACTCAAAACCACTGCCGTTGTACTTATTCTCTTTCCAGCACTTTTCAGAGATGTTGGTTAGGCTTTTGTTTTACATGATGCTCATTCCTGGCACCACAGAGTTTCAGAGTTCTGTGTTTTCAGAAAAGTAGTTTTAAAAAAACTTATAAGCATAGTTTGGAGGCAAAATAGATTTATTTATTTGTCTGAAGATTCCTTCTTTGTCCGACTCTATTCAGCCAAAAAACTCCAGAAAATTACGTTTGTCATACATGTGGCCAAGAATCCATAATATCTGCTGTAATGGAAGAAATATAGATGAAGGGAGGAAAAAGGAATGAGTAAAAGGAGAAGTGAGACAGGACAGATTCACACAAGTAACAGTAATAAAATGCCTAAAGAAAATTAAAGGGAAAAGGATGAACAGAATAGAGAGCAGAACAAATGATGTACTGAAACAAGTTAAGCAAAGGAGCTAAAAATCTGATAAGGGAACAGAGATGACAGAAACACAAAAGAAAAAGAAAAGAATTAGGTAAAAAAATCCCAGAGGAGAAGCAGAAATCCAAGTGCCTGTTCCTTCATTTGTGACACAAGCACTATTTTTCCATTTAGTTTGATGGGAATGAGATAAGACTCTTAATGAAAAGTAGAGAAATAGAAAGTATTCTTGAAGATGAAGGAAAGGCAAGAAGAAAGTGCTCCTAGAGAAAAATAATAAGAATTAATTCAACATTTTGAAGATGAAAAGTACTCTAAACCTGATATATATTATTACTGGGAATTGTAAAACTCACAGAAATTGGGAAACACAATTTATCACTCTATTTTAACAACTTACAGTGGTTTCTCTTTCGGTCATAGAAAAAGGTCTCTGAAGAAACACTGAAGTAAAAGAATTGCCGTTTACAGTTCCGCCTCTTGTAAAGTTTTTGCTTTTTATCTTTTGTTTCCTCCCCTGCTCTCTGATATGGTCCACTGAAAATGGGTATCACTCTTTGGAATTCACCTGGTACATTGATCAACAGGGTACGTGGCACTTTTGTGTTCCTAAAATACGCTCAGAGGACACAGGAGAAATACTTGCATGTTAAGAATGCTTCTCTGTACCAAATCTGGAAAAAAAATATCCGTCCCTAACCCACCTCTGGGGCTGAAAATATTATTTTTGTCATTATCATCTTATACAATAGTGTGGCATATAAACGTGATGAGGGAAAGGTGTTTCGTTGCTGTCATCGTACAGGAATTCTGAATTTCAGTGCTCCAAACAGAAAGGAGAGTGTAAGGGAAGGGAGAAAAGGGAAGAGGAAGGGAGAGGGAAGAAGTAAAGGAATATATCCAGTTCAGTGGTGGAGTTCAAAATATACCTCAGCACAACCCTCCCACTAACACATGGATGTATTTGTATATGTATGTTTATCTATATTTTTAGATATTTATATGTTCATATATGTATGTGAAACTTCTGTCCTCCCCTTCCCTTTGACTTTGACTCTCCATAGTCACAGTTTCCTCTTTTTTTCCCTCTTTTGTAACTACTTTCCTTCATTAAGGGTGATAAGCCCAAAAAAGTAATGGGTGATAGAGCTAACTGACCACACTGGGTAAAATATAACAACCTGAGAAGCCCTGCAGGATTGCCTTGGGAGGGGAGGAAGGCAATGGACATCACTTGAAAACGCAGAAGTATGGAAGGCATCAGAGCCTGAGTTGCAGAGGGGGGCAGAGGAGACAAAGAGGAGCTTGGATCAAATCCCTTTGCTGAGAGGAATGAGTACGAGCTAGGTTTAATGACAACGCTATTAAGTGAAGTGTTTCTGCTGCAGCAAAGAAGGAAATTGTTGTGGTAACACATGTTTTACTGGTAGGGACAGAGAGGAATGACTGGATTTCTTGGGTATATAAGAAACAGCAGCAGGATTTAATGGCAATACTGAGGGGAAAAGAAGTGAAGAGAAGTTAAGAACAATAGCACCAACTTTGTGACACTGATGACTACAGGAGATGAGAGAGTTTCCAGAGGTGACAAACAAAGAAGAAGATTTATGTGAAAATTGTGAAAGTTAACCTCCAGCAAAATGTGAAGTATCAGCAGAATCTGGGAAAGGAGGGCTCTGTTGCATGATTTATCTTGCTGAGGATCATCTAAATATTATAATTAGCTTCTAAAATCCTCCGCTTCAAAACATTTCAGACACCTACATCGCTGGGTTTTGTATTTCCCAATTAACCAACAAAACTGTAACTTGACTAATTTTGGTTTTATCTGTGACTTCCTGGAAGCTGAGTGAATCGATGAAAGGAAAACATCACATAAGGCTGAACTTGAGAAAGTTCAGTCTTGTAGTAAACACAATCGCTTTAAAATAGCTCCCACTGTTTTCAGTACATTTTAATCTAACTTAAGGTTAAAAGTCAGGCTCTCCTTAGGGACTTAGTTTTGCTGTGTTTCAAGTGCTTCTGGTTGGCTTCCAGCTGCCATTATTCTTGCTGTCTCGTGACAGGAGAGGAAAGCAGTTACATGGGAATGTAACATGGCATTCGTCTTTCTTCAAGATGCATTTGTGAGTGGGACTTTGTGTTAGGTTTGGGTGACTAGAGTCGCATGTAATGAAAAAACCTCAGGTGTGATCGGTGTTTTGGCCTCTAGTCCCTTTCACAGTGTGCAGTGCTGGACAGGTATGGAAGCAGTCTAAAATGTTATAGTCCTTCCTGGGGAAGATCACTCTAGACAGAAAGTATGGAAATAGCAGCTCTATGAAATCAGAAGTTTTAATGACTCCTTCTGCCTCAGACTGCCATTTGAAAAAAAAAAAATGGTAATTTACCTGCACTTTAAAGATACTGTGGGAGGTGACCTACTTAAAGTTTGCAAACCATTTTCCTTTATAATTTTTAAACAGTGTTATTTAGCTAGAATGAGAGCACTTGTGAATAATTGTAACCATGGGCTTGAATTCATAATTTTAAGGCATCTTTTGTTTAATAAATTCACACTGTGAGCATTTCTACCACCTTCATTGGTTTCAAGTACCTTAGTGAAGGTTCAAAATCAAAGATATGCCCTCATCTTTATGAAAGACCCTTCTCTCATTGTTAGCCTACACAATAGTAATAGTAATTAATAGTTACAGCAATAGTAATCGTAATTCTAATTCTAAGTGTAAGTAGTAGCAGTAACAATAATAGCTGACAATAATGTCATCATAATAATGAAGCACTCTGGTTCTAGTGACTAGAATCTTCCCATTGATTTTGATGGATATTAGATAGAAGATCAAGTCATCTAAACTTAACCTCCTTGACTGGATCTTTGTATAAAACTTTGTGTAGAACTGTTAATGTCACTGTTCGAGCAGGAATTCACAACATGTAGCTTTCAAAGTCTAATGACCTCCAAAGATACTAAAAGCCTTAGAGCCAATAGAGATATTGGTTTTGTGGCATACTGCAGTTTTCCCCAAGCCATTTTGTGATAACTCAGTGTTCCATAGGTGATAATTACTGATTTCTCTTCTTTGTCCCACAGGAGCTGATGACCTTATCTCTTCCTTTTCTAACATCCCCTTTTTCCTGACTGGTGCCGTCTACATTTTTCTCTCAGATTGTCTAATTGAGTAGTGTAATTAAATTAAACTCAGAGCAGGTATTTCCAGTCTAGAACTGCTTTGAAATTGCTACTTCTATTTCAGACCTAAAAACTATCTATTTTCCTCCATTTTTTCCTATAAATTTAGCCATGTGTTAGTTCAAAACCAGTTATCAACTTAATAAAAAATCTTGACTTGCTGGTCATTATCATTCCCACTGTATAAAAGATGAAAAAAGATGTATATATCTATGTTTTAGACTGTATTCTGAGTTTTTCAGAATGTTTTGTATAGTCCCAGTAACAGCCTGAGCAGTGTTATTACAGAGAAAAATGGAAGGGCCCTGTTCTGTGAGTAGTCACACATCATATACAGCTGACAAAAAAAAAAGAAAGCAGAAATGCCTGGAGACGGTCAACCAAGGCGTCAATTTTCTGCTGAAACCTTAAAACCTCTGTATCTGAATGGAGGGTTTTGGTTGTTTGGGGTTTTTTTTGGGTTTTTTTTTCCCCATAGACTAGTATAGTTGTAAAAAGATGGCGAAAGTAGAACATATATCTAACCCAGAAAGGTAATCACATCCAATTTAAATCCAATCTGCACTTCTGACAGCAGTCTACATGTATATAGGCAGGTATCATCTTATTATGCTGTATTACATTACTCATTGTGATCTGAAATAAACATTTGTGAAACTTTCTACTCTGGCTCAAGGACAGGACCAAAAATGAGAAAGTAGGGAAATGTAGGTCTTGTAGAGGAAGACCGTGTTTTGGACTAGCAACTGTTTGCTTGTTTGTTTCCTCTAAATTACATAGCATTATAATTTGCTTGCTACTATCATATATCAAAGTCTGAGTTAGTAAATGATATGGTTTCCAAGCTATGACATTTATATTATTGGTTTTCTTGGTTTCCAGGAAATATTCTTCCTCAGGGAAGTTAAAGAGCAGCAAAAAGAGAAGCCGCAGTTACACTTTCTTAAACCAGAGCCCATCCCTGCAGCTGGTGGGAAGACCCTGGCTTGAAGGAAACCTCTTGGAGCGGCACTGGGCCCCAGGGGAGGAATTGCCCAGACCCTGTTTATGCCCTGGGCTTGGTGGCAGTTCATGGCAGCTCAACAGTGCTGCCGTCCTGGCAGTTTCTGCTGTCAGCAGATCTCTCAAGACTGAAATACAGCCCTGTGATTACTCTCATTATATCTATTATCCCAGATCCAACCAGCTCAACACAGGAATAGAAAAAAAATTATGCTAATTACTCGCTAGGTGTGACTGTTGTGGGGTAACAAATTCTTTCATATAAGAAGCCATATCAGGAAAACTGGTGAAATTTTAAGAGTACATAAATAAAGTGCTGGCTTCCTTAGGGAAAAAAAAAAGTATCTCACACAGCTTTTTAAAGAGCAAAATTAGCAAAAGCAGAGAATCTTTCCTGTGTCTGCATGCCAACTCCATTTGTTTACTTTCCTGACGTCTGACTCCAATCTTGCTTCTGAAAGATGTCTTATTTTGGAATCAGACATCAAACTAGATCACAGACCTCATAATAATTTTTCCAGTGTATCATGATGAGTATGGGCTTGATATGCTAACAGGTAATTCAGATACTGGTAAGCCCACCTATATCAGCTAGGTAATGATTCTTTTCTGCTTTTTAATTTCATTACAGTAACATAAGAAAGAAACTGTAATGCAGAGGCATGGGCATGACTGTAGTGCAGAAGCATAGGCATGTGCAAAACATGCTATGGTGTATGAATTTGCCCACAAGCAATTAATCTATAGTAACTGCCCTGAGTAGACTCCTCTCCCAACATATATTTTGGGGTAGCAAATGCTGGTTTTACTCAAAGGCAAGCAACTTAATGTGAATTTGCATTTACCAATGAATAATTGCGCAAATGACCTGACTCTGTAAATTCACTCTCTAGCTTGCTTTGTGGTGGATTGTTCATAATTTCATATGCTAAAGCCTGACTACAAATGAACCTCCACATCTTCATCTGTCTTAGCAATGCAAGAAACTGCTTACGTTGGAAAAGTCTGCATGAGAAAGTGGGCAAGTTATGTCAGCAGGAAGCAGCGGCACAGTGGCCTAACTGCTTTTACACTGGGATTGTAGCATTATATTACTATCCCCTTTCATGTTGCAATCAACGCAGGCTAATGCAAAACTTGTGCATCGATTTGAACTAATATATATGCTAATGTACAACAGAAAACTGCCCCTCCTCTGCTTAAAATGGTGGAATAATATGCACACAGATCACCTGTCTAAGCAAAATCCCCCAGGATCTGGCTTTTGAGTGTCTGTGCAATTACTAGAACAAAGGTGGATTAAAGTTAATTTGCACCTTGTCACCTTCATAGGATTGACTGCTTGTATCGTTCATGTGACAAGTGAAACAAAGATGAAGATTTCTTTCTCAAGGCTTCACAGTACACTTAAGTGGGTGCTTTCTTGTGACGCGAGGTTAACCACAGGTAATGGTTCATTCTGTTCTGTTTCCTTGCATCCTTTCTTTTACAGTGGAGGCATATGGCTGATGTTACAAAGTTCCAGCCAAGAAAGTATCTGATTTTTGTCTCCTGAAAAAGTGAATGGGATTTCTCACTGGCAAAATTGTGTCTTGCCCCTAAAGGTGCTGAGGACATGGGGCACTTAATCATATAAACTCAAGAACTAAAACTGCTCCTGGATTTAGATAAGTTAAACAGGCATTGATGGAGGACACTGAGATTCAAGATCTTGATGTGAATGAGAGAATTAATTGGGAATGTCAAACTGCAGGTTGCCTCTCTTACCACTAAGCTACTGACTACTGTGGAGGTGTGTACCCATTGGGTGGTGGTGAGCTCTAGGAGTTCAAACACCAAATTGGGAATATTTTCCAAGCACCTTGAAAACAGCTACTGATGTGTTTTTAACACATCAGTATTTTCTGATTAAAGATTTATTCAATGTTTTCTAATTGCTTCTAAAGCTAAGCAGTTGGGACTTATGGGATAATCATATTAGGAGATTTTTGCAATCATCATAAGTGTTAATTACTATTCTAAAAATTAAATGTATGCAATTAAGTTCAAAACTAAGACAAACAGGTCATTTCCTACTATTACATGATGTTTACTTAAGACACCAAGCAGGTTACTTTTGGAAGATATTTGAAAGGATGTTCTTTTTAATGACAAATTCTGCAGTAAGGAAGAACAAAGAAAAAGATTCTGTGACAAAGAACAGATTTTAGAGCAGCTGCAAAATCACTAAGGACAAGAGTAGACACATGTTACAAAATTAAACAATTAGCAGTAATTGTTTAGAATAATTTCTGATTTCTGACTTCAATAGTGATTTTGCCTGAAAAAGAAAGCAAATAAGGACTGAAGAATCTCAACCACTTGCTGCCAAAACAGGAGAGACGAAGAGAGGCCATAATGAGTTGCATCTTATCAGCATCTTCTTCAACGCAACTGCTGTGGCTGAATGCTGTTAGTGCAACAGATCATCAGTCCTATCCAATTCGGCAATAGCCGAATAAAATCCACAGCAAATACCTCAAGGACATCTCTTGTGCTTTTGATGAACTGGTTTATCCAAGCCTTACCTACACTGAATAAGAACTTGTTAACTGTGACTGGGAGATCCTGCTGACCACCCAAACAGTGTTGGTACATGTGGTAGAATATGGCTGTGTCCATTTGTGCAGCTCCTTGCAGAGCACAGGGACCATAGTAACAGACACTGCACTAACTAAACCAATAATAAAGTACAGGCTGCAGCTGCATATGAAAAGCAGACATGTTTCTTAGGTAACAGAATGAAGAGAAAAGCAATATAAAAAAGTATTTGTGACAAAGATTGTACCTAACCTCTAGGTAACTAGATTTAGTCCCAGATGAATAGATGTGTTTCAGAGAAGTTAGAAAACCAAAAGTGTGTTCAGTCTCCCAGTCACCAGCCTGTCCTCAGCCCTTGTTTCTGCTGAAGCCTTGTTGTCAGGCCCTATTTTGCCACAGCTGTGATAATCTGTGTCAGTTTTACATCCAAGACAGTGTTATTTCTTCAGTTTCAATATCTCCAGGTGAGCAAATCCCTATTTCTTTTCCTACTTGTATTTCATCAGTTCATAATACTAATTGGAAACTACCTTGATAACAGTTTTCAGCCAGGGCTTGAAGAGCAATTCCATCAGCACACAGGCTTCCTCAGGGCCACAAGAAGAATAACTCTGAGAGCCTTTCACCTCCCATTGGTTTTTTCTTTCTAATAAAGTCCTGGTAACATTGATATGTTCTCCTAGAATGATGTCCATATTTCATCAGATGGATGGACGTGAGGAAACTGTTGAAGTCCTCTCTCATCGGTCCCTGCTCTGTATCGCTTGCATCAGCAGGTAGTCATCATGACAAGTTCACCCTCTCTCTCCCTACAACACACTTGGTCCCAACATCCCTGTGTTTTCTGGAGGAAAGGTTTAGTAAACAGAGGATCTGCTCCTGGAAGAACCACTCTTGGAGACAGCCCTCAGAGGAACCTGTGGAAACCAGTCAGGGAATGGGGAAGGAGGGATGCAAGACCAATGGTCGTGATGCATTGTTCCCAGGTAAGTCCATGATGGGACACTGTTTCTGTGAACACACAAATGCTGATGTAATCGGTAATAACTGAAGGCTGGTAATAACAGTTATAATTGTATTCAGCACTATTTTGCTCAAGTGCAGTAGCTTTTAACTTCCCAAAACTATTGCAAGTGAGTCTACTTAGTTAAATGATTAAAAAAAGAACAAAACCAAAAAGACTTGTGCATAATATGAAGCTGTGTGCAGCGTGTGCTATGTTCGGAGTGCCGCATGCAATCACAGACAGGTTCAGTCCAAGGCAAATCATTCTGAAAAATCATTCTGACGGCATCTGATACTTCTCACAGTGTTTGGGGAGACAGAAACAGCTTTGGACATTGACATAAACATTTTTTCTCCCTTTGCAATGTCATTTATTTTTCTCAGCACATAATCAATCTAAAGGCTTGTTTGAATACAGGGAGACGTGCCATTGCTCTGCGTCAGGAAAGGTTTCTTACTCCAAAAGATTCCCACTTGCTACTCCCGTGCCTGAAGGAAAAAGTGGGTAGAGCAGCCCTCTCAGTGCTTCTTTCTTTCTCTCCAGCCAACTCTTTCACATGAACCTGCAGACAAATTTTCTGTCTCTTTTCTCTCCTCTACTCTCCTTTCCTCTATTTGTTTTCACTCCAAACTCTTTGTGGTACCTGAATTACATGAAGAGCCCTAGCATGGGGGAGGGTCCCCGCTATGAGGCTGCCTCAGACAAAGTCCTGTGTCTGCTGTCATCGTAGGTGTGGAGTCCACACACCACACGTGCTCCAAAAGGAAATTAGCTTTGGGAGTGAAAACACAGCAGTTGTGTCAAAATGACACTGTACTGTCATCGAGGCAGGGCTTTTTATCTCATGGTTATGCTGCTTCTCTGACACCAACTAATATCTCTGCTTGAGTACCAACATGGCTGCCCTTACAGGGAATTTGTAACGTATCATAGAATCACAGAATGGTTTGGGTTGGAAAGGACCACAAGGATCATCTAGTTCCAACCCCCCTGCCATGGACAGGGACACCCTACACTAGACCAGGTTGCCCACAGCCCCATCCAACCTGGCCTTGAACACTGACAGGGATGGGGCAGCCACAGCTTCCCTGGGCAACCTGTGCCAGGGCCTCACCACCCTCACAGTAAAGAATTTCTTCCTAACATCTCATCTAAATCTCTCCTCTTTTAGTTTAAACCCATTTCCCCTTGTCCTATAACTCCCTGCTCTTGTAAACAGCCCCTCACCAACTTCCTGTAGGCCCCTTTAGGTACTGGAAGGCTGCAATAAGTTCTCACCGGAGCCTTCTCTTCTCCAAGCTGAACAAGCCCAGCTCCCTCAGCCTGTCCTCAAAGGAGAGGTGCTCCAGCCCTCTGATCAGCTTTGCGTCCCTCTTCTGGCCTTGGTCCAGATGCTCCATGTCTTTCCTGTACTGGGGACCCCAGAGCTGGATGCAGTACTCCAGGTGAGATCTAATGCAATCTGTCCTGGTATGCAAATGTCCTTAGTGATCATCATTATGGTTGCTGAAAATATATATTTGTATTAATTTACACACATCTATATGTACATTTGTATTTACATACATATGTATATCTGCAAATTCATACACACATGCATACTCACATCCTTTCTGTCAGTTGCGGTGACACAAGTAAACTGACTTCATGATCAGCAGGGCAGATTAACCATATATAACATGAACAGAGGCATTTGCCTGATCAAGCGGAACAAGAAGCAAAGGCAAATTTGCCGATTCAGGGAGAACATCCTACTGCAGTTACTATATTAGATAGGCATTTTGTTCCACCATCTCTTCTACAATGCACTGAAGTCTGCCATCGATCTGTACTTGTAAGTGTCAGAGTTAATTTAAATATAGAATGGGGGAAAAACTTCTCAGAGATGGGATTTAAAAGTATTTACAGGGCTGAATCAGGAGGGGTTGTTAGTGAACAGGATCTTCTACAAGGTACAATAATTTCAAACAACACCTCCCATAACTGTGAAAAGAGAGCACTGTACAGAGAGAAAGCTCTTCTACAGTCCACAAAATCAGTTTTTAAAAATTAAATCTAAGAAGTTAAGTGTTTTGGTCTGGGAAAGTTGCTTTAAACAGTTGAGGTTTCCCTGACATTTACTTGCCTAAGGGAAACTTTAACTGGAATAAGCACCAAGTGCGCACGTGTGCATCACCATATATTTAAAGTAAAATCTTCATTTTATCCTTTTATTTTTGCTTGTGAATTAAACACTTATGAAAAAAATATACTACTTGTTCTGAGGTGTGATTTGTGTTTTGTTTCATGGAATAGACTGCAGCTCAATTCATCCTCCATAAAGCTGCCAGATTTGTTCATAGAATCAGCAAATATAAGACCCTGGTAAATGCCAGCAGATATTTTTTACAGTGGCACAGGAATTTGAATGATAAATCCAGACCAAATCCTCCTGTCCTGCAGATTTAGTAGATATTGCAAACAAGCTCCTTAACTGTGAAGACCTATTTCTCCTGGGAGAACTGGTAGATTCCTCAGTGCTCGACCCACGGCAGACGTGGCCAGCAAAACACTGGGAGAGGCTGTAGGGTAGGGAACAAGGCTGCACAGGTCAGGGATTAGACTGGGTGGACTGAATAGTCTTTGCCAACTCTTCTTTGATGAGGTACCATCAAAAAATTACTGGAGAAATCATGATGGAATTAGCACCAAAATGGAATTTTAAAATTTTAATGAAGAAAAATGTAACAATAGAGTCCTTAAATACTCTCTGTCTTCTTGGCCTAGGGATGAAAAGTCAGTGCAACAAATTAAAGTCTTCCATTTGACAAGAAGTATCTTTGGAAAGCATGCTCTGGGGGAAAGAAAAAAGAATTTCAGATTCTATCTTTGATTTAAGATTTGTGACATGGGTTGCATCCAATGACTTTTGAAGACTAAAAGAACAGTTTTATTCCATAATGTTTAGTCATTCCAAAAGTTGTATGATGTTAAACTTCCAACGTTTTATACTTCGGGTGGCGTATCATATCACTTAATTTCTATGAAGATGAGGGATTTTTTTTCCAATTCGCTCATTGCTTGGTGAAGGAATGAGAGGGGTGAAGTTTACGTACAAGCGCTTGATAAAATTAAGATTATACACAGGAAAAAATACTACTCAGATGCAGAAATGTTCATGATGATTGCAGGAACTGTACTTTTATGAAGGTGTGACTGACGTAACAGCCGCCTAACCTGACAGGCAGAATCAAAGCTGAATCACGATTCCTAGAGGAAGGACAAAACTTCTCAGGAATAGTGTAGGGGATAGGAACATAAACCTCGTAGCTGACACAAGGCGAAAAGCGCCCTGTTGTATTTCTGCTGCGAAAATAACTTCCTGGTAAACATGCTCAGGTGGGAGCGGGAGTGCTCCTTTTGCCCCAGAGCTGCCTCTGTTCCTACACTCGGCCCGCCTCCTGGTACAGCCTTGAAAGCCCATAACCCTTCCCCAAGCACCCAAGACTGGCACCCCTTGCGGGAGGGTGCCTGCATGGCCTGAGCTTGCTCACACCCTCACAGTGTCGGATCGCTCCTCACACACCACCCTGCCCTCTTCCCAAAATCCCTCACGCTTTCTGTGCCAGCGCCAGCATCTGGGGAGCCCCCTCTGTATCTGCCGGCCTGCCACGCTTGTGGCGTGGGCGGGTGGCCTTGCATATTTTACAGCAAAACGCACAGCGATACAGACACAGACATAGACACGGGCACAGACACAGACACAGATACTTTACAGGGTGAATTGGAGCATGGGAAATGGAAGCAGTGTGGGTAATATGGGACGTGTCCCAGCCTTGCTCTCACTGATGCTATGAGGCTGCAGACTGAACCCCTTTAGTATGCTCAGTGTCATAGCTTTTAATATTCTGTTATGGTTTTGAAAACTTTCAATCATGAAGAATATTAGTCTGCCTTTTCACACTTTCCTAGAGCTCGGTGCAGTTAGATGCAGAGGAGGGGAAGTGTGAAGCATCAGATACTCAATCACTGTATAACGTGTGACACACTCCACTGGAGACGGAACAATAAGTTACAGCTCTGCGAATACCTCTACACCTTGCAGTAAGTTTGTGCCTGCTTCCCGTTGAACTGGCACAGCTACTTTGCACCAGGCTTGCAAAACCCATGCGACCCACTCACAGGAAATTTTTCCAATAATCCAAAAGAATTATCATGTAACTTCTACTATAAGGATAGGGCTTATATCCTCACACAATGCGATCCTTTTCCTTTGGGATTCCCCTGAATCACTGAAAGTATGTTAAATATTTTCTAGTAATACTTTTCAAAATAAAAGTAAAGGTTTTTTTAAAAGAAGTTTGCTTTTCTTAAAAGCATGGTGGAACATTTTGGATCGAAACACTTACCCAAAAAGGCCTACTTTTTTCTCTCTCTTAAATCTTTGTATTCCTATTCTTTCAATTCTTCAGTTTTTGAAATGAAAGGAAAATAAATACAATAAAGGTTCGGAGAAATAAATGAACAAACAAACAAACAAATAAATAAATAAAACTTAAGGAGTAATGAGTTGGAAAAGTTTGAATTAAACAGTGTTGAAACATTATTTTTCATTTCCTTCATTTCTCTTAGCAAACTGACATAAAAACTTTCTGTTTTAAAGGGAAAATCACTACAAATAGCAAAATTTGCAGCAGGCTTGAAAAGCTGTTTTCCAGCACAGAAATCATTGATGGAAAAACTATAAAGAATTCTTATTCCACTGAAGTTTATACCACTTAGCTTGAACCATAACATGAATTTTACAGATCAGCTGTAAATTGTCTAAAATGAACATTTCCTTTCATCAGTCTGGAATCAGACACTTTTCAGTCGTGAGAGTTGGAATAAAGAAGAATCCCAGAATTATTTATTTACCAGCTGCATACATTTTTATCTTGTTCAGTTCATTTTCACAGTAAACAATCCTAATCTTTTTAATTAATCTCTTTGTGACTTTTTTATTCTTGTAATAATTCTTACTACTTGTCACTGAACAGTGTCGATTTCTATAATGTTATATTTAGTTTGGGTAACTGAAGTCAAATACAGTACTCAATGTGTGGTTGTGCAATTTTATCTGAAGACTTTATACTTTCTATATATTTCTAGATATACTTCTATACCAATATTTATGCTTTTTGCAAATTGCCATGTGCTTACTTGTGTTTTTAGCACCATCGCCATAGCTGGACTGAAGTTTATTTTCATTGTGAAATAGAATAGAATAGAATCATTAAGGTTGGAAATGGTCCTTTACGTTGAGCTAAGAGGTTATTTTATTAGCTTAGACCTGACCAAATGTATTGGGGTATGTCAAATTATTGTCTTGCATTTATCAATATTGAACTACAGCTGCATCCGTGCTCTGTACGGGATCTGGCGAAGCAGCTTAGGGGTGTCTCTAGCCTTGAGGGGGTACTTCACCTGGGACCAATGCTGCCTTGCTTTCCAGCCCCTTCTCTAACTCACGAGTGTTGCTACATGTGCGTCTGTGATCACAACCTGCTGCTACTCTTTCACCCCGCTGAAAATCAATAATTATTTTTCTACTTTGTTTTCTGTCTCTAGCTTTTCCTAATCCCTGACGATACTTTATCTTTCATATCATGACAACTTCCATTCTTTGATGGCTTCTTGTTATGTACTTTTTCAGAACCTTATGAATAATATCTGATGAATCACAGATTCAAACTGCTCTGAATGTGCAGGGGCCAGGAAACAAAAGGGGAGTCAGTAGATGAAAGTAATTTCATATTATGTCAGTAAATCCAAAACTGACTAGGCTTCTTACCTAAATAAATACTTCAGAAAAGACATAGGCTCTGAAACATCAAACAGAATCTGGGGATTTTATTTCGGCATGGGCACTAATGCACCTAATTGTTGATTTCTTTAAAAAACAATTGAAAAATATCCCATCTAAATGTCTAAGTTAGGTCACCATTTTTAAGGTTGCAGATCTAGGTCTCTGTGTCTGATGGGTGGTGCTAGAAAGTACATGAAAACAGAATGGGAAACTGAAAAAGGAAGATTAAGTACAGTCCTCGTATTTCTAAGGCTTAGCTCCACGGGTATTAGTGACCAAAATCCTTTGACAGAAGAAGATTTGTAGAAACACTGTGGGAAATATGACTACTGCTAAGGGCAGGCTGTACCCAACTGCCCTGTGATGAACTGTTAATATTTACATTACTATAGTGCTTGGGGCGGGGGGCTCTAATTAGAAACCAAGTCTGTATTTCACTGTGTGCCTGCATGTAGAATACAGGTGTCTTGAGGAATGTTTGAGCCACCTGAGATTTGGAGTCAAACCCATCATTTCCTTCTCCCCTGGCACAGAAATGGGAGCAATGTACATGACCAGTGAGCAGCTGAGAGTCACCAGGAACCGGAGTGACAAATTGGGCTGATTAGTAAACAGATCTCTCCTCCATTCGTCCCCTTCTCTCACATGTCAGAGAAACTGTAGCATTTTGCTAAAAACACAAACACTTTATAAGTCCATGAGGAAGTGAATTTTACCATGAGATGATATCACCGTGTCTTCTGAAAGTTGTAGGTCATTGACTTGAACGCCTAGGTGTCCCTCAAGGAAGCAGTCAAATATTTAGCTATCTGTACCCACTACAGTTTTCTTACCCACTGTAGTTTTCCTACTGTGAGGGCCTCTGAGACACTGTCAACCCTGGGGTCTTTCAACCAGCATGTGTGAAGGAGACGAAACCCCTTCCTTCTATTTATCCCTCAGGGCAATTTAAAATTTCTTTTAAGCCTTGAAAATGGTATTCATCTCCCTTCCACTGTTCCTTTTCTTTTTCATGTTAATTCTGTAATGAGATTTTTTTAATGCTTCAGCTCTCCTCCTAGATTTTTTCCCCTGGTTTCCCTAGTATTTATCAATGCAAACTACTAAATGAGAAAAATACGGAGATGGCTGCCAAAGTAATGTCTGGAGTAGAGAACCTATAGTAGCTGCAGATTACATAGGGATACCCAAAGTAGCTCTAAAATTTGCAAGTTTGGATGGTAATAACATCTGCTTCAGCTGCTGAGACTTTCTGAGCAGCTTTTATAACCCCTGCAGAGTCCTTTGCTGCTTCTGCACTCACCCTTGTCCAGTGCTAAAACTGCAATGAGTATTCAGTTGGCCATTGTGACTGCATTTCTGGGAGATGCAATGGTACCTTGGACTACAGTGTAGACATAACCCCCAGAGAGGATAAATCACAACAAGTAGTAAAATTGTCCATTAAGTTAAAAATACAGAATGAAGCTGCTCTCACCTGCAAATTTCCATTACAAGGATGAGAGCTTTTCTAAAACATAATATTCTTGAAGGAGAAAAAGACAGTGGTTCCCATGGTGATGAAAAGAAGGATATTGGAATGAAAAAGTGGAGGTCTCTTGAAATAACTAGCAAACAAATGATCAGTAATGATGATGAAATAGTGAGTAAACACAGAACTATGAAAATGTATATTTGAATCAAAAGAAAGGCATAAGATATGGACTGCTCTCAGGGTCAGGAAACATTTTGTTTTGTGGTGGTTAGACATATATAAATATTTTTTTTTTTTCTCTCCAAGCATATTTTTCCTGATTCGTTTTGAAGGAAAAGAAATCCTAATTTTACATGAACCTGGTTTGTATTATGCTATTAAATTCCTATTTTAACAACATTTCAGAAATTGCAAGAATTATATTGTCTTTTTGAAAGTCATCAAATATATTGAGTCTGAATTTACACATCCAGGGTTTCTAGAGATCATGGTAGTGGTATAAAGTTTAAGATCAATCTTGAATTCTTGAATCTACTAAAATTTTCAGCAGATATGTTGTTCACAGAATATTTCTATAACATTTCAACCCCCTGGCTTACCCCGAGGAGATAGTGCATGTTAGAGATTGTCTGTATTTGGACTTCTGAATTATATGGCTGCAGCATGGTAAATCACTAGCTAATCTCCAACTTTTCAGACATATTTAATCACAGAATCACAGAATCGTAGAGGTTGGAAGGGACCTCAAAAGATCACCTAGTCCAACCCCCCTGCCAAGGCAGGACCACCTAGAGCACATCACTCAGGAACGTGTCCAGTCGGGTTTTGAATGTCTCCAGAGAAGGAGACTCCACAACCTCTCTGGGCAGCCTGTTCCAGTGCTCTGTCACCCTCACAGTGAAAAAGCTTTTCCTTATATTAACCTGGAACCTCCTACGCTCCAGCTTGGACCCGTTGCCCCTTGTCCTATCACTTAATGACATCGAGAAGAACCTGGCTCCATCTTCCTGATACTCACCCTTTACATACTTACAAACGTTGATAAGGTCACCCCTCAGCCTTCTCTTCTCCAAGCTAAAGAGACCCAGCTCCCTCAGCCTTTCCTCATAAGGGAGATGTTCCACTCCCTTGATCATCTTTGTGGCTCTGCGCTGGACTCTCTCTAGCAGTTCCCTGT
>VWZZ01003941.1:147549-206708 GCA_013399095.1 Psophia crepitans | reverse complement strand
TTGCTGAG
This sequence comes from Psophia crepitans, assembly GCA_013399095.1. Lineage (NCBI taxonomy): Eukaryota > Metazoa > Chordata > Aves > Gruiformes > Psophiidae > Psophia > Psophia crepitans. The sequence continues at coordinate 206,700 of VWZZ01003941.1, read as the reverse complement.
GGTACACTCTGTTCCCTCATCAAGGTTGTTGATGAAAATATTGAACAGCACCAGTCCCAGCACCGACCCCTGAGGGACTCCATTGGTCACAGACCTTCAACTAGATTCGGCCCCACTGACCACAGCCCTCTGACTTCTACCTTCCAACCAGTGCACAATCAACCTCACTACCTGATTATCCAGGCCACACCTCCTCAGCTTACCCGCAAGGTTGCTGTGGGAGATAATGTCAAATGCCTTACTGAGATCAAGATAGACCACATCCACTGCCCTTCCATCATCCATCCACCTGGTTACATCCTCATAGAAGGCTATCAGGTTTGTCAAGCATGACTTTCCCTTGGTAAAACCATGCTGACTGTTCCCAATGACCTCCTTATCCTTGATGTGCCTGGAGACACTGCCAAGGACAAGCTGTTCCATCACCTTTCCTGGGATGGAGGTGAGGCTGATCAGATTTGAGGCATAATGAAAGAATGAAAAATCATTCTGTTATTTTTTCAAAGAAATCAGGCAAATCAAATACAGATACAAAATTATTTGGTAGGAAAAAAAAAAGTCTTTTAAAGGAAATGTAAATTCCCTTCCAGTGTGGGTGAGAATGTGACCAAGAAAAAAACTCAGGGAGCTAGAAGAGAAAAGCAACCTGATATCACATAGCCATATCCCTAACTGATCAGAAACATCATGGATTTATCTGGGTTTTGACAACATGAAGGAGAATTGTTAAAAATGCACATCCCTTCTTTGCGTCTCCAACAACCTGGGAAGAGTACCACAGGGATTTGGGTTAGCATGGGTACTGTATTATGCCTTTTAAATGAAGCGGGATTAAACTGCAGCCTCTTTAAAATATTAGCAGCTTCTTTGCTTGCCTTATTGTTCCTCTCGTATGAAAAATCCACTTGATTTTCTCTTGGACTCTGTCAGCTGCTGATGGATTTAACCAGCCAGCCTTATTCACGTCTTCCTGCTTGTCTGTTCTCCAGCTTCTAGGATCTTATGCAATTCCTAAGAGAGAGCATTTAGAACCAAATCTATCAAATGACCTCACACAGGAAATAATCCATTTTATTCAATTTCCTTTATCATGGATTTAGCTTGCAGGGTTGATATACAGAATCCTCATTTTGGTGTACTAAGCAAGATCAAAGGTGACTCTGACTATTCTAAATTCCTTTGAAAAGCTAATCTGAATCATTATGCTTTAGACAACTTCTCTCCTAGGAGATTTTTCTTTAATGAGCCATTATTCTACATAGCACAGTATCTGCTCAACTAAAATAAATCGAAACATCTTAGAAGTTTACAGCTGCTGCAATTACAGACATATTGTCAGGCCAAACTTTTCTAAAACTGTGGAGCAGAATACTTTTTCTTAGAGATATATAGATGTATTAAATATAGTGGGTCAGTCAAGAACATTTTCAGAAATATTTCAAATCCAGATATCACTGTCTGTTGCCAATATGCAAAAATTGATCAGGGAATGTAATTCGGTGTTCATTATGACTAAACCCACTTTAGAGTTCACTGTTTTGTTCAAGCAGAATGCAAGAAATGATCTTATGAAATCATAGTGCCTGATCCAGTGGAACTGAATTAAACTGAATTGACAATTAAAATGAATTGAAATCTTTAAGTTCTTTGTCTTTCAGCTGGTCATGCTGCAGTTGGTGGTAGCGTTAAGAGCATCTGATTTCTTCTGAAAATATCTCTGAGCAAGAATATCTTTTTAGTACTCCAAACATGGTAGCTGTAGGTACTAAAACATTCAAAGTATTGTCATGAAAATATTCATAAGACTAGTGCTTGAAAAGACAAGAATCCATTTTCCATAAGAGAGGCTGATTCCATTATCTGATTTCCTTTAAGAAAATATGTGGGTAAGTTTTCATGTTTATTTATAGCTGCTGCTTTCATTATATCTGTGCCGTTTCATGCATTATGCAGGAGTGAAAATGAAACAAGACCCAGTGAAAATTTGGCTACAGAACAGCTCTGAGTTTTACTGACTTAAATCTCCTGACAGTGTCCTTTGAAAAAGGATATCCTTTCCGAGGCTAGTGAGAGGTATGGGCTGGGCCAAGGTGGCACCCAGGAGCAGGCAGGGCCTCCCATGAGCAGAGGAGGCCATTAGCACAACAATGGGATGACCTTCATGGCACCACCGGGCTTATGGGCTTCCACGGAATTCACCTGTCTCACATGGGAAAAAGGGTCTTTGCCCAGGAACTAGCGGGGCTCATTGACAGAGCTTTAAACTAAGCTCAGAGAGGGTGGGGGATAACAGCAGCCTTGTGTGCAACACGTGCTGGGGCGACATGCTCAGCTTGCAAGGACGGGGTGCTGGTGAGGACTCACAGACTGTTGCTGGGAGGCGTGCTGGATACACTGCAGGGGCTCATGAGATAATAAGAACCAACAAGGTAACTCTGGGAGAATGCGTCAAGCGGATTCCAACCAGTAGGTCAGCCCCATTGGGGGCCCAACTGAAATGTCTGTCATGTCTACGAACGCACGTAGCACGGGGAATAAATAAGAGGAGCTGGAGACGTGCGCATGCCAGCAGGGCTACGACCTTATTGGCATTACAGAAACGTGGTGGGATGACTCCTATGACTGGAGTGTTAGGGTGGATGGATACAGGTTTTTTAGGAAAGACAGGCCAGGCAGGTGAGGAGGGAGTGTTGCCCTCTATGTTAATGACCAGTTGGAGTGCATGGAGCTCTGCCTGGGGACAGAAGAGGAGGCAACAGAAAGTGTATGGGTCAGGATTAAAGGGAGTGCAGGGGCAGGGGACATTGTTGTGGGGGTCTGCTAAAGGTCACCTGACCAGGGGGACCTAATGGACGAGGCCCTTCATAGGTAGATGGGAGCAGCCTCACATCCACAAACACTGGTTCTCATGGGGGACTTCAACCACCCTGACATCTGTTGGAGGAGCAACACAGCTAAGCACAAGCAGTCCAGGAGGTTCCTGGAATGTGCTGATGATAACTTCCTCTTCCAGGTGGTAGAGGAGCCAATGAGGAGGGGTGCTATGCTGGACCTTGTTCTCACCAACAAGGAGGGGCTGGCAGGGGGTGTGATGCTCAGGGACAGCCTTGGTTGCAGTGACCATGAAATGGTGGAATTTAAGATCCTCTGGGCTGCTAAGAGAATGCACAGCAAGCTCACTACCCTGGACTTCAGGAGAGCAGACTTTGGCCTCTTCAGGGAGCTGCTTGCTAGAATACCCTGGGACAAAGCCCTGGAGGGAAGAAGGGCCCAAGACAGCTGGTCAGTACTCAAGGGTCACCTCCTCCAAGCTCAGGAGCATTGCATCCTGACGAGGAAGAAGTTAGGTGAAAACACCAAGAGGCCTGCGTGGATGAGTAAGGAGCTCCTGGGCAAACCCAGACAAAAAAGGGAAGCTTATAGAGGGTGGAAGCAAGGGCAGGTAGCCTGGGAGGAATACAGGGAAACTGTACGGTAAGCCAGGGACCAGGTTAGAAAAGCCAAAGCCCTGACAGAATTAAACCTGTCCGGGGAGGTTAAAAACAACAAGAAAAGTTTCTATAAATACATTAGTGACAAAAGGAAGATTAGGGAAAATGTAGGTCCCCTTCAAAATCAAACAGGCAACCTGGTCACCCAGGATATAGAGAAGGCTGAGGTACTCAATGACTTCTTTGCCTCAGTCTTCGCTGGCAAGGACTCTAGCCACACTGGACAAGTCACAGAAGGCAAAGGCAGGGACTGGGAGAATAAAGAACTGCCTCCTGTAGGAGAAGATCAGATTCGAGAATGCCTAAAGAACCTGAAGGTGCACAAGTCCATGGAACCTCGTGAGCTGCATCCACGGGTCCTGAGGGAACTGGCGGATGAAGTGGCAAAACCATTCTCCATCATATTTGAGAAATGGAAATGGATTTAAACTAAAAGAAAGGACATTTAGATTAGATGTTGAGGAAGAAATTCTTTACCAGGAGGGTGGTGAAGCACTGGAACAGGTTGCCCAGAGAAGTTGTGGATACCCCCTCCCTGGAAGTGTTCAAGGCCAGGTTGGATGGGGCTTTGGGCAACCTGGTCTAGTGGAGGGTGTCCCTGCCCATGGCAGGGGGCTTGGAACTAAACGATCTGTGAGATCCTTTCCAACCCAAACCATTCCACGATTCTGTGATTTCACCAGTCTTCTGTAACTTTTCTTTTAGCTGAGAAAGCTCCAAAAGGCATTTTATAACAGGTATTAGTATGACACCTGATTAATACAGCCACCCTTATAATTACAAAACCCTTGTTCCAAGAAAATAATTACATTTCATTTTCTTTTGATTCAATTATATTAGTATATTACATTTGCATTTTAATTTTCCATTTAAAAGTGTTACATTACGCTGGAAAATTTGATTTCTTTGTAATTTTGAATGTTTTTAAAGATTATATTTGGTCTCAGTAATTAGGTAATTGTACTGGGTCTGTCTGAGCTGGAGTTAATTTCCTTGTAGCAGCCCTTACAGTGCTGTGCATGGGTAGGAGCAAGGTGTTGGTAACACACCAGTGTTTTGGCTACTGCCGAGCAGTGCTGGCACACATCAAGGCTGTGTCTCCAACCCTTCTTCCACGCCCTCAGCAGTAGACCAGGGGTGGGCAAGATCCTGTGAGGGGACACAGCCAGGGCAGCTGACCCAGACTGGCCAAACGGATATTCCATACCATATGACGTCTGCTCAGCAATGGGAAGCTGAGGGAGAGGGGGAGGAACGGAAGGCATTCGGTTTTCTCAACGTTTTGTCTTCCAGGGCAACCACAATGAGTTTGGAAGCCCTGCTTCCCAGGAAGTGGCCGGACATCGTCTGCTGATGGGAAGTAGAGAATAATCTTTTGGTTTTTGCCTTGCTTTGCTTCCGCACGCGGCCTTGCTTTTGCTGTATTAAAACTGCCTTTATCTAACCCCATGATTTTGGAGTTGTTTTTTCTCCCCTCTCTGGCCTGCTGAGGAGGGGAGTGATAGAACGGCTTTGTGGACACCTGGTGATTAGCCAAGGTTAAACCACTACAATAATCAACAGAAAACATAGCTGTATACAGAAGTACTTGCTTTTACCTATACTACTGTATTTTTTTCTGTAAGTTGTTACTTCCGGATTTTGGCCAAAATCAACAGCAGTAAATGAAATGCCCCCAAAAATGTTAAAAATGAGTCACTTTCTGCTATGTAGCAACTGATACTGAGCTGGCCAAGAGACTGTCCGAGGATATGGCAACCTTCAGTGCAGATTCTGTGAACAGAGTGTGTTTAAATAATCATTTTAGTCACTTTGTATTAAATAGAAGAACATTACCATTAACACTTTAACCTAAACGAAGTGACAAAGTTACCAAGAATGATGCCTCATCTTCAGCTGACACCTTCCTGCCACAGTTACCTGTTTTGGGCAGAAGAATGATGCTAGTCTTCAAAAGGCGTATGCACATAAAAGAAATTTGCGGAGAATCCTTAACATAAATAACCTGCCATGAGAAATGTCATACATGCAACCTGCGCTTTAATCGCACTCTCAAGGTACTTTTGACTACGGCAAAGCTCTAAAAGCCAGAAACCTCATGAAAATTTTTCTGTGCAGAATTAATAATGTCAAGATATATTTAAAGTAGCATGATAGTTAGATGATGGATGAAATCAAGGTTGTAAGCATCATATACAAGTTACTTTATTTATTTCTTTTTTAATAACTTGAAGGCTTTTCCTTTTCCTTCCTGCCCACACACTCATTTTTTGTTAAAACCTTTCCATAGACCGTTCTTGAAAAAATAACAAATTGACATTTTGGAGACATTACGGTCTCCGCATGTGCACAGAACAAGGAACAGAACAGAAACTAAAGTACAAATATCAATGTACTGCCCCAGAAATGAAGTGTCAGTCTGACTCTGAACATTTATAAATCAAAGAAGTGTGAGATTACTATCCAGTTGGAGTTTTCAACTCCAGGGTACCCAAAAGCATGCCAATTAGTGCCAGTTGTGCTGACAGCTTTTCATTAAATCTATCAGGAAACTGCTCTGAGACTTAGGGGTTTCATTAATTCCTTTAAAAGCATCAGAGCTGGTGCTTTATCCATAGTGGGAAACTCGAATGCTTCCTTTTGAGGCAGTTCACGCATGCTTCAGTGTAGTCAATAGCAATTTTGGTGAGGGTCATAGAAGGCAGAATACGCTGCTTGCGTTGCTCCTGCCTGCTGAAATGAGGCAACTGGCGTTTACCCGCAGTTCGGGCCCTGACGGCGGGTTCTCTCTGCCTGCACATTGCAGCAGCATCTCACCACGCACATGCTGCGCTCAGGCACGTGATGCCATCTGTAGTTTTCAGGGGTAAGTTGAGATCATACAGGCAAGCAAGAAGAATGACAGGAAGGAAATTTCCACTGCTAAGGGGTTTCCTATACTTGAGGGAAAAGCAGCTGGGATTTTCCTCCCTCCCCGCTCCCCAGATGGGTGCCCTTCACACCAGCTGGCTCAAGCTGCAGAGCCTCTTCTCCCATGAGGCAGTATTTATCAGTGCAGACCTCGACTGTTTTGTATTCCGGGATTCAGCTGGCTAAACTCTCCCTAGCAACAGAAATTACTATGGATGATTTTCCTCTTTAGCTTATGACATGAAGGATGAAAGTTTAACGCTTGATACTTTTTCCTGGCTGACACAGTACGGATGCTATTATTATCCACACACAGCTCAATGTTTCTTGTATGCCAAATTTTTGAACCTTGAGTCCCACTGATTGCATTTTCCTCTAGAAAGAAACTCTGAACACTGTATCTGATTTTTACTTAATTTTTCCATTTTTTGTCACCATTTGCTCTATGAAACACGTAAATTTGCAATGGCACCTGCTATTTCATATATCTCTATCATTAGATATTTCTTGTATGTATGTCTATCACAAGCCTTTGTCTCATAAGCACATTGAATAGGATTGGCCATTGAATTTCTTCACAAAGAATTCAATTTTAAAAATTATTTTGATTTCTCTTAATTACTACTTTTTCTGTGCTATAACTTAAGGCAGAACTGAAAATACTATTGTTACTAGGAAAGCAGCAATCATTAATATAACCTAAGGATCTCCATCTATGCTCATATCTATATTTTCTTCTTTCTTCATATTTGCAAAACATTAGAGTTAAGGCTTGAGACACAGAGATTAGAGTTTGCCTCAATGCACATAATGTGCGTATGGGCAATATTTTTTCTTCTCATTTTTTTTTCCTTTTTAACAAAAGCATTTCAATTTACTTATATTCATTCAAATCCCAAGAACTGTGTATTAAACAAAATGATTCTCATGGTTTTAAATTTTTTTTCTTTCAAATCTTTCCAAATGGACTGGCATATTTATTATTAATAACCCTAATTTCACAGCCTCCCCACCTGAACATTGCCATGATCTTACACAGCTTTAACAGAAATGTGTGTGTATACACATATACACATATTCATGACATGAAACCAAGAGCTACCTAATAAAGGCATGGTTTGTTTGTTTGTTTGTCTGTTTTCCCAAAAGCATTAAATATAAATATCTACTTTGATGTCACAGTTTCAAACGACATTGTGTAACTCTCAGCATACACTGTGAAATTCCCGTTGACACTAATAGGAGCAGAATTAGTTTCATGAGCGAAAACTTTCTGAAGACTCTACATGTACAAATGTACACCTCCAGAAGGAACCCATGGCTTTTGTTTTCTCCATGTATAATTTGTTAATGTATTAGGCTGTATTAACTTTAATTTTTTTTTCTTTCCTGATGTTTATGACAGATTTTTCTGTCACTTTTCCTCAGCGCTGGAAAAATAGATGACTTAAAACATTTTACCATTCAGACAAGTGTAAAAGGTATTTTTTTTGTCTAAAATTTCATAAAGCTTTGAGTTGAGCTGCTTAGGTCCTTCTTTCTTTTCTTTATTATTTTGTAATTGTTTATGCCCATATTTTTTTAAGTGATTCAGAAGGTGGCCTTGAAAACTAAGAGAATAAGGACTTTTAAAAAAAATAAAAGCACTATGTAAGCACTGAAGACTTGTACTGCTGTTATTAAAGACTGTAACTGCTTGTTACTAAGTTGTGTAACCAACTACCTTGCTGCCACAGGTCTAGACTGACCCCGGGGAGGCTGGATTGCCAGGGAGGGCTCAGCTGCCCCTGGGTACAGGTCCACCTCCAGGAACCACTGCTTTGACTCCTTATTACCTCTAAATTAGATTGTCTCACAGGCTGCAATTAAACTTGCTCATCACGTAGCCCTAGGACCAAGCCATTGACTTTCTCTATGTCTAAGGTCAATTAGGGTCTGCTGCCGGCATTACATGTCTTCTGGTCTCCCTCCCCAAGACTGTTACGGAAGTGTAGTTAGGGACAGTTACACACAAAATTTGTCCATTGCTTCTTGGTTTTTCCAGCTCTTTCTGCATTAATCTGGCTAGTAAGACCTGAGTAGTTGTAGTCCAGGGCTCGTTTTCCTGAGGGGTGTTTTTCAACATGGCACATGCCTATAAGGATTCAGCATGGAACTATGGTCATTTTTATCCAGCTGAAGGCAACTTATGTCCATTTCTTGGTCGTGTTTGTTCCATTGTATCTGTGTAGTCAGGTGACATCATGTATCCACAAAAAAATTTTTAGTTCTCAGAGGAAAACTGCATTCCTATAGAGAATTATAAAAGTGGGAGCTAGCCATGAGACTGGCAATATTTTGTTATAACCCTGTTCTTTTCCACTATAGAACAGTGGATTTCAGATGATCAAGTTATCTGTGAAATGTTTCCTTATGCCATAAAATACTATAGGGGAGGATGGACTCTTTTCAAACTCTGCATGTGAACTACTGCCAAAACATTTTTTACTTAAATAGAGCCCACATTTAATGATAAAAGTGTCTACACGTGACCAAAGGGCTTCTATATTTGCACTGCCTTTCTGATTAAAACTTTCCAGCTACAAACCTAACTAACCAAAATTGTGCTAGAAGATTTACAGTGCTGTAAATCTTTCTCCTTCTCCTAAAAGAATGAAACACTTTGTCTATAATACTAAAAACAGTAATTTCTTAAGTTCAGTTGATAACAGACACTTGAACAAAACATAACCAGATAAAAAAAAAAGGGGGGGGGAAGAATAGAAAGGGAGTTCCCACGAGAGATGTAGGTTTCCATTCTTTTAGGAGCCACAGCCCTAGGTCAGGTGTCTGTGTCCTGAGGCTCCCTTGCCACAAAGAGCGGTGGAACTAGGAGAAGTGTCCAAGACAGCTAATGAGAGTTTTTGAAAAACAGCCACCTCATTCTGACTGTGGTGGAATCTGGTTTGAGGTTATGAGCTTATGTTGGCCCTGTCTTATACAGAGAGGTGTGTATCTTTTGAGGTAGGGAGAGAAGTAGAGACGGGCAGAAGAATGAGTTTAGGAACACCACCACCATGGTGCTGTTTAGTCCAGCAGGAACCCTCTGTCTGCATGTGCCTGGCTCAACCATGTAAAAACAGCTGAAGTCTTGGCCCCCTTGTAGCCTGCGGGAGTTTGTGCACCGATGTCCTGGTTTCAGCTGAGAGAGAGTTAATTTTCTTCACAGCAGCCAGTATGGGGCTGTGGTTTGGGTCTGTGCTGGAAGCAGCGCTGATAGTGCAGAGATGTTTTTGCTGTTGCTGAGTGATGCTCACACAGAGCCAAGGCCTTTGCTGCTTCTCACACCGCCCCGCTGGCGGGATGGATGGGGGTGTGCGGGGAGTTGGGAGGGGACAGACAGGGCAGCTGACCCCAACTGACCAAAGGGACATTCCATACCATATGGCGTCATGGTCGGTTTATAAAGGGCTTGGGAGGAAGAGGAAGGGGGGGGCAGCGGCGTTCGGAGTGATGGCGTTTGTCTTCCCAAGTCACCATTACGCGTGACGGAGCCCTGCTGCCCTGGGGATGGCTGAACCCCTGCCTGCCGTGGGGAGTGGGGAATGAATTCCTGGGTTTGCTTTGCTTGTGCACGCGGCTTTTAATTCACTTATTAAACTGTCTGTATCTGAACCCACGAGTTTTCTCACTTTCACTCTTCCAATTCTCTTCCCCTTTCTGATGAGGGGGACTGAGCGAGCGTCTACGTGGTGCCCAGCCAACGGCTGGAGTAAAACCACGACAACCGACTTTAATGGAAATGAGTTTTTAGCCAAACTAGGGAACTTTTTTCGCAAGTACATTTATTAGATTGGAATATAGTTTCCCGTATGAAGTGTCAAAGGCCATAGTACTAATTCACTTCAAAAGCTTTCGTTCCATTCAGCTTCTGTGACCTTGTGAATATTTGGGTTTCCATTTCACTTACACTAATATATTTTTAACTCTAGCTTTAAGACTAAGAAATTACATGTGTCACATGTCTTATTTGGATACACTCTTCCTTACTAAATATCACATCTTTCACCATATTAAATGAAGCAATATTTTGTTTGGTAATGATGCGAATAATGAGAAAATTGGTAGTGTATATGTTTAGATACATAGCCGGAGCACTAGACCCAGCTGATAGGAGAATGTAGTAAAATGGCATTTAAATTCTCAGTCTTATAGAGAACCATGGTGATATTTTAAAATAGATGTTACTAAATGAAGGATTTCAATTTACACCAAAAAAAGAAAAAAATAAAAATTTCCTGTAGAGCAAGTAATAGGCCCACTTTTCCAACTAGCACTACTTCAGAAAACTTCAATTATGGAGACCATTAGTCTGACCTCATTTAGCAGCACAGAATTCACTTAAAACTGATTATAGTAGCAACTTATCTGTCATGCTCTTTTTGAATACAAAGAACAAGAAAAAAATCGAATCAGTGTAGTAATTACAATAAAATATCTTCATTTTTCATAATTGTTTTTATATGTTAACAAGAAAGAACAATGTAACCAATGAAGCAATTACTTGTTTCTATCTGATCCTCATTTTTGTAAGAAAAAAATTAAAACCCTGAACTAATTATTTTAAAACTTCTTTTACCCTGCTGTACTTTTTATATCCTAGAGACCAAAAATTGATATGTTCTGTGAAATAATTAACCTAAATGCTCCTCTTTTCCGCATATATTAATGTAATGTGTGTTGAAGTGAGGAAACAACAAACAGGCCAATGAACAGACTACTGCAGAAATTGAACTCTTTCTATTCTTTTACTCTTGGATGACTTACCCTAGGTTGAAAGGAAGTACAATTTGATGCCTTTTCTAACGTGGTTTTAGGGAGGGTTGCAGCTGAGCCTCCACAGCAAGGTACTCAGAGGCATTTGTGTTCCACTCCCTTCCCTCCTCCGATGAGCTGGTGCAGAGTAGAGCAATACACTGCAGACAGTGCTCACACACCAATGTGAGCTCGAGGTAAGTGTCCTCCTGAGCTCAAGTGGCTACAGTTTTAAAGGCTCTCACTGGTTTAGGCTGAGGTTAAAGTCAGGATTTGCATTAGTTGTGGGTTAACAGAAGAAACCTATTTCAGGAGGATGCTGTGTGCAGGGCAGGATTGAAGTCGGTGCCTGCATTCGCTGGTGTGTTGAATGGTGCAGTTCTCCTGCAGTGAGCAGAAGGATCTAGCTGCAGCTAAAGGTGGTGCTGAACTGTACTGCATCTGCAGATGTGTATACATGTTTATAGCTGGATGCTGTACATGTTAACTTCAGAGCCAAGTGACACCTCTTTGGCTTCTGAAGTGTACAGAATCTGTGTCTCAGAGACAACGGTAGGACTTTCAGAATTCAGCAAGTCTGTGTTCTGTGAAGGCTGCCAGCTTGAGTCCTACTTCCATACTTAATATCACAGCCCACCTCAAAACCACTTCTTTCTTCAAGAATTTAAGGAATTACAGACATGGTATTCACTTATTCAGCTCCTTCAGCTTGGAACTGTTCCTGAAACCTAACTTAGATTCAGTCCGAAGTCAAGATTTAACTATATGAATACATACATACATACGTGTATATATATACACATTTACCATACACAGATATATATATTTGCATACATACACACAGAAACACACCCACTCATGCAGCACTGTGACCACTATTACCCTGGAATGACAACAAGCTATTCAACTTAATGGCAGTTGCCCTCACAGATTGAGGACCAGCAATGGACCTAACTCATTCATCAGTCCCTGCTCCCCCAAAATGAATCCCTAATGCTGAATTTACTGTCATAGCCTTGCAACCCCCGAGTCCCTCCGTTAAACACTCCTGTTGTCACTAATTCTCATTCTAGTATTAGAATTTAGAGTATTACCTTACCCATGTAGGCACTTCTGGTTCCAAGCCTGAAGTGCAATCCACATTAAAGCCAAATTGCCAGTACCCCATTATCCCCATAGTTAATGGTAATACATCTTTACAAACCCTTACTCTTGTCCTATGGTACTTGGGCCAGAAACCTAACATTACAGGTTCTGCTGAGTACTAACTCCAAATCTAACACTAACATCAACATGAAACTCAATCGCTTCCAGAGGTGCAGTAAGTCCTACCTGCTGTCAGAACTATGCCACAACTTTTTGCACTTTCCAACAACAGGTTTCATGTGAGCCCTCAGGTCCTTGCACTTCCCAACAGGAGATAGAGGTGTCTTATCATTAACCTGAGCCTCACTCATTGTGCCACTTTAAACTTTTCATGGGTTACTACCATATCCTGGAAAATCATAACTGATTTAAAATTGTTTCTGCTGATGTCCCTGATCGTACTGTTAGCATCTTGAGAGGATCTGATCAACTGCTGCTTTCAGCCTGAGATCTGATCCATGTTACTCCAATATGATAGCCTAGTTGCACCAATACAAGCTAGGACCATAAATCGTAATCTCAGGCCCTGCTGACACCCGGACTCTTAACTCTATAATTAGAAGGATACAGTACGAGCCTAACTCCTGAACTGTAGTCTGTCTCTGAATGCCAAGTACCATCCTTTGCTTACCGGCACTCCTGCAGCCTTTCCTTGTTCGGGACTACCTTTCAGGTTGAAACTACAGCAGTGCAGCTCAGCCCAACCCTGGAAGACTTGTACCTTACTTCTATAAAGAAGAAGAACTTTTTCCTTCGCTCTTAGACCGGAGATTATCACATTCCTTGTTACTAAACATAAGCCTGTGTTTGACCATAGCAATAATCCTAGCTCTTCAGGCTTTCCTGTCCTGAACCCCAAAGTGAAACTGGGCCTTATCTTCCTCATCCAGAAATTATTAGAGATGCGTTAAGAATTTCTGTAAGTTTTCATCATCTTAGCCATGAGGATGTAAGATTATTTAAGCAGTAAAAATATTTCTTTAGACATTACTGCCTCAAAGTCTAACTCTAATACGCTTTGCTGACGAATGGACACTTCCTGGTCCAGATAACAATATGACACTTATTTCTCTCAGCTAGAGTCTTCTCACCAGCCTTGCATGACCCAGTTTATTCAATATTCTCTTTCAAATTGATTGTATTCAAGACAAACCTAACTGCAATATTTATAGATGTGGTACTTAGGGATGTGGTCTAGTGGCTAATAGGTGGGGGGGGTACGATTGGACTAGATGATCCTTGAGGTCTCTTCCAACCTTAATGATTCTATGATTTAATGTAGCCCAGTGACCTAAAACTCCCTAAAATAAAAACCTAGCCTAATCCTTGCCCAGAAACAATTGCACATCTTAAACCAGTAATTATTTTGCACATTTATGAATGCTCTTCCTTCCTGTGTTGGGAAGCTGATAAGCAGCTGTTGAGATCAGATAAAGTCTTATTGTTGGGATCGGCAAGATTTGAGTTAGAACTAGATTTTGCTTTAGTATTTATGACAGCAGGGGTTGGGAGGAAATGAGGTTTAATATACGAACCCTTCAAGGTAACCAGCATAAGAGGCTATCTTAGCCAGTGATGGCTCAGAAGATGAACAGGTGTAAACATATAATCACGTGTAAATTGGAAAGTTGTGTAAATGCTTGGTTTTGTTTCTATGTCAAATGGAAAAATTATGCTGGTTTTTTTTTTAAGGGATTATTGTTAGATTGCTGTTCTTATAGCTATTTATATAAATTGTCAGACAAATTGATGTAAGTGGAAGACTAATGGAGAAAAGTTTGAAAAGCTCCTCTAACTAGTAGTGCCCATGGCTTGCTAAGGAGTAAGAATTATACTTCTATATATAAAACATCAACAGAGTACAATGTTTAACTTTTGCAGAAACCAAGAAGGAGCTAGCTATTTGACTGGAGGAACATTCCCCATTGAGCTCTGGTATTATTTAGCTGGCTGCAATTTGACAATCGAAAAAACTACTGCTTTTTCATTAAATAAACCTGACTACTATCTCTTTTAAACATGCTTGGCTCATGCCTTTATGAATGCTACATGGGTCTTTTCTGCAACTGAAAATCTGAGAGCACATGTGTTTGATTCTGGTAATCTGTTTAATTCTATAACACCAGTACGACTGCCTACAGGCTAGCTGAGGGCTGTGGCCAACGTGATGTCTGAGTACTGATAGAGAACTGGAGATATTAATCATAATGCTAGGATTTCATCAGGCAGAATTTGTGTTAGAGTTCATGATTAAGACTGGTGGTCATGATTGCTGCCCCTCATGGGGGCAGGAGTTGGGTTTCCCCCTGGAGTCTGTAAGAGCTAGGGAAAGGTAGTGGTGCTATAAGCATATAAAAATTACATCCTGACTCTGTGGGTCTGACATGATATAGAAACATTTGGTTGTTTAGATCTTGTTACTTCTAGTCTTAACCTTAATGAAATTACAGTGCCACCACCCATCAATTGCTAACAGTGTCTTAAAACATTCACTTGTGAAAATCTCCTACCCCAGCCTCACAGGACTAAGCAATAAATCTCCCAGTGCCTTCCTGCTTTCTTGTCCCCTAATTCTAGTCTTAATCTATCCATGACAGTATACAGCAGAATCTGTCACTAGCTCAAGAATTAACATTAAGTCATCCATGTTATTACTGTGATTAACTTATCTGAAAGCCACCAAATACTTTTTGTCAGGCCAGGAGCTGACAGGAGATACCTGCTACCACTGTTAGAGCTGCAGTAAGATTTAGAACAGTGGAGCCAACTGTATATTTTGGTTCTGCTAAGATCAATAAAAGTTGTTGCTGACAGGGGAAAATACACAGAATTTGGGAGGAGGATGAATTAGAATGATTTTTATCATGGCTGGGGTTAGGTGTGGAACAATCCTGTGCTTCTTCAGGCAAATGCTGCAGGTCTAGCTACAATGAGCAATCCTGGAGCAAGGAAGGTTGATCCTGGGTGCTTAAGGACTTCCAGAACATCCCTGGAAGGGGAAGAAAGGCTGGTCTGAATCCTGCAGGATACGAGGAGGGGTAGTGTAACCCAGTGTTAGAACTAAGGATAGCAGAAGCTGAAGAACTAGATTGATTCCTGTATCATTATGTCAGATTCAGTTCATAATTGATTCTGAGAATGTGAAGGGTGAGAGTTCTGTTGTGTTAAGGCTATGTTTAGGCTTGCAGTTTGGGGCAACTGAGGTAGGACAGTTAACATTGAGTATGAATTCTGCATGGCACACAGAACTGGTCCAGGTTAGAGGGAGCTAATAAACTAGTATATTAAATGTAGGTTTGGCATTAGGCTTTAGGACTAGAGGGAACAAAACTTACTGTATTGGGCTAAGTAGGAGTGAATGTCTACAGAGGTAAATTTGCTGTGATTTCTACCAAGGGAAGGGGTTCTGGTCGACCTTTTTGAAGTCAGGGTTACATTTGAGTCAGAGTTAATGTTAATCTTTAGGAAAACAGGCTGAATTTAACTAGAGGTTAGCTTAATTGCTTAACTGTATGAGAATAAGCTAACATCATGTAAAAAACACATTCAGTCATACTTAGTGAAGGGATTAATAAGAATTGCTTCTCCACTGTGTTTGTAACTGGAATTTGCTGTGTCAAGGACTAAAAAGCTGAGGCCAGCAGGCTGGAGAGGAAACAAACTGAGAAGATAGGCATTTTGTTTGTTCTGAATGTAATTATCCCTGGGCTATAGGATACCTGATAGGGTAACTATGTAGATGAGTCTCCATTAAAAAAAAAAAAAAAAAAAAAAAAAGGGGGTGGGTGGGATAGTACAGGTGATGGAAAAATTCTGATAATACCCATGCCCTGAGAGGCACTGCATAATCTTAGTTCTTGTCTATTACAATTTATAAAGCTCAGATTACCCTCAGTCACCTTCACTTTGGAGCTGGAAATGTTGCCTAGCTCAAGTATAGTGTAGCAAAAAACAGATTTATCCTGCTCAGGTACAACATTGAATTCTAGCTAATAGGCCTTTTGAAACTCAGAGCAGTGGACAGGTCTGGCTGGGCCCAGACTTGTTCTGCACGTGAGGAACATCAGGACTTATTATTATCTTGTAGCCAAGATTGCCCTGAAATATTTTTCTGTTGTAAATCCTTAACTTCTGGTAAGTTCTGGAGTAGATTTCAGGGATAAACAAAACAACACAAACCACCAAAAAAACCCCCAAAATTACAAACCTCATGATGCAAAAGTTGAGAACACATTTGCAAGTAACTGAAGAACAGGTTACTTTACAACTATAGTGTAACTATTCTAACTAAAATATTACATGTGTGGTACTCAGAGTTGCCTTCTACATACATGGATTTGGAAGAAGACTTCTTTTCTAATGTGGTTTGGGTTTTTTGTTTTGGTGGGTTCTTTTTGTGAAGTAAAGCAAACAACAAGAATGATAAATGATATTCATAATTCCATTTCTGGAAATATTAATAAAATATTACTGTCTTTGCTTCAAAAGGAACTTTCACTTTAAAAAATAATATTGCCAAAATCCTACAAATTTTTAGTTTTGTTTTGGCATAAGTATTTATTATGTAGCCATATAGCAGTTGAAAGGATTGAATTAATCTATGAAAACATATGAAAGAGGGAAAAAAAAGGTCCCAAACATCTTGCAAAATGGTTTTAAACATTTGCTTTAAAGTGAGGTAAACTGAATTAAAACGAACCATTTGCTAATTGTCTCCATTGAAATAAAAGAAATCTAATTTTGGGAAGGCTATGCTGCCTTTTACATACACTGAGTAGCTGATGCGCTGTTTCAAACCCAGCAAAATTCAGCTGGGTAACCATTAGGGATTCTTTGCCTTTGATTCTGTAACAAGTGAAAACACACATTTGTACTGAAGCAGCACAGAAAACCTTCATTCCTATCTGTGGTGAAATGGTAAAAACACTGGATAATCTCGTGTTTAACATTGCAGGTGGGGCAGTGAGATTTAGCGTGCTGGCCAAGGCAGCTGTGGCTACACTGATTTTAACTTTCCATTTCATCACTGGTACCTGCAATGTTGGAAGGAAATCAGCAAAGCAATGAAGGTCGTGCAATGCTCTGAGGACTATAACGCTGCAAAAGACACTGCTACTTGATGGCCCAGAAGACCCTGGTTCTTCGCTGACTCTGGTGTCATCTGAGCGTCAGAGAGCCGCTGATGTGAGCATTTCCAAGTAGCTCAGTCAGATTATGAAACAGCACTGATTGATAATGATATTTAGTTAACGAGGTTTGGACTTGTTCTAGTTGTAAATGACAGGGACAAGTCTGGGAAGGAAGAAAAGCCAGTGGTTAATGGTGAACAGCATTGACCTGAGCACAGAAATCTGACCAAATGCCCATTAAAGTCAATGGAGTGATACCATATATGTGCATCCCTAATAAGTGAAAAAAGGGAAGAATTAGAACTTGAAAACAGAAGTTAGCACTGACAGAAAGATTTTGAGGGAATTTTCTCATCTGCCACCAAAAAAACCCAAAGTAGACGATGACTATGGGATTTTTCTTACTATATAATGGACTATTTAGCATATATTACAAGTTATGAGAGACATAGGTGTCCTCAGAATGGGATTAATTCCTCCTGGTTTAGCTGTTGCATTACATTTGGATGGATTATTCTCTGGAGACAGTTTAGCCTCCCAAATTTGCTTGAAGTAGTAACGGAATAGGGAAGACAGTGTGTATCTTTTTACCTGGAATTACCTGCTTGATTGTTGAACTGTATTGTTTCTGTTTCAGGCACTCCAATATTAGCATGGTAAAAAGTTCAAAGAGGTCATAATCCTGCTTCAGACATTTGCATAGTTCCCAAATTTTTTAAAAAAATATCTGAGCACCAGGATATATTGTTTTGATCTTGAATGTACAGAGCTGGCTAGATCTTCTGCAGTGTGCTTCATTCCTCTCTTGTATTATTAATGCATTCATCATCTTACAAGTGCATACAAGTACTTTTGAAAATAACGTATGAGGGTTGATGGGCTCTGCTGTCTCCATAAAATCATTTTGTGTGACATTTTTATAAAACCTGCATCAAAAGTGCTCCAGTGAGACTGTACCTATTTAGGTGAGGTCAGTATGTTCCTGTTGCTGTATGGTAAACCCACTCATCTTTCCAAATATGAAATGATTTTCTAAAAAAAGTCAACTGTAAAACAATCTTAACTGGGGTGATGTAGCCCGTGGTAGTGATGGCTGTTCCTCCAACAAATCTGTGTAATCTTATTCACTTAAGTGAAAAGTAACGTGCATTTATCGACTATAATCCTGATCTTTCAAAAATGCCAGTCCAATAGATATTAAACAATGCTCAGTTACACTAATTTTGTGAACATTTGCATTTCATGTATGTTAGTGTAGAATGGTCAACACTGATGTTTTCCAGAGTTCAACTTTGCAGGCAATTTTGTTTCTGTTAATAACAGAAGTTATTAAGTTATTAAGTTCATAACAACTTTATCTCGTAAGCACAAAGAAGGAAAAAGGAACAGTTATGTCTCTGCTTCCCAGTCAGGTGTAGCAACACGAGCAGACCTGGAGAACAAACCAGACGGTGCTGGGCACACCATGTCCGTGGTACGCACATTTCAGGCTGGAGGAAGAGGAGATTTCAGGCTAAGTCTTGTTTGGTTCCACTCGCACGTAGGGCACATTAAGAGAACTCCTGGAAAGTTCACTGAAGTTCAGTTACATCCAAAGGGAATTCAGATCAAGTGCTCTGAGCCACCTCTGTGATGTGCACCAAAGCGTAATAAACAGGGAACATTAGATGAAAGAGTACTCCTGACCCACGTAGAACACTAATGCAGACGCTCAATGAGAATAGGCCTCAGGAAAATTCTAATGAGAATAAAGCAAACATTGTTTTCACCCACTTGCAATTTTGGAGACATAAGACTCAATTTACCTCTCACCGTCACCAGCTGGCAAGTGAGATGAAGCAAACGTTCCTTTCCCGTTGCCTATAAACTTCGAATTATCTTCATCATCATCTTAAATTCTGCTTGCTGGGATTATCATGAAAGATTTTGAGACTTAGACTAACACTTCTAATTGCAGGCATAATACCAAAACATATCCAGACATGGAAATACAGTCCTTATTAAGTAAACAGCTGAAGAAATAGTCCCTTTCCTATCAAACAAATTGCTGATGCAGGGTCAAGTTATCCTCTTTTTTCTTTATCAGCAGGAGAAGTGCAAGGGTAGCAAGGCACTCTGTGACAAAACTGCCAGGCACTCAAGGAACGGTTTTTTCTTTGTGAACTATTGAAAAGCTAATGCTACCTGTTCTATCTGTTCTTACAAATCTTTGGTGAAATCATCCAGCTGGTAGGAACTGAAGAAATGTGTGATGTAAGAAGCAGAATGTCATTTGTCTTGGATATATAACATCTGGCCTGAGGAAAGAATAAAAAATGAGAAAAGTAATTAAAAATAAGTTAGAATAAATACAGACCATGGAAGATGTCAATGTGGAAAGGCCTTTTTCTGATTAAAAATTTAATTGCATTTCCAAATGCTCTTCTCCAGCCTAATGCTGAGGAAGCTCTGTTGTGTATTCACAATTTCCTGGATGTCCTAGAACTGATTGATGACAAGCATGTTATCATTTTGTCACAAGAGATAATTATATATGAAAAAAGAAACATTTTCTCAGCATGAAAACTACAGGTGTATTTAGCAAGAAACTTGTTTTTGATATAGTGCCGTTTAATTTTCTTAATAGGTAAGACATCTGTGATCAATCACTTAGGCCTGAACACCCAAACAGATTTTGAAATGCTACCATTCAGCAGACTAGTTGGTAATTACACTAGGGATATGGGTTTAAACGCTCTCATTTAGTTAATAGTAAGATATTATGATGTAATCAGTACACAGAAGCAATTATTTACTGTTTGTGATAGCTAATGATGTTTAATTCTGAGAACTAATGACTTGGAGAAAATGAAGAGTAAAAGCAGAAATCTAATTTGTAAAGCAAGTTTCAGTTTCATAAAACTGCAAACTGTTCAGAGAGTGAAAGACAAGAAAATGACATTTCAGTCACTACAAATATACGATTTCAAATTAGTGGGCGTTTTTTAGGTACTGCAATAAGCAACAAAAAGTGATGAAAAGAAAACTTGTGTTAGCCAAAGCACAAACCAGGGTTCCACCAAAGTGTAACAAAGTCTCATAGAAGCCACTGGAAGGTTGTTTAAAATGTGCAGTTTTGGCTGATGAAATTTACAGCTCTCAAGGACATTTATTTTAAAGGACTTCATACGACTTACAAGCCAGATATACTCTATCACCAAATTTAGAGTATTAGCATCTTTACCACTTAATATTGGAGACAGAATCATAGGGTTTATCATCAAACATCATTTTTGGTGGAGTTTTTCATTTGTTTGGTTGGGTTTGTATTTGTTTGTTTGTTTTTTCTGCTTTGGGGAGACATGCTGAACAGACCATAACCTCAAATGAAGCAGCAAATAATGCTATTGTTTTTATGGCTAATAAATCATACTTAGTACTCCTCCCATGTCAGCTTGCATTTTCTCCTCCACAACCTACTGCATTCACTTGTGATTTGCTACGAGATCAGTTAGCTATCAAATTAAAACAAATGCGATAACTTATTGGCACTAGATTGTCATTGCAAATACCAGTCAGAAGTGTGCTGGTTTTAATTTTAAAAGTGTAAGTCAACAAAAGCCAACTCTATATGCTACAGAGTGTCCAGAAACACAGGCAAACCAACAAAGTTTTGCCTCTAATGCAGAAGAAAGACGTAAGGTGCCATTGTAGTTAGCGATCTTCTGATATACAATATGCTTGTGCTTTTCAGGAGCTAATAGATCTGAAACTTTCTGATATTTTAGATTTAAACTTTGGAAGAATAAAATCTGAGGAAACATAACACTGAAATTAACAGGATTCTGATTTACTTTCTTCATAATAAAGACTTTTAACATCTCCTTACAACAAACACACCATTGGAACTTGTCAGGTCAACTTCCTGTTAGAAAAAAAAGTGATCCGTGACATGATACTGAGACATGTTCTCAGTATCACTTGTTTCATCTAGATGCTGTGCGTGTGCTTTGTAATGTGGATGGTCATAAATGTCAGATTCCATCAGAAGTCACCTCCCAGGTGGGGCAGGCTGCAGAGGAACACAGGTGTCTGTGGACAACCCTGGCCATGACTGCTAATCTTGCTGGGATGCACACAAGGATTTCTTCAGAAGCCTCAGCTTTGACACAATATCTGAGGGCTGGAAATAAGTACCTCTGAAATTCACTGTGTTCTAGGAAATTAAAGAAGCTAGCTCT
Source organism: Psophia crepitans (assembly GCA_013399095.1). Taxonomy (NCBI): domain Eukaryota; kingdom Metazoa; phylum Chordata; class Aves; order Gruiformes; family Psophiidae; genus Psophia; species Psophia crepitans. The sequence goes on along the minus strand of VWZZ01003941.1, from coordinate 185,010 downwards.
CCATCTTCCCATATATTCCCTGAAGAACAGATATACGTAATCTAATAGTGAGAACATTATTTTTTTTTTCAAAGCCGTACACGTGAATGCTGTATGCTTACATGTAAAAGCTATATAGCTATTCCCATCACCGTTTTGTCTTCAGGAGGAAGAATGAAGTTGTGAAAATGAGTAAGCAATTACATGACTGCTCAACTGCTTTCATGACAACCAGGTTACTCATGTTTTTAGAGACTAATTGTACCTGCGGTGAATGCAAATCTAAGCTGAAGAGGACTGTGAAAGAGAGGAGAAGAACGGAGGGAAGAGCTGCTCTTCCCCACTCTTCCCAGTAGATGCCCACACCAGGGAGTAGCAGAAACAGGTCTTGTGCCTCTCCAACACCCTTAAACAAATATGCACTGCCTTGGCATACAGGGAGAGCGTCCAGACTGCAGGACCTTCTTCAGGGGCTGTGAAGCAATCTATGCAGGCTTCTGTGCTTTCATATTTGGATGCTTCCGCTCTAATTCATAAGAGTGAAAGCAATAGGTTAAACACGTTCTTTCTGTAACTGCTCTGAATTGGAAGCAAATCCTTAGCCAAGGATTTGAAATGACAAGGATTTATCCTTTCTTCATAGTTTAAGTTCCTCTAAAAATTTGGAGAGGTATTTTTTTTACCCAAGATTAAAGAGAAGCTGGTTCTGGAGACAAAAATCCCAAGAAGGCAGACTGAAAGGGGAAAAAAAAAAAGAATATTGGCGTGTAGCTGGGGCTTCCGTCCTCTGAAACATGTATTTGTGCCTCAGCTTATTTACAGTTGCTTTTTCCATTACTGACATAGATGTTCCTGTTATTCCTGCCAAACGCAGAAATATCACCTTTGTCTCAGCTTTGTCCTTATCATTAGGAGTTCTTGAGGAATAATTTTCTCTCTGAGCTCTCCATAGCATATAAATGGAAGAGCACTGCCACTGAATCTGAATTATCTTTTATTAAAAAGAAGTCACTTATATTTAATTCAATTATATCCATGATATACTAGGATACATATATTAACCAGCCACATACATATGCTGGTTTACAAAGAGATTACCGAAAGTACTGATGTACACCCACTGTTGTTGGGAATGTTCCCAAAAAAGACCTGTCGTGTTAGAGAATTTGTTCATGGCATACAGCCTGAGTTCAGCAGAGTTCCAGCTGCTGGCAGGACCAGCATTGCTGCAGTCAGTATCAGGGGGGTTACTAGGAAAGGCTATGATAGTCCTTCTGTATCGGATGCCATCACTGCAAGGGCATTTGGAGGTTTCACAGACCACCAGGAAAACCCATTTGGTCAGATTGTGTTTGAAAACATCCCAAGGAGCGCAGTACACAGGAGGTTTTCCCAAGGAGGTTGTGGCATGGGTTATTCCAGAATGTGGCCCAAGAACATTTTTGAAGTTGTGTAGAAATGCAACAAACCCAGTAGCTAGCCTGCCTGCAAGGCAATTCACAGCTGTTCCAAAGGATGACCATGAAAATAGTGTTAATAATCAGCACACACACTGGAGGGTGCTGTGTTTTAGAGACTGTTATTCCATTTAATCTAATCCACTCGTAATGCCATTTGTGGGAGCTGTAGGTACGACATGATAAAAAATTTAGTCCATGGAATTATATACACATTTCACCTGAATCAAAATCCCTGTTAATTCACCTGTGTGTTAGGCTGGATCCTGAATGGGTGCATAAGCAGTAAGGCGGTTAAGAATTAGACCCACTGTGTTCTGTACTTTGCATAATTTCAGTTATCATTACATATATCACAACAGATGCACCTGATGCTTGTCAAGTGGTGAAAAAGGGCTACTCTGTTAAAACCATCAGGAATTTCCATACAGCGCTTTTAAAAATTGTGTGGGATTAAGCCAGCTAAAAGCAGACATTTCAGAAACTTGGTGGTGTGTACAGCCTTATACTGAAGATAACTTTCCATTCCAGGTCCGTTGAGTGCTGTGGGCATGGCCAGTAACTAGGTTACTCCCTCTATTTCTCCCAAACTGAGACCATAGGGTTTTAATCTAGATGGTGACATGGTTTATGATAATAGTCTATTATGATGTTAATTGCTTTTCTGAATTTAGACTCTCATCAAAGTTGTGCTATTACGTTCTAGTCAATGTATATCACATTTCTTAGTAAGGATCATGTCTAGAGTGACTAAAAGGGATGGGAATGCCTACTCTGTTACCTCTCTCTGGATGCAAACCAAATGACAACCCCAAAGTATAGTTTAGTTTGCTGTTGTTTTTTAAAGAAATGGATGCACAGAAATAGATAACTTCTAATATCCCTGGCTACTTAAAGTAATAATTTTTAAAGATATGCTATGTTAGTAATATTCAAATTGTGTCTGGCTTTAGTTCCATTTTCTGCACTGCTCGACTGAAGTTCAGATACTTTGTTGAAAAGAGATATAAACTCTGATAGAGAGTGATTAAGTTATTTGTCTAGGGTACTTTAACATTTTAGAATTTTAGAAGGTTCAGTTTTTAAATAGCTATAACAGCTTCAATTCTTCCTAATGTTATATACTTCTACATTTAAACTTCTACTAATTTTTAAGTTTCAACTTATAAAAGCAATTAATTTTTATTAATTTAATAAAAGTGATTAAAATATTATATTTTAAAAGATAGTCTTCTAAGTAAACTCTAAACACATGAAGTTTGCTGTTCGGTTAAGTGGGACTACTGAGAATCACATATGCGTTATGATTTGGTAATTGCTGCAAAGTTAGTTTGAGACATTGTATTAAAGATGCTCCAGAAACATAATGTACTGCTCATTCATGTGAACACAGGAACGATCACAGAAAAACACTTATGACTGTTTATGAGGGTGCTGAGTTAGGTTATGCTTTATGGCAGCCTCAGAATCACTCTCCCTCTGTTACCAGAATGGATTTTTTCTTACTGGCAAGCAGATGACATTGGCAGATACGGAAAAGGGAGAGGGGAACAAGGGACAAATCGGTGTTATGTAAAGAATCATCCATCTGAAAAAGGAACAAACACAATTTTCAACAATAGTCTCTTCTGAACCACCTTCAGAGTACACAGTCTCTTGTGAAATTTCACTCTGACCATCCTGATTGGCAGACGCCAATGCCAAGCGTGCTCCTGGGAGGTGTGCTCATATTCGTTACAGCTGGAGCAAGAACCATCAGGCAGAGGAGAGAATGTGGATGTTGAGGCTGAATGTGCATTGTGAAGACTAGGGAAACAAAAAAAGTCATTTAAATATATCTATGCATACATTTTTACATTTTAGTGTTGCTGCTGACTTAATCTAACGAAAAAATATGGGTCCATACATAATGTTACTTACATCTTCTTGTAGACTTCTTTTAATATTCAGACACTTACCAAATGATCATTTCATGCTTACAGTGCTTTAGGTTGATGCTGCATTTGCTCAAATCAGGGTCTGTTCTTTTATTCCCTTGGATTTTGTCTTTCTTTTTGTGAACTTTTCATATTCATGCTACAATAAAGTACTTCTTTGCAAGGTATGTCACATATTCTGTACCCAATAGATGCCAGAGAGCTCCAGCTGAAGGATGTTATGCTTGTTGTAAACATTCCTGAAGTCACTGTGCCTTGCTTATGCTAGATAGCTGTCAGATCTGAGCTTGCTTGATAGGACAGAGCTTGTGCAGAGTGTGTTTACATAGCTGTGTAAAAAAGATATGCAAAACCTAACATGAGAATCTTAAGTCTGAATACAGACCTTACTTGATTTTCGGTTCTCTATTCGTACAGTAGTCACTATTACTGTCAGTACGGCAGTACAGTACTAACCATAACAAGAAGCTAAGGATAATCAAAAAAAGGTTTTTTTCTAAAGATGAATAAGTCAGAAACAAGAATTTTTGTCCTGTTCTTAAAGTACATACCATATTCTCCTTTAGTGCTTCTGCCATCTGTGCCATGACTGCTGTTTTCTCCATGTATCTGAAACTAATAACAATGAAAAACCCACTAAAGTATCACAGAATCACAGATCGTGGAATGGTTTGGGCTGGAAAGGACCTCACAGTCTGTCTAGTTCCAAGCCCCCTGCCATGGGCAGGGACACCCTCCACTAGACCAAATTGCCCAAAGCCCCACCCAACCTGGTCTTGAACACTTCCAGGGAGAGGGTGTCCACAGCTTCTCTGGGCAACCTGTTCCAGTGCCTCACCACCCTCACAGTAAAGAATTTCTTCTTAATCTTTAACCTAAATCTCCTCTATTTTAGTTTAAGGCCATTCCCGCTTGTCCTGTTACTCTTTGCCCTTGGAAACAACCCCTCTCTGGCTTTTCTGTAGGTCCCCTTTAGGTACTGGAAGGTTATGATCAGGTCTTCCTGGAGCCTTCTCTTCTCTAGGCTGAACAACCCCAACTCCCTCAGCCTGTCCTCGTAGCAGTTGCTCCAGCCCTCTGATCAACTTTGTGGTCCTCCTCTGGACTTGCTCCAGCAGCTCCATGTCTGTCCTGTACTGGGGACCCCAGAGCTGGATGCAGTACTCCAGCTGCGGTGTCATGAGAACAGAGTACACGAGCAAAACCCCCTCCCTTGACCAGCTGGTCATGCTTCCTTTGAGGCATCCCAGGACATGGTTGGCTTTCTGGGCTGCCAGTGCACACTGCTGGCTCATGTTGAGCTTCTCGTCCACCAGCACCCCCAAGACCTTCTCCCCAGGGCTGCTCTCAATCTGTTCTCTGCCCAGCCTCTAGTTGTGCTTGAGATTGTGCCAACCCATGTGCAGGACCTTGCACTTGGCCTTATTGAACTTCATGAGATTTGCACGAGCCCATCTCTCAAGGCTGTCAAGGTCCCTCTGGATGGCATCCCTTCCCTTCAGCGTGTCAAATGTGCCACACAGCTTGTTATTTCAGCAGCTTGATGTATCTGACTCACAATACATTACAAATTATTATGTAGTCATCTTCACTTTAATGTATCAGTTCTTGTGGGTTTTTGCATTATTATTTCTGTCATATAGTTATAAATTCTTTGTTCCTGTTAGGCTTACTTTTTGTCCTTTAAGCTTTCAGGAAATTCAGGAAGGGGAAAAAAACAACATTAAAGCCAACCAGCCTACTTCTATGCAAAGAAAAGAGGTAGCAAGAGATTCTGAGACATTAAAGGCAAAAGGCAGGTGTGTCAGGCAAGGAGAGAACGGGAAAAAGTTTTTTTATCAATGGATGTGAAACATTCTTGAAGGTGGATAGTCTCAATATAGTTTTCCTTTTAACGCCTGAACAACTACAGAATTTTTCTCAACTGTCAGGCCAGTAAATTAATAAGTACATTTGCTAGGTTTTTATGAAAAACCTCTACCTTTTCATAACAACCCATAAATGAAACAGAGGAAAGCACAGGAAAGCAAAGAGCAAAGAAGGACTCTGGGGAGATTCTAGCCATCAGTAAAGGCTGTGAGGAATCCCTCCTGTTTGAGACAGTTTCCCAGACATGCCTCTTGAGAGGCAAAAGGTCCCACCTATGGGATTTTGTGGCTCCTCACATGCCTCTTGAGAGGCAAAAGGTCCCACCTATGGGATTTTGTGGCTCCTCATCTCCTGCTGAATTTTTTGCAAGTTTAAGCAGCTCTTCTCAAGCATTAATCTCGTAGTTTGTCCCGATATGATGCGTGGATTTACAATGAAGTCATGAGAGACTTCTGGAAACTGCAGTAATCTGGTGTCAGATCATTAAAGAAATTGTGTCTAGGTTTCTTAATCTCCAAATAGAAACAAATTGGGGGGAAAAAAAATCAGCACTATTTATTATCTTGTCTTACAGAGCTAAAATTTACTAATTTGCACTATTGTTTTGGAAAAGTGCATGTTTTCCTCATTTACCTATGAAACAATGTGACCAAAACAAAAAACATTGCCAAAAAATCCATCTACAAAACAGAAGGAAGACTAAATTGACTGAAAAAACCCCAATATATTTGTATGTCCAATCCCTTTGGCTGTCCCACATTGCTTGAGAAAAAAAAAACAGTAGCTAATTTGTTGGAGAGGCTGAACCTATAAACTTTAAGCAAAGTGGGAATGGAATGAAGGGAGAAGGTATATGAAATTAGACATCCTCTTCATAAACAAGTTCCTTACCCATAGGCTACAAAGTCGTTTTTTCTATGTTTTCTTTGGACTACTGAATATTTAATTACTGTATATGAAGTGAAACAGCTTCAATGGAAAGGATTTGTCCTGCCTCAAAAATCCTTACCTGATAATGCTTAAATCAGTCCCATTGCCCTAGGCAGGAATGGAGGAGGAATCCGGCGAAGCCTTCACAACCTTTGCATCAGTCTGAATTTGAGAAGGAGTTTTCATATATGCTCAGCTCAGGGGCTGAATTTCTGCTGGGGACAGACAACTTGTGCTGGCCTGAAGGGAAATGTCTAACTCTAAGACAAAGGTACACTTTATTATATGTGTTTGTTCTCATCGTTTCGTATCCTCTGGCGTAGATGTTCATTACTCCGTGTGTTATTTTCTGTGATTTGTTTTCTTAAACACGAGGTTTTCTTCCTGCGTGGTGCAGAGAACATAAACCCTTAGGAAGGGCTGTGAATGTCAGCAGGTAACTGTGTACCATAAAGATGGGCAGTGCATTCTCAGTTTGTACTCTGAGACCAAATTCTCTTGAGCAGCCTCAGATTCCTCCATAAGGACATGACGTACGCCTGTGTTTGGCAGGTGGTGGTGACCCTGGCACTGAAAGATTCAGTGGTGGGTAGAACATGCTAACAAAATTATACTTTCGGTTTTCCTCCTCCAGCCAACTTGAGGTATCAAAATCCATCTTTTCTGACCTCCTCCTTCATTCATTGTAGTAAAAGTTCTCCCAGTCAAATCATACCCCTGTGTATATTTTTGCAACCCCGCTGATTTTGCCATTCCCTTGGTGACAGCTGTGTAGTCACATTACCTTCATGTTATGTCAGCTGTGGCATCTAGGAGACCCGAGGACATCAGTAAATTCTATCATTGCCTCAGATTGCCTTAGACTGAAGTCAGTGTTACTTTGGTTATTTCTGTGGAGAAGCCTCCACTTGTACTCAGCTGTAGCTGGCTCTGCAGGACTGAAAACAGCAGAAGTAGTGAAATCTTACATTTGTTACCACATTTAACAGGTATTACTCCAAATAAGTATCAGAAGTGATACTGCTTCATAGGAAAAAAGAAACATTTTTAATTTAGGCACTTTGCAGAGGCACCTCCCTGTTCCCCACCCCAGTACATTTCAAGAATTTGATTTAAGCTGACAGGAGATAAGAAGATTTAAAATAATGCCTGGCACTTCATCCATAATCCTCACTGTGGTGCCATCTTCTCGCCCTCTTTTAATTTAGTTTAATACAGTGGCAGGTGGCAAGGTCATGTTAGGTGCCTTCACTTTAGATTTCCTGATTCTGTTGGACCGCTGCGGTCATGTGCCTGTCATTGGTACGCTTCATAACAAGAAATGTACTTCCTCCTGTGTGGAAAGACAATAAACATAGCCACAAAGAACAAACAAATGAATTCTAAACTCCAGGTATGAGGTTAAGCTAAGAAGGAAATTAAACAATTGAAAGGTGCTTCCCTTAGGTGAAGCTGAACTAAGATATAGTTGAATGACCTGTGCGCAGATTTTGCAAGGGAAGTATTGAAGAGTTAAAATTAAGTTAAAAGTACCTTAATTGGTATTTCATGGGCCGTGGTTATTTGGTCACTATAAAACCTAGATTAATGGAGTAGGCACATTTTGTGCTTTCTAGAGAACAGCAATCATCTTTCAGTGTAATGCTGACTATATAACCACTGAACCTCTGTAAATTGGCACTATTTTCCTTGGAAAATATATGCAATGACAACTTAGAAAAGAAACAGAAAAGCTTCTACACAAATGATCACTTGGTCTCATTGCAGATGAGAATTTATTAGATGTATTTGGCAAGGTTTTATTAGCGGGGGACTGCAGGGTGATTTCTGTAAGAAGATGTAGAAGTTGACCCCATGTCGAACAGAGTCACTTCCAGATGCCTTCAAGACGGACCTGGTAATGGCCAAGGCTGAGACCATCAGCACTGGTTGTAGTGCCTCATATTTTAGAAGGGTTGAAACTGCTGTGCAACAGCGGCTGGGAGACAAGAGGGAAAACGTGTAAGAGAAACAACTCTGCAGACATGAGGTCGGTGAAGAAGGAGGGGGAGAAGGTGCTCCAGCACCAAAGTAGAGAAGATCATGGTGACGATCATGGTGATGCAGGTTGTCCCACTGTGGCCCATGAAGGTCTATGGTGGAGCAAGTGGCTGTGCCCTGAAGGAAGCTGTGACCCCATGGAGAGTTCTCACTGGAGCAGGCTCCTGGCAGGACCTGTGACCCTGTAGAGAGAGGAACCCGACACTGGAGCAGGTTTGCTGGCAGAACTTGTGACCATGGGAGGGACTCATGCTGGAGCAGTCTGTTCCTGAAGGACTGCATCCCATGGAAGGGACCCATGTTGGATAAATTTGTGGAGGACTGTCTCCCATAGGTGGGAGCCCATGCTGGAGCAGGGGAAGATTGTGAGGAGGAAGAAGCAGCAGAGATGAATTGTTATAGACTGACTGCAACCCATATTCCCCATCCCCCTGGCCTTCTCATGGAGAGGAGATAGAGAAGTTGGGAATAAAGTTGAGCACAGGAAGAAGGGAGTAGTGGGGAGAGGTGTTTTTAAGATTTGTTCTTGTTTCTCATTATCCTGCTCTAATTTTGATTGGCAATAAATTAAATTAATTTCCCCAAGTCGTCTGTTTTGCCTGTGATGATAATTGCTGAATGAACTCCCTGTCCTTATCTCGACGTACGAACCTTTCTTGATATTTTCTCCCCCTGTCCTGTTGAAGAGGAGGAGTGAAAGATCAGCTTGGTGGGCACCTGGCAGCCAGCCAAGGTCAACCCCCCACATGAAAATGTAGAGAAAATTCAAGATTCTGTAGGAATAGCTCCACAATAAATAGATAGATAGATAGATAGATAGATAGATAGATAGATAGATAGATAGATAGATAGATAGATTCTCAATAGAAATATGTGAAATAAGAGAATTATTCAGCAGTCCAGCAAATTCAGTTAAAAGTAGAAGAAAATATGTTCAGTGGTCTGTCCTCAAAACTTATCCTGAATAAAAGTTGCACAAATCAGCATCTCAGTAGTTCCACTGCGGAGGGATGCCTCAGGGAAAAAAAAGAAAAACTAAACTAAACAAAGAGATAGTTTTGGTTTTTTTATATTCTTTGTTTATTAATCCAGATCAAGAACTTAAGATACTCAGAGTTCTTTTCAACAGAATCAAATAATGTGACCAGAAAAACATGATATTTTTTATGTAATGGGAATCAGGGAGGCCTAAATCATGTCACGAAAAACTATTGAGCTGAAGGCAGCTATTTTCTATATATTTTTGAATATAATATAACATGATGTCATATGGTATGGGATATCCCTTTGGTCAGCTGGGGCCAGCTGCCCTGTCTGTCCCCTCCCAACTCCCCGCACACCCCCAGCCATCCCGCCGGCGGGGCGGTGCGAGAAGCAGCAAAGGCCTTGGCTCTGTGTGAGCATCGCTCAGCAACAGCAAAACCATCTCTGCACTATCAGCGCTGCTTCCAGCACAGACCCAAACCACAGCCCCATGCTGGCTGCTGTGAAGAAAATTAACTCTCTCTCAGCTGAAACCAGGACACCTAGTAACGATTATGCGTGATGGAGCCCTGCTGCCCTGGGGATGGCTGAACCCCTGCCTGCCGTGGGGAGTGGGGAATGAATTCCTGGGTTTGCTTTGCTTGTGCATGCGGCTTTTGCTTCACTGATTAAACTCCTGTATCTGAACCCACGAGTTTTCTCACTTTCACTCTTCTGAATCTCTCCCCCTTCCTCATGAGGGGCAGTGAGTGAGCGGCTGTGGGGAGCTCAGCTGCCGGCTGGGGTAAAACAATGACATTATTTAGGATAAATGTTTCATGACTTTTGAACAGTAAAAAGTGGTGATCTGGAACAATATATCTAAGAGAGAAATAAGAAGAAAAAATATTTGGATTTAAACTTAAGAAAAGTACCACATTGGGTACTTATAGTATGGTCAGTACTTGATAACCAGTAGTGTTTGTCTTAGTGCAATATTTATAGGACTGTCCTTTATTTCTACTCAGTGGTACCTTCTAAAAGCTATCTGAAGTTGGTACCAAGCCTTTTTTTTTTTATTTCTCTGGGCTTCTGTCATTGTGTGTCTTTTTTCCTAACTAATAGAAGAGATTTACACTTGTACTCCGCAGCTTTGCAATTATTTTCTACAATGGCCACATCCTAAAAGTATTTTAAGACAACAACAATCTAAAGAGAGAAAATATTTCCCAAAAAAATTATTTCCCAATTGAAGGGAGGGTGGGAAAATTACTTCATGCCCACTGTAAATTAATTCACAATTCTGGGAAAAGGGTGAAGATCTCTCCCTCCTACGGTTAAGTCACTTATTAGTAGGAGTCAACAGGAAAAATAAACTATTTCCAGGTGTTTCTGAGTGAATATTTTTTTATCTAGACTTTATCTATCTTCATTCTTCTAGAAGAATGAACAGTTGCATAAATTCCTGATCTGTGAGCGTAATTTCTCCAGGAACAGAGCTATCTCTTTCCACATTGAAATAAAAGCTCCACAATATTATCACTCGTGCTCCAGATTCTGCTGATGTATAAAGCATATTGGATAGCAATTTTTTTTTTTTAAAAAAATCTACTTAATGTTAATTCAGCTTCAGACCACAACTTTCGTAAAGTGGTCCGTGTAAGTTTGAAGGCCAGACCTCATTTCTCAGCCCCACAGGACAAGCTCTGAAGGGAACCTCAGCAACTGGCATTTTATTTTAGCAAGAAAACAGAAATCAAGGATGTAATATCCTTCTGGTTTTTAAGTCTGATGGCTTTTGTCACTTTTGAATCAAATCCTTGATGGTATTTAAGTATTTGTTTAAAAAAATTTCCACTTCTCCCATTTTTAATTAAAAGTTATAAAATGCATTATTTACCCAGGAGATTAGATCAGAGCCATTCCATTCTATTTACAACAAAGAGAGCCTGTAATAAGTCCTTGAAATCCCTTCTAATCTATTCTATAAATATTTATTTAATCAGTTTTAAAATGCTAATTATTTACCAGGGAGACTGCGGCAACTTCTACAAAGTTACTATGGATGAAAAAATAGTTTTTGAGGATTTTTTGAAAGTATCATGTACTTAATAGCTTGAAACAGTTCCTTTACAAGATGCTCAAATCTTTCTGGCAGATGCATATTTAGGTTGCTATGTTTTTACTGTATTTAATTTAGCTATAATCTAAGGCGATTTTTTTCCAGGCATCTATTGATTACATTAATTGCTAATTAACTCTTTGTTTAGAAGTGTATGTTCTGTGATTTCAGTCATTAGAAGAAATGCTGCTCTTCACCGTCACTTCCATTTTCTAACTAGTGTCTGCTTTCATACCACCACATCCTCACTTTTGTATACCCGAACAAATACACACTCCTTAACTTTACAGCCAGTTTTCCATAATCAGATTATCCTCTTAGATGTATTAAAACAAGCAGCATATCAAAAGCAAAAACTTTCTCCCCAGAAGATGGAAAAAAAAATGTAGTTTATTGATAGTGTATGAAATGCTATGGCCAAGCAGAGCATATCGTTAGTAGTTACATCCAGATGAGTTTTGGAAGTTTACTTGGAGGAAGTCACGTCCTGCAGTAGGGAGTGCAGAGGTGGCTGAGCTAGCACGGCATGGAGGAGTTCAAACGGTGTGGCTCAGCATTGCCGATCTATCTCATCCGTCTGGGGCTAGAAACTGGGGCCAAGCAATGCCTGCTGGGGGCAACAGGGAATATATCATGTGGGATGAGGTGTCAACCAGCACAGGAGGAATAGCTCTTTTTCTTGCATCCTCTTTCATGGTATATTTCTCCTTTACTGCTTTCGTATTCTTTCCATTGACTCCAGTACATGTGGTGCTGCTATGGGGTGCAGGATGACACTTGCTGGAAAACAAAAAGCTTGTGGTTGTTGTTGGCAGCATATCCAGTGCTGCTGACAGAGAAGCCACAGTATATTCCCACATCAAATATTTGGACTATGTTGCTTCTGACAGCTGTCTCTACAATAGTCAATACTAAATCTGATGATAGTCATCACCTAATTTCTCAAGACAGAAATGAGAGTGCTGTATAAAGTAATCATAAAGGGCACAGGCTTTGTCCTAGCTTTACCTTGCTCAGTGCATATTCCTCTGCAATACAAGTATGGAGAACATACTAAATTGGTTGAATTTCATCAGCGTTCATAACCCAGAAGAATAGTTATTTGATTTTGTGGCATGCATATTAATTTAAAAGAATGAACCCATTCTGAATGTAACTGGAAAGTAAAACATTTTAAAGATCCTGGCTGATTTTCTGGAGCCTATTTTTCAGTCTCTAGACAATGCATTTAGACATCACTTCTATGTTACTTTTTAATCTCCTCTGTTAGCATTATTCGCAGGACTGTATTTCCCATTCTGCTGAAAAATATGCTTACTGTTCATTTTACTTTCAACACTTACTTCCTCTGAGCTTTGAAACTAACCCGTGTGCAACCCATGAGTCTATTTCAGGTGAAGATATGTTTCCCAGAACTTTTTGAGAGATTTTGAAAGCTTAAACTACACTTACAGATCTCCCTTACATTGTAATGTCTCTTTTTCTTATTGTCACCATCACTTTTTGTAGTATATGACTATCAGCATGTCTTTTATGATTCTTAGCAGGTTTTTGTAACAAAACACCCTGTAGATAGTCCTCCAGTTGAAATAAAACAGCTCTCTACTTACAAACAACAGATTTATTTGCACTTCAGTGGATACCATAAATACCTGAGCATTTAATTTTCAGTTATGTATGTATTACTTCAAACACCATTCTGATCTCCCTGGCACAGGAGTTAACGCACAGGCTCCAAAGTGTGTGAATAGTTGGGTTTCACAACTCGGTTCAAGAACCTATGTTGCAACTACAGGTATCACACTGAATTCCTAGGAAAGGAAGCCTAGTACTTATAAGATGCACATTTTTTCACTAATTACCAAATCCAATTGTCTATGCAAAATAAAGTAAATATGAAAAAAAGAACAAATAAAAAAGCACTCTGGGAAATATACAAAGGGGAAATAAGTATTCATAAAGGAGAGGGAAAAGCTGCAATCTAATCTAATGGGTGAAACTGAGTATAAAAATAATATGGCAACCTTTGTTGCCAGTGTTTGAGCTGCAGCATGCTGAAGGGGAGGGCCATGTGAGGTCAAGAACTCATAGCAGAAGAAAAGAAAACAATAATGATTCAATTTGGGTTTTTTTTTTTTTTTTTTTTTTAGGAAACAGCCATCATGAAATGTAGAGATCCAGATAACCACTCTATGTGGTGCAGGTCAGGAGTCTCCAAGAAACCTTTCCAGACGTAGTTTGTATTTTGATCAGTACTGGAGCTTATTGGTGCTTTTTCCTCTTTCTGCTTGTTTGCCTCTGTTTCTGTCTTTCTCTCTCTTCATTTATTTATCTTTTGGAACCAGGACTCTAGAGTGCTTTTCCAGGGAATCTTCTTGTGTACTTACTTTTTTCCTCTGGTTGTCTCTCTTCAAGCATGCAACCCTACCTGGCTTTCCAGTCTGTTCACATATGCATAATTTTGGAAAGGAATAACAAAAATCAATAAAATGTCTGCATTCATACTTGTCTCAGTCATAAGTCTAAGAAATGCAAGGAATGCAGAGTAATGCAGGAAAGAATAGAGCCCTTTGTGTTCTTGAATTTTTTTATTAATGTCTGTTTAATAGCAATATTTAAAAAATGTAACTAAATATACATAAACATTTTTTTAATTTACAGTGGATACCATATTTCTGTGCACTTGACATGCTGGTAGTTGAGCAATCATAACTCTTATGATATCTAACAGAATGCTAAATGCATTTTCTGCCACCTTACCTGGCCAATGAATCCTGTTAATGTTGGTGAAACCATGATCATTTAATCAGATGATCTTACTGATATTTCATATAGCAAAGATAAAAATCCCATGAAAAGTAGATGCAGCAGACAGCTTCAATATTCAAAAAGGTGACCGTCTGTAGAAACAATATTTTTTAATGTAGGTCACTTTGACTCCAAGCTTCAGACTGCAAGTGCGAAATACAGTGGTTATATTAAAAATGTATTTAAATAGGAGTTGCTGCAGGTAAACCTATCCGGTTGTCTTGTCTTAAAAGTCTTGTGATATTCATGAGCTACAAAGACATGGGGTGGTCCATAGCCTGAGCCTCTGGAGGAAGAAGATTGCTAGCTCTTTTGAAAACTTAAATTCTAGCTGCGACACAAGATCATCCTTTGCAGGAGCTGCTGTGCCCTTGTGCCTGTCTCTTATTGCAAGGCACCAAATCCTTGTGTCACAGAGGTTCAAATTTGGAGCAATTCTCCTGGAATCTGTGGCGATACATGACTTAAAAGAAATAATGAAATAATGGAAACAAGTTAAATGCCTCTTGCATCTTTCAAAGAGTTGAGGAGATGAGGGTCTTGATAGAAAAGCCAAAAAGAAGATGACTGCAGTTGATGTGACTGGTATAACATGGGTATAAACCCATTGCTTTGGGTGATGACACTCCTGATTTATGACAGTGCAATTGAGAAGAGAACCACAGAGCTTACAGTCCATTCAGAAAAACAAGGGTGGAATTTGTCCTGACTCAGGCATGATGTCATGTTCAACAAAGTTAAAAAAGCGTTCATCCTGGTTTTCAATAATGCCCTTTTGGACATTTTCTTGTTAGCTTTCATTTGTACAATGATGACATTGATGTGATTTGAACTACTTCTATGCCACTGCAGTTCCTGGATCAGTCAGGTTCGTCCACTCTGCTCACAAACACCACACGCACGCAGTCTGCTAAAAAAATATTCAGTACCATGTTACTCTATTTCCCTGTCATCCTGTGGTTCCAGTGGAGCTAAACAGTCATAAAACTGGTGCAATGCAATAGTAAAATCAAACAGATGTGTGCCCCCACACATGGACACAAGATCTTTCCCTCACAGAGTTATGACACTGCACTTCTTGCTTTACTGTGAGTAAATCCGTAACCCTTCACGCTTTTAAAAAAGAATATGCATAGAATATATAAATCCTAAAGAAATACCCTTAAGAAATAAAACTGCAGAAGAGGAAACAAAAAGAAAGAAAATGTTAATGGAAGGATATTTACTGCTAAAAGTATTCTTAAGCAAAAGGTCAGGTTCTCAGCTGGTGTAAGCTGGAGCAGCTCCATTGCCTCCAGTGGAGCTGTGCCAGTTTATCCCATGCGTATGCTCTGGCCCAGTGTGTCCTGAAAATCAAATCACTGAACTGGAATCTTCAACCCTTCACTATCCTGCTGTTAAATTTGTATTGCTACTTGCAACAATTTCTTTTAAAAGAAGTTTGCATACGCAAATTATTCACATTGCTTTATTTTTTCTTTGTCAGTTCACAAAAAGTATTTCAAGTTGTCATAACCTTGCATTTATCCAGTGAAAGAGTAATCTTGAAAGGAGAACATTTTTTTACAAACTGGACACATACCCTGTTTATTTTTCTCTAAAATTTGCACACCATAAAGCAAGTAGGGTTTTTTGTTTTGTTTTAAAACCTTCTTCAGATATTATTATACAAAAATATTCATATGCAAGTAATAAAGATTTTTTTTTAAACATCCAACTTTTTAAACCTAAAGCAAAGTCACACCAAAAATTTTTTTTGTTGTTTTTTTGTGTGTGTTTGTTTTTTGTTTAGGTTGGTTTTTTGTTTTTGGTTTTTTTTTGTTTGTTTGTTTTTTGTTTTTTTAATCTAGACAAAGTACATCTTGTGCTTTAACAAACCGACGGCAACATGTGCTCTTTACAACGACTCCAGTGAATATGCTCATGTGTCATTATTCATTAAATAATGCAAAACTTGCCTACTTTTGTGGATTTTTTTCCCCTTAATCTTCTTTTTTTCCCCTCTGTGTGTTATTTGTGTTTGTATTTATGGGTGAAAAAGTTAAGGCAAGTGCAACCAAAGTTATAAAAATCAATATTTCTATTGCTAACATGTGCAGCATTCATATTTAGTGAGTGATGTCTTTTCTCCTGTAAGAATAAAAATTTATGAAAATACAAAAATGTTTAATACGTTATAGTTGTTACAATAAGCTGTTCAGTTTTATATACCAGGCTTGGTGAATTCTCCAAAGCTTAGGATAACATAAAACATGTTCTTTTTAAAGTAATGTACACTGAAACTAGGTAACATTTTGATCACAACTCTCTTGACTCTCAGCAATGTGTATAGTATTACTACAAAAATGCAGTTGCTTTTAGCTATGACCCATCTAATTCTTTTAAAAAATAAATATAAGTTAATCTCTTTAGGTAAAATATTTAATATACAGTAGGCATAAATATAGGTTGATGTATCTCTACTTAACTTTAGTGCTTCTATTTCAACTTCAGTGATTTTGCACAAAGCGTACAAAGGAAGAGGCATGTTTTCCAGTTTTTAGTCATATCTGTAGCCTTAAAGGAAGCCTTGATAAGAATGCATATGTTAATCTATGGTTTATGTGGCAATAGTAATGAACACTTGGAAAAGGCAATGATGTTGAATCTTCAATTAAATTATAGAACAACCAGAAATCCGTGTTCACAAATTCTGGGCCTGATTCTGCGCTTTTTGCACCAGTTATAGACAACATTAATTCTGATGACTTGAGAAGAATTATTTTTTAATTTTACCAACCATGAAGCAAATTAAGAAGAATGATCCCAAAGCCTAGTATGGCACTTGTTTGTTTCATACCATCCATGCAAAATGTTTTAAAGTTGGTAAGTATGCATTTATAGTCAATAGGAGCTATAGAGCATTTCAATTACAGTTGTTCCCAGAATTGCAGAAGGCCACCTGAGAGCTTTCGTAATAAACTTCTTTATTGAGATGCTTATCCAGCTATTAACTTTGAATAGCGCGCTCCCAAGACGGGACTGTTACTGCTTGAGTTGCGTTGTGCGCCCTGCTTATGGACAGCCCGCTCCTCCTGAGCTGAGTAAAGTAACTGAATAAGACTAAAGAAACTAAATCTCCTAGACAAATTATGGCTGGTAACAAGATGCTGCAGTTGGTGTTAGAATCACATATTTCTCTACAGACCTTTATTTCTTTATTTGTATTACATTTGCAGCTTTTTTTTGTAAAAGTGAAGGCAGTGAATTTTTTCTTCTACTATTCTAACTAGGTACATGTTCTTTCTTGTAAAGGTCTTTTTGGTCGCTTTGTTTTCTTGTCTTCTGCAGAAAGTGCAGTTATGTACTATAAGATCATAAAAATATTTACCTATGAAAAGGTACATATGTTTAAGTTTATATGTTATGAATAGTCAGTAGAACACTAGTAACTGCACAGACTTAATAGTATTTTTTCTTACAAAATTCATGTGACTCAAAATTGCTGTGAGTGACAGCAGTGGATTTCAGACGTAATGTTGGAAAGACAATTTAATTCCATTTTACTGTAAGAGCTAAGATGAATATTTTGTCTTTCTGCATCCTTAACTCACTAAATGTGTTGCCTCTTTCAACACTGCCCAATATTGGGCTGCTGCTGGGTTTAAATTTATTCTTGAACAGGGATAAAATGAAAATGATTAACGAATCTGCAAAATCTATGATGAAACCAACATGTTATATTAAACTACATCTGAGTTTGCTGACTAATATAATAACAAAAAGCTAGATCATATCTTTACAGATCATTTAGAACAAGTTATAGCTGGTGACAGACTAGGGCAGAAGGACAGGAGGAGGAACGGAAAAAAGGGGCAGATTTCTGTGTTCTAGTCAGCTACTTGGAACAATCAACAATGATATTATACATTTCCACTGATTCTGACTTCGAAATATCTGATTTTATTTTATTTTATGAGTCTGATGGCAATCAGAAGGCCAAATTGGGAAGGAAAGCCCAGATTTCTCACAGAATCCTGATCTCTCAATGAGCATGTGGCATCAGACTCACTATGTCTGGGACTCCATGAATTATGGCACCTCAGAGAACCTTTTTCCCTTTCTAAACCTCTTTGTTGCAGTGTCTATGAAGTGGTGAACTGACTGAAGTGGGTGTTGAAGAAATTCAGCAGCTCTTTGAACAGGTGCAATATACACAGGTAAGAGACTTAGTCCTGATGTCTCTTTCTTTAGGAAAACAAAACAAACCAACCAATGAAAAAAAAGCAGTATGAAGAGCTACAAAGAACAAAAATGTCCTTGAAAATAGAATGTGTGTGCAGTTCAGTCTGCCTCAAACTCTATATACTCCTGATCGCTCTTTACCTTGAAAGAAGCAGGGAAGGTAAGGTGCCCAAGATGACTGAACAGAGAATTTTTCTTCAAAATTCCATAAAGAACCATCTGGCAAGTGTCATTTCAAGCAGATAGTGTCTTTGCTGCTGTTTCTTACTCTGGAAATATTTAACAGTAAAAAAAAAAAATAATCAAAAAACCCCATAGGCCTACTATTTGTAATGGCACTGAGAGCTATTCACAGTATTGTTTAAGAGAGTGAAAAGGTTGGCAGAGAAAATAGGAGATGAACCATACTGACACTAGTATCTTTTACAATGATTGGAACTCTGGCAGATATTCCTATGATTCAGGTAGAACCTGTCGTGGATGCCCCATCTCCAGAGGTGTTCAAGGCCAGATTGGATGGGGCTTTGACCAACCTGGTCTAGTGAAGGGTGTCCCTAGGCGGGTGGGGAAAGGTCTCTTCCAACCCAAACCATTCTATGATTCTGTGACTCTATGACTAGGATTCTATGATCCAGAAAAACCCTTTCCTACCTCTAACAAAGTTATATAAATGGTTTCAGATACTACCCAGGAGGTGAAGGAGGTAACTGGTAAATTCGGGTAACTAGTGTCCTACAGGCAAAGGATGTCTGTAATCTCCTGTGGCAGCAGGACTAGCTGAGTGCTAGGCACCTAACACCTACTTGGTGGTGACATGACCTGGAAGCATCTTTGCTATACTTCTCCCGTCCCATGTCACCCCTCGCTACCTATCTGTGTCACAGTGCCACCTAGCAATGGCCTGGCTACAAATTTGTCTTCTTGCAGTACGTGGAAATTGTGGTCCTGTGAACAAATCCAGGTATTTGGAACTTTCCTGAATTTTTATGTGTGCTGTTTATTTTATTTTGTTGTGCTGTTCTATGATTAAATGATTACAAGTTAGATTATAAATGTATAAGCATTAAAAATCTGTAAGGTGTAGTTTGTGATCTAACTAAGATTTGAGAGTGCTTATTGCAACATTTTTTCCCCAGGTATCTGCACATTTTGCAAAGGTTCATGTGTTTTGCTGAGGTAGGCATAGGTTAGTGATCTCAAAGAAGGAGCCTGATGTCACTGAACTGTTTTGCTAAGATAGATGGAGAGGCAGTTGTGTTGCTCGTTTCCTCTCTGCTTTCTATTTACATAACTGTTCCATTTGAAGTTGCCTGGGTTTTAAGAAGACAAATGTACAACGTTCTAATGTGATGGTGAAGGTACACGTATAATACTAATTGTTTACATTTTCTACTGAAATGTCTCTAAGAACTTAATTAGGGCTGCAGTGAGCTGTTCACCAGAGAATATTAACTCTGGCAAACAATTTCTTCTAAGTCTGTAAATTCATTGCCATTTGTGTTTTAAACTTACAATGAAGAATGAGACGTTCTAAAAAAATAAATAAAATCTCCCTGTGATTTACCTGTCATGCAAGGAAATTTAAAACGGTCTCCCACATAACTTCCTACAAAACAGCAAGAGAAAACAACCTTCCCTGAAAAAAAAGGAAACCATTACAAACCAGATTTAAATAGGGCTTAGTAACTGCATTGTTGTTTTGCTTTTCTTTGTTTATTTTTGTTTTTCGAGTGTGTGTGCAGACTCTGAAGTTTAATGGCAGATGCATGGGTGAAGATCTTATCCTTTTTAAGACTTTCTTTTTACTTCGCAGAAGGCTCAGGATGTTGCTTCACATGAGTACTTTAGGAGGATGGGAAAAGTGGTGTGCAAACTGAAAACAAAAATATTTTCTTTTAGAAACCCAAGCTTTGCTCCTGTAAGTCTCTTCTCAGGAGAGAAGACATCTACCCACCCTAAACATCTCTGCAAAGAGTTTTCACATGTAGCCCAACCCGAGGGCTCGCAGCAAGCTTTGTGTGACTACTTTTAATACAGTCTCCAAGGTAAATGGATGGGATGGGATGGGATGGGATGGGATGGGATGGGATGGGATGGAGCTGCTGTGAGAGAGCTCAGGTGTGGTTCTGGATGATCAAGATGGCAATTTCCTGTAACTGTCATCTACTGGATTACACACTAACCCCGTAAGATAACCTCTTTCTGTGTTCGGTGCTGGCTTTTACTTTGCACACCAAACCAATGGGAAACATTGCCAGCTTTTTCTGCTCTTCTGGCTGCTTTGCAATAGGGGATCTGTACCCAGCCAGCTGAGGGCACTCACATTTACTTTCACTGACATCAATCTTACTGCCCACCTTCTCTTTGTGTTGCCTATAACAAGTGTAAGAGTGGTGGCGTATTGAGCCTATAGTTCCTTCTGCACCCACCTGACGTAGGAGTAATGAAACACGGTGGCCTAAGGGCCCTGTGCTCTCCCTCTCCCTGTGTGGGTGCACACAGTCTCCCCACTGTAGAGCTTCTCAGTCGCAGCCGTGTGGTGCAGCCCCTCACTCCAGCTTGCACTTCTTTATCCATCACCAAATGTGTTTGAGGGTATGGGGTTGGTAGGTACATATTTTTCCTGGATGATTCAGTATTTTTGAGGGGGGCAGAGACAGAGAGCTAATATTCCATAAAAAGAGAAAGAGAAGGTTAAAAAGTGCATCCACTTTATTTTTTGAGTAATTTGTGTGTTCCTTCAGTCATGCCTTGATGGTTAAGAGAGATGTCTTTATTAAAAATACCGAGAATGACCTTCATCAAATTTAGCTCTCAAATTTTGCTTCAGATTGTTTTCCTAATACTAGTGACCCAGCAAATAGATGTTTGTACTTTCTGTAATCTCAGTAGTAGATCTATTTCATTTAACATTTAGATCCCATAGAATCATGTTACTTTTAATACAACAAAATAAAAATATTTTAATTGACTATTGAATGTTTCTGAAATTACATTATCTAGAATGCTGGCTATCTAATATAAGAATGCTGATAAGCTTTTGGAATGAGGCTGGTTGTAATAACAAACAGAATACTTTCCTTCAACAACTCTCAATCTCAATATACTCAATTTTTAGTAACCTGAGCAGCTTCAGAATGTATACATTTTCCAAATAAGGTATCAGGCCTGCCTTTGTAATTTCTACTCTGGCTACTCCATGACTCTGCGGACTCTTGACCTCCCACCACAGAGTTTATTAATCCAGAGAAAAGGTCAAACTGTCTTAAACAGAATTTACACAAATGAAAAGCATAGGAAAACTCTTAATAGGTGAAATGTTTCTATTAGTTTCACTCCCCAGAGCAAGAAGTCCAAGTTCTGGAACACCAACCCAAGGCCAGCTGGAGAAGTGTGATGCTGTCAACACGTCTTCTTGGAGGATATAGCCAGAGTCGATGGGAAATAGCCCAGCAAAATTACATCACAAATGACAGCTCAGTATCCATACTAAATTCAGTGAATCTCAAATGAAAGACATAATGCTGTTCTCCAGCCTCCACTCAGTGGGCTATTTAGGAGGTGAAGAGTTGTGATTATACAGAAAAAAATGCAAGGGAACTTGCAGCATTCGTTATACAAGGAGACTCATTGTTAGGAAATTGCTTATATTTTTTCTGATGCCAGTCACATTAATCTCTTGCTCAGCCAAGAAATGGATTTTAAAAAGTATTCTAATAACAGCACATCAGATAAGGGGTGGGTGTGAAGGAATATAGTTACTCTGGATACTAAATTAAGCCTGTTACAGAGATTTTTTTTAGTGCTGGCAGATTTCTGCTGTCCTCGGTATCACAATAGAAGACACATCAAAACCTGTCTGTGTTAGACTACCAGTAAGTACAAAATAATTCGGAAGTGCATTAGACATACAGGGACACATTTGTGTTGCTGATCTGTCTGGATGGGCCCAAAAAAAGCCAGTTGCTTTATGTAGGTCAGCCAAAGTACAGAGCTTTGCATGACAAAAAAAGCCACAATACAGTCAAAAAACAGGTGGATATTTTGACCTTTCTTTTCCATTGGCCTTTATCCTTTTTCTGAGCTCAATTTACTGCTGTGATTTTTTTTTCTTCTTTGGATTTTAATTATACTCTCTGTAGGCTTGCTAACTTGAAGTTTTCTTCCTTTTTTTTTTCTTTTTTTTTTTCCCAATTTAAGAGTGAAGGAAGCCTGTTTACCAGGCCACTTTTCCCCAAATCTCACTGCTTTATCTAGAATTTAAATGTGGCATTAATGCACAATATCCAAGTAAAACTTTGTGAATTTTAATCAGGCTAGTATAACAAGCTTTCCAATTATTTTGAAGCTGATTATAACCCATTATGTAACATACATATGGTTTTCACAGCTGTGCAGTAATAGAAAAATCTTAGTTTACACCTAAGCCTAACAGTATTTAGCTCTGAATCAGATCACATTGAAAGTGTTTGATGTAGGCTGCCAGGTGAGAGCTGGGTCCCTAATAAGATGCAGAAGACATTTTGCTGCTGCTTTCCTTGCAGCAAAAACTTCCGCTTGTCACAGACTGCAAATATGAATTCCTTTTCTCTTTGCTTTTCCAATTTTGTTCTCCCACACAAATCAATCTTACACTTAGTCAACTTTATTAGATTTACTCTCAAACCATACTGCTGCAACCGAGAACAGAATCAGACCCAGCAATGCACTTTGTCTTCAAAATAATTAGCTGCATATTGTACAGTCCCTCATTTCTGTCCAGCTATATGTGCTGTTCAGAAAACCTATATACTGAATTTCTGCAGGTTGTGCAACAGAGTCCTTTAGTTTTATATCAAGGACTACCCTGATTAGAGAGAGCCTTATAAAGACAAAGCACCACACTTGGATAATTCATGTGCATAGAATCCACATACAGACCCGAAGTTACTGACCAGGCAGAGCACGTTTTTCCAACCATCACGCTGTGCAGTTTTTAAAATAAAGTGCTGTTTGCTTATGGCTAAACTTTTTATGTGGCTATTGCATGCACACTTCAGGATGCATTGTCCAAAGTGGAACACCTTCACAAAAAAAGGATGAAGCCTAAGTACTAGGGCAATGACAGAATTTTTTGTTGTTTTGTTGTTTGTTTGGGTTTTTTTCCATTTTATTTTGCATTCCAACAGAATTTTTGTCAAACACAGAGCACGTGAACACACAACAGTTTCCTTCACTGTTCCCCACACAGAGCTGTTCATAGAGGAGGAATACTAAGGATGAATGTTTCTAAAGCCATAGACAGCTTCTCCTTTTATTTCAGGTTTTGTTCTGTGTTTTCCTTCCTTATTTTTTTGTTTGTTTTTCTTTTGTTAAATATTATGACAAAACATTATAAGAAAAACTTTTTTAAGTAATGTGAATATCAAATAGTATCCATCGATCCCTGAATCATGCTATTCAAAGTGCTTAAATCTATGCTAAAAATAGAACAACAGAAAAGTACTCCCCGTGTGGTCAAGGAAACACCTACTGATCGTCTAAATGTGGCTGCGGTCAGATAGTTACATTCTGCATTCATTCCACGTTCCAGTCTTTACCCCAGGGAGGGTAAAAAATGATGCATTGTTTTCAGAGGATACTGGGGTATTTGGCGTCCGTACAAATGAAGACAAATGCCATCAGTGCCTGACAGGTGTCTGTAAGAGTAAATAACTAATAGCTTTCTTACACTATGAAAATAACCAAATATGCAAAGCTCTTTTCAAATTTTATCTGGCCTGGCAGCTTCATTTCCATTTTGTGGATGTTTGGCACATGTCCAGAGGGAGACACCGTAATAAAGAACAGATTGTAGAAAAGGGCTTGAGCAAATTGTCGGAGAAATAAACATTTTTAAGCAAATAAAAATCAGTGCACATCCCAAAGCCCTATTAGCTTGTTATGCAGATACAGAAATTTCTTGACTTTCACAACAGGAGCATAGTCATTTCCTCCCACACTGCCAGTTCTGGGTTACTCCCACAAACATCCCCCAAACTGCAGTTTACCCACTTTCTACCTATCACTTCCCGTTAAGAAAACCAAAGTATTATAAGATGTACTTTTCTCATTCTGAAAATCAGGATGAAGAAACCCCACACATCCATTACATTGGCCAATGCCATTCAGCTACCATAAAAGTACCTAAAGTTAATTCATGACATAAATAGACTATAAGGTCTGTTTGCCAGGATACCAGTTACATTTCTGCCAGGGTAAATCAAACCCATGACTATATGCCAGTGTACTGAAACCAGTAACTCTACCCCAGTTCCTCAGCTTGGCCTGAAAATATCGTAGAGCTACAACACTGCTCCTCATTCTTTCTAAAACCAGAAAAGACTTTTCTGTTATTTAAAACATAAGAAAGATGCTTATTTCATTTGTCTTAAAGATGTCCAGATGTAAACATAGTGGGTTGTTGGGGTTTTTTTCTTCCCTGGCAGCCATGGTACACACATTAGTTGCAGCTCCTCAAAGATAGAGTCATACATAAAAAATAAAACTAATTTATTTATTCATTAAAGTGAATAAAATGTTTTTAATACTTCCAGGTCTGATTTAAATATTAATTTTGTATAAATAAAGTTTATTCTGAAAACAATGATACTTGTTGGTATTCATGTCATTTTTTTCTGCCTGAGTTCTTACTGAAATCAAGGTGAAATTAATAAACTTTTACCTATCATTACAAGCTAAAACCAAATAAGAGAAGATTTCTTAATCCTGAATATATAATTTTAAAGCAAATACAGTTTTTGGAACAGTAAAATACAAGGGGACTCTGTAATCCACAGCAAAATAATGTTTTGATCTTACTTTTTTAGAAAATAACACTTTCTATAATATAAAGTGACAAACCATCCACAATACTGTCTTTTTATTCCCCTTTGGTTTGGAAGTCATCACTGTAAATATCAGCAAGACTTTCTGCACTTCAGTACCTATTGCCTCACTTGTCTTACTTGCCTGACAATTGCAAATGATCTTATTTGCACGATTTTGAAAGTGGGAAAAGAAAAAGTTAAATGCTTAAAAATAAAATCCACAACTACTTTAATACTTTTCCAGGAAGTGTTAAAAATAGGGTTTGCTTTTATATTTATAAAAGAGATACAATAAACTCATTCTTAAAATAATAATTAAAAAAAAAAAAGAAGAAAACAAACCCAAGAAAGCAAAAGTCAAACCATCTCTAGTTTTTACACACTCTGTAGTGACTACTGTGAAGCAACCGATACAGATTGGGTATATTCTGTTGTTTGACAGGTATCTACCATGTTACATGTTAGATGATCAGACTGTAGCGTTACCCCAAATGGGGGTCATTGTAAGGGCAGGGAAGGAGCAGTGCACATTACGGGAGTAGAAATGAAACTGGAGCTCTCAATGAGGGATGGGGTCCTTCTAAGAACAAATATTCTCCAGAAGAGGTGAACTGCAGCAGGCATGGCCTTCAGGAATCAGGCTAGGCAGGCCAACAAAATGGATGGTGCTTCTGATATCAATATAGCTTTGTCCAAGCATTCCCAAGAGAGGTTAAAAACAAACAAACAAAAAGTCTAAAACTATACTAATGGAGCAAAAAAATTTCCTATCTATACAGGAGTCTCTTCATTTAAAAAAATGTAAATATACAAATTCCAATGACATACAAAACAAAGTCGAAAATGTGAATGGGAAGAGACATGGGTAAAACAGGAAGACTGATGCTACAAAGAAATTGCAAAAAACATATGTACAAGACCCTGTTTTTCCTCATATGTTATCGATTGTAATGCATGTTTAACAGCAGCAGTCGAGGATGTAGTTCCAGGCACCGGACTGCAGACTCAGCTCCTATTCAAGGGGATTGACGACCCCTTGCATTTCCGTCACCAAATGACACTTGATATACTGGTCTCCCGTGGCAAGAGGGGCAGTATCGCACTGTTTGTGTGAGCCTCTTCCGGATTCTGCTCCCGGTTAGTTTTTGTCTGTGGCCGCTGCCCGTTTATAAGTGTCATAGGGATGTTGCAGTAGGTATGCTGGTTACCTATTGAGGTAAGCGGCAGGGTGCCGGTAGGAGGTACATCGTATTCATAGCTTCGATAATAGTGTTTCTGGCGCATCTGTGAATGATATGTGTTATGAAAGGTGGAGCGCAGGTCTGGATGGGCAGTGGCAAGAGCAGTGGAGGTGGCAGCAGCCATGGAAATCGCGGAGACTGTCTGCAGTTCCCCAAAGGGCCCCTGCTCACTGACATCTAAAACCTGCTCGTGTGTGATGGGTTCAATCCTCTTAAAAGGCATTTCGTACTGTAAACGTTTCCAGAACTTGGAATTCAACTTGTTGCACTTTGGTCCGTGCCATTTAATGACAGTGAGGAGCTTGATGGTATGTTTCAGTGCCTCAACCTCCTGGTAGTTCATTACTCCTCGCAGTTCACTGCATTCAATCAGTATCACTTTGATTTCGCCTGTGACTAACATGTTTCGAAGCCTCGTTTCCAGTTCAAAGATGCTCCAGCCTCTTCTTACCACATAATTTGGAGTCATGACGATGATCAGTCTCTTGCTTTGGTCTACACATCTTGCCACATCTTCAATGTAGGCTACAAAATAAGACAATTGCTCAAAAGTCAGTCTAAGAAAACACTGCTCCCATAGACTGGGGAGAAACAACAGATGCAAATCCCTGCTCCCTGAAGAGCTCACTGAAATATGCAAACACATCACTTGCAAATGTGTCAGGTTTGCTTGCCAGGATGTGGTCCTGGGCAACTTACTCTAGGTGGCCCTGCTTGAGCAGGTGGGTTGGACAAGATGTCCTACAGAGGTCCCTTCCAACCTCAACTATTCTATGATCCTGGAAAACCTCTATTCCCCCATGCACTATGGATTGTGAGTGTTTGTTTATGAGCTGTGTTTCTGTATCAATATCTGTATCTTTATTGCAACAAGTGTGTCCATCACCATCTTTTTTCTTTATAAAAGCAGTCATCCAGGTAGGCAACAGAGCAGCAACTATGTGCTTCAGTCTCAAACCCCAATAACACTCTAAGGTGTACTGTAGGGTTAGATTCTTCTTTTCCTTTCATGTCCCCTCCACACAAACTCACAAGTGTGTTGTCTCCTGCAAATTAATCTTTAGTTTTCTGTAGATTTAGAAAATATCGATGCAGTTGTTTGATGTTATGCTTTGCCTGTACCAAGGATCCTTTGTCATCTTTAGTAAAAGATACTGATTTTAATAGCTGTCTAGTTATGAAGAATACTACAGGAACTTACAAAAAATTACTGTATGTAGTTTGGAATATGCAAAAGTAACATGAAAAAGATTTACTTGTACTAGCTGGAATCAATTCTAATTTTCAGTCTCTGAGAATGATCCAGCACCTCCACTACACATTCATCTGCAGAGGACACTAACAAAATTCATTGTTTTGCTCTGCTGTAAACAGTATTACTCAACCCTTGCCTTGGTCCAACCATGACTTTTTCCTTCCTGTCTGAATCTCTGTAATAAATACTTAGAATCATGGATATCTTTCCAGGTAAACTCTATGGAATAGAAAACAAAGACCTCCGTATTCATTCCTAGATATGCAAACTCTCAAAAAATCTGTGAAAAAAATGTTAGTCTCATTAATTTCCTTTACTTATGCATGTCCATTCTGCATTCTCTCACCTTCAATCAATATAATACAACTACTAAAAAAATAATTTTCTTATCTGGGAAATACACATGTCTGGTGGCTTATCTTCACCATTCTCTAAGACAAGGAAGGAAATATGACATTTTGAAGTAGTTATAGAAACGATGCTAAAAGAATCACTGCAATCACTGCATTTTCTGTTTAGGAAAGATACAAGCGTAAAGACCTGACTTACTTCCTGTGGGAATCAAATCCCTGTCTGGTATGAACAACTTGTAGCCATAATGCTTTTCGAGCATATCTGGTAGGATCTCAAGAGCAAATCTTTCTTCTTCTCCAGTTTCTTGATTCCACTGGTCAGGATCCACTTTGGTATAAGATAGATATGCATCATAATCTTTGTTGTCTAAGGAAAGATAGGAAGAAAGTAAGTTAGTTTCATTATTCATTATTCTTGCATATTTCCTAGATAATTTCCCAGGAATTATTTCTGGGAGAATATCCCAGGAATAGGAAATTGCTCAGATGAAATGGCAAGCTTTCACCCAATCTCCAGGTTGGAATCCATTTCCTTTTCCTCTTTCACCTGGTAGAAGTGATACTTATTTACACAGATGCAAAGGAGAAGGGATCCATGTCCATGCAGTGAAGTCAGTTGGTTCATAAACATTTGTGTAAGGCTTTTATGAAGGAAATCCACGCAACTGTGGGATGACAGCTTGTGAGCACAGAAGAAAAGTCACAGAAAATAATTTGAATTCTTCTCTAGGTTTCACAGGGAAAAGAAAAGCATGGAAATACCTAAGCTAATGTGCAATTGTCTCTGTTGCTTAGTAAAACATTTCAGTCTTGCCAGAATTTTACAATAGACTTAGGGCCTGGGGCTAAAATGTTCTAAGCATATGTGTAGCTTTATTTGTAAAACTCATTGGCTTTCCAAGTCTGAAAACATTGCCAAGCTTAAATCTTTGCAGCATCAGCTCCTGATAAAGCATTTTAAACTTCTTGAATTCTGTGTGCTTAAATTTTCAAATTTAATGTTGCATTAATGTACATTTTGTCACTTAACAGTGTGCTATTTCACTTCAGTATGAGAAAGAAATGTGCTTGTTTCTTAAATGTGCTTGGTGTGCCTACTTGAAAGACTGAATCAAAATAACCATCATTAATTTTCATTAGGAGGTCAATAATGCCAAGTGCTCCGGAACTAATTCAGTGGAATAAGAGGTCATGTTTTGACTTTTGTTGTGAAGAAAGCAGAAAAAAAATCAATGGGAAGAGTAATGAAATGTTAACATCCTTCTAACTCTCTCGACAACACTGCACAGGCTATCGAGAATATCAATTGCTTGTAAAAAAGACCTGATTGAATACTCGACTCTGTGTCATAACTAACGTTATATGCAGTCAACGCTGACTTCAAGTTATTTACTGAGCCACTCCTTTCCTCATTTTACACCTTTTTGTATTCTGGTAGCATTATTTGGAAAAGCCTGCCAAATGCAGGATAGGTGCAAAATGTATAAATTAAATTAATGAAACGGTGCTAATCTTGAACAATCCATTTTTCTTTCTGAGGAACCATGTATACTATGCTCATTAACATTTGCAGGTGACAAAACTAAAATGGTAAAACTGTAACTACTTTCAAACTTTCCAAACCCGTGACATACCGTGTGTTCATTCTCACGCCTGCACACTTTGTGTGATATTATATATTGGATTGTTATAGCCACAGAAAACAAAACAAACAACATAAGAAAAAGAGGAGCACTGCCTTCTATGGTTCATCCTTTCCATTATTTTTCCTTGGAGTGTTAGTGAAACCATGATCCTTAACCATTGACAGGCACCTAATGCCTTTGATAATACCTTGAAATAACACAGAGTGGACCAAGTACGAGGTAGAGGGATATTACATAGCAGGTTTTTGTTTCCACGGTAGGACACTGTTAACCCACAGCAACTGAGTTAACACACAGAAAGGTCAAGAGATACACGGGGAAACTAGGACAACCGACAAAATGATGACGCAGTAATGCCATTTTCTGTTGTCACCTTAGTAATGGTCATAACCATAGTACATGCTTGAGAGCAGTGTCGCTCTGTTGAAAGTCTTTGAGTAAAGATGGGAATGTATAATTTCTCAAAGGGATAAATAACAAGAAATAATGCGGTGTTCAAACTGTTTTAAAGTCTCAGAGTATTGCCTGTGAAGATGGTTTGCACATTCTTACTTAGAAGAAAAATTATTCATGCTGTGCCACTGTTTCCTTGCATATGTAAATATTGCACTAATGCATTTATTTGAAATATACGTATTTCATACCAGGAGGCTCCAACATCTCTACTGACTACAACTGCATTATCCTGTATTGCAGGGAACATTTCTTTCTATCCCAGTTCCCTAGTTTTAACGGCATTTGAAGGACAAAGAGTGTCCAAGATTTAGAGTATGTCTACACAGATGGGTTTGGGTAATCATGAATTTGTTCAAACTCCAATCCAGCAAGATGTGTGGTCTGGTTTGGGAAACTGTAAAAGTTCATTTTACAGCAGAATTACCTTATGTTGTAATTTTGTTATCTGACAGACTGACATACTGGCATGAGCAGACAATTTGAAAAATGTGAAATGCCAGGGATACGCATGGGATGATCGCATTTGCCTTTGTTTAACTTCTGTGATATTTATATATTGGTCTACTTTTGGTTAATTAAACATTATTTGGGTTACATTGCCAACTCTGTGAAATATTTTAAGAATTACAGCAGGCAGATAGCTATACAGCTATCAGACACGATCTTTTCTGTGCTGTGATCAAAGAACAATGGCATTATTTATTATTTCCTCCAATTTTTATGGATAGTCCTAAATGTAGAATTTAAGTTGTAATGAAAAATGGGAGAAGTCATAAAAATGTTGAAATTTCCTATCTCCAGGAAAGTATTTAAACACACAGTAGACAACATCTCTGCATGTGGTTCTTTACAGTTAAATGGTCCCACCTACTTCTGCTTGTAATGAGTGGGACTGATGAGTACATTCTCACAAACACTTCTGATCTTAATTCATGTTTTTTAACATGCTGTCCCAATGGACTGAGAGGGAGAGACAGAAGCCTGCAGACATCTAGATCTTACAGCTGAGGCAAACTCTGGGAGCTGGGGCTTGTACCTTGCTCTCAACTTCTCTCTCAAGCCCTTTGCTTTTGGGCTGTTTTCCATGTAAACCTTCCTTTGACCAACACATCCAGGAGTCCTCAGACTCCCAGCAAGCATGCAAGAAGTCCATCACAGATTTTTGTTTTCTTGATCATTCATTGGAAAGGATATTTTATCTGTGAAAATATTTGGTGTCAGCACATCCACCTTTACCAAGAAAAAAAAACACTTCACCAGAAAATCCCTGATCTGCTCCTAATCACAAATCAAGTCATAAAGTACTCGATATTACTACTTCTATTATTATGTGGTATGATCATTACAGATTTGGCTATGCAACAAGTTCAGATGCTTGCTGCATTGAATATTCAGTGTCAGAAAAAAAGGGCAAAAATCCGAATTCAAAACAAACAAAGCTGGTGGCAAACTAAGCTTTTCTTTAAAATGAGAATTTTCCCATTTCCCTTCATCAGCAAGCAATTAAGTCTTCTATCCAAGCATCCTCAGAACCAAAATGTGATTGATTGTTGCTTGCACTTTGGCTTTAGATATACATTATGCCATTTCAAAGATTTGTTTTTATCAGGTTCCTGTGCATTAGCAATAATTTGGAATATAGTTACTCACTACCTGTTTCCTCCCACAGTTAGGAAGAGAAATACCTTCTAACAACCAAAAGCAGGGATGTTGTTCATTTAATCTGAAACTTTCTTTCCCATAGAGATTGAAAGCGATTATCTACATATACTTTCGTACCTGAAAACACTCTTATTCCCTTAACTATTTCAGGATTCTTTTTTTTTTTTAGAGACATAACAGAGTAAGTTAATCTTGTGTTGTCTCCAGGTCTATTGCAGAGCTGTATTATGTAATGGCCATCCTTTAATTTAGTGAACACAGCTGAGTGTGACATACAATATCATGAAACAGCAATACTTTGAAACATTTTTGTGTTATAAGTTTCCTCTTCCGTTCTTTGTGAATGGACAAGTAATCCTCTCAAGTTATGTGGTTTGTAGCTGCTTTTTGCTGCCTACAGGTAGTATATGACTAGAATAGAGAACTTCAACTCAACAGCCTCCAATTCTGTGAAGATTTGTTGTATCCATTTATTGAAAATATTGAAACAAAACCTAAAGCAGCCCTTGCATGGCCAAATTCAACCAGACTTGATGCAAAACAAATTCCTTGTTATTGTACTGTAGACAACCTTGAAAGCATGTGGAAGATATGGATTAGTTCATCACAATGGGGTCAAATACAGCCTGTGCTCAGGGTACGATATATTCAGTCCAAAAATGTTTTGGTCAGCCCAAAACTACTGGTACTGCAAGACAGTGGCCAAAACAGACTATGAAGTACAAACTTTGCCATATTTTTTCAACTGCTTTATGGAGTATTGGTTGTGAAGCTGTGCTCAGCCACAGGTCTGACAAAATTGTTTAGACTGATTTTACAGGTAAAAATTGAGGGTGAATACCAGCTTCTTTAATAACACATGGAAACATTCCTTCATTTAGTGGCCCAAGATTTTAGCCAAATTACCTGTTGCATCATTGCCACATGAATTCTTTAATGCTGTCCACTCCTTTCAGTACTCATCCAAACACAGAACATGTTATATTCCCTGTAACTTTCTACAGTGTTAATCCAGAAGAAGTCATATAAACTTCTAGGGGATGAAGTTGCAAATGCTATTTGTTATTCCAGGGATGTGCTCAGTAGCAGTCACTTAAAGGCTCAATGTAAGCATAAAATGAAACCCAGACTCTGTATGCATCTACGTTGTCACATGCAAATGGGATCTTTGGGTAAGTAAATTGCTATCAGACATCTAAGCGCTCATCTTTATGCATGCTCTTTTAACAGCTACGCATGAAGAAATGGTAAGCTGGTGCCTACAGAAAGATAGATGAAACTTCCTCTTCCAAAGGGACCAGCAAACAGATTCAACTTTGAATTTGTATTATAGATGTACATGTTTTCTAATTATTTCTATGTTGCACTCCAAGAAATCAACACTTTGGGCCTTTGAGGGTTTATTAAACCTTAAACACTGCAGATACTTCTGCTAATGGGGGACAGAAGAAGCATATATATGGATGAAAAATAAAAAAAGAAAAGCAGCCTTCATAGAGTCAATTTTTTCTTATCAGTCATGTTCAAGCAGATGACAAACACTGATTTCCAGCTGGCATGATACATTTTAGCATCAGGCAGATTAATAGATCAAAATAAGAGAAAACCCACAGTTTTGTATTTCATAGTGCATCTTACTCTAATGAATCTGTAAGATTTAGTGTCCAGGGTCAACCTGTGCCTCCGTGAATCCTGAAATCGTCCAGAGCCAGAAGTGCCTTCAGAAGCATCCAGCATGCTGATGGCAGCTGGCCACGCACAGGCTGCTCCACAGCTTGGTGTAGCTGGCAACATGTCTGGCTTCAGCAGATCTTCCATTTCTAGATCAATACGGAACTAGACAGCCCATTCCACTCCTTCACCAGAGCACACGCCAGCCTAGTAGAGACTCAGATACTCATTACTGGAATCTAGGAGCTATTCGCTGATTTAACTCAGAGTTTCAGCATTTCACATAGAAATGACAGACTGGATCCTCCCAGTGCTGCATGGAGTTGTAGTTAGGCTGATGCAGGAGGCTTTCCCCTTAAAGAAAAACATGCTGTGTTCAGGAAAGGTTGCCAAGAATTGGGCTTTCAGAATTTCCAAGACTGTAGTTGTTTCTAAGTTATGATAACTATGGCATTTCATAATCTGTATTTCAGTATTTGTGAGGCCACATTTAATGTGCACATTGCAGTAGTGTTCATCATCCTTAATGTAATGAAAAATGTAATTTAAGTGCTTAGTTGAGTAAAATGCCTGAATCCTAAGTCTTCCAAGATGCTTATACTTTTCCTCACAGTATTTACTGCTGCTTATGAAGCTCACCTTAACATTTTCTTTTATTTTAAAATGTCAAGACATTTTAATGTTAATAAAAATTAAGAACTACCAACACTGGCTTTTTCCATGGCAAAGTATTTGTAAAGTGTAGCATTCCTAATATCCTTGTGCAGAGTGGATAATGGTGAACTGGAGGAAGGTTTTTTTAGATACAACATTGGGGAAAATCTTAAAGAAATATAATCAATTCTAACCAGGTTCTGGAGCATTCTCATCACACCATAGACCAGGGGAAAAAAAAAAAAAAGATAAAAAAGAAAAAAAAAAAGTTATTTTTTTCCTGGTAGGCACATTTATAAAAATATTACAGCAATGGACATGTGTTTCTTTTTTTCCTCTTTCCCTCAATTTAAGCCATATTGAGGTGTTGGGTTTTTTTTTAAGAAAGAGGCACTAATAAAGAATGACATGCAAACTCTGAAATCCTAGAATCATTGAATCTTTAAGGTTGGAAAAGACCTCTGAGATCATCAAGTCCAACCATCAATCCAACACCACCATGTCTACTAAACCATGTCCCAAAATGCCACATCTACACGCTTTTTGAACACTCCTAGGGAGGATGACTCCACCACCTCCCTGGGGAGCCTGTTCCAATGCCTGACCACTCTTTCAGTGAAGAAATTTTTCCTGACCAACACCCACCTCAATACAACCTCCTGTCAGGGAGTTGTAGAGAGCAGTAAGGTCTCCCCTTAGCCTTCTCTCCTCCACACTAAACCACCCCAGTTCCCTTAGCTGCTCCTCACAAGACTTGTGCTCCAGGCCCATCACCAGCTTCATTGCCCTTCTCTGGACACACTCCAGCACCTCAATGTCTTTCTTGTAGTGAGGGGCCCAAAACTGAACACAGGTATGGCCTCACCAGAGCTGAGTACTGGGGAATGATCACTTCCCTAGTCCTGCTGGCCACACTATTCCTGACACAAGCAGGACGAATGGAAGAATATATAGGGTGTTTTTTTTTTTCCTAAACTAAAGGAATTTCTTAAATAAAACATGTCAAGAAATGCTCATGGAATCATAGAATGGATTGGGTTGAAAGGGACCACAAGGATCATCTGGTTCCAACTCCCCTGCCATGGGCAGGGACACCCTCCACTAGACCTGGTTGCCCAAAGCCCCATCCAGCCTGGCCTTGAACACTCCCAGGGATGAGACCTCCACAACTTCTCTGGGCAACATGTTCCAATGCCTCACCATCCTCACAGTAAAGAATTTCTTTCTAATGTCCAATCTAAATCCCCCTCTTTTAGTTTATACCCATTACCCCTTGTCCTGTCACTACACTCCCTAAGAAACAGCCCCTCCCAGTTTTTCTGTAGGTCCCCTTTAGATATTGGTAGGCAGCAATTAGGTCTCCCCAGAGCCTTCTCTTCTCCAGGCTGAACAAGCCCAACTCCCTCAGCCTGTCCTCATAGGAGAGGTGTTCCAGCCCTCTGATCAGCTTTGTGGCCCTTCTCTGGACTTGCTCCAGCAGCTCCACATCTTCCCTGTAATGGGGACCCCAGAGGTGGACGCAGTACTCCAGGTGGAGTCTCACAAGAGTGGAGTAGAGGGGGAGAATCACCTCCCTCGACCTGCTGGCTACACTATTTCTGATGCAGTTCAGGACACGGTTGGCTTTCTGGGCTGCCAGCGCACACTGCCAGCTCATGTTGAGCTTTTCATCAACCAGCACCCCCAAGTCCTTCTCCTCAGGGCTGCTCTCGATCCATTCTCCGCCCAGCCTGTAGCTGTGTTTGGGATTGTACCAACCCATGCGCAGGACCTTGCACTTGGCCTTGTTGAACTTCATGCAGTTTGCACGGGCCCACCTCTCTAGCCTGTCAAGGTCCTTCTGGATGATGATCTTAATATGGTTCTAATTCAACAAAGCAACTAGTTACTGGTATAAAATACATGTATCTAATCATTGGGTTAAGTAATATAATATCTTAGCTTGGGTTAAGATACAAACAAAACTCAAGTGAGAAATAGCTTGGAAACAGGCTTTCAGGCTACGATTCTTGAAGTCAGATGCCAATATGCTGCGTTTATTTTGCCTGCCTTGGAAATCTGCAATGTGCTTTGGCCTCTGATTACAAAAAACTGCAAAGCTTAGAACCGTTTTGACAGAACTGCTCGTTGAGGAACAGAAGATATCTCAGTCTTCATCGATTTATATATGGTAGGAGTTTTTCTTAATTTTTTTGCTACTTGACATCTGGACTTTCTAATCTATGACAATCTTTTACTTTGGAATGGAAAGATACTTTTGGTGATATTGTTATTTTATTTTTTAAAATATATATATATACTATGTGTGTAGTTTAGATACTATAAAAGAGGAAGAGAGAAAAAAGTGGGAATTTTTCTTTTAATTAGTAAGTCTTAAGGACACAGTCTAGAAAATCTCATATTCAGAGAAGACATAAATTGAGGTTTTAGTGTTTGAATTGCATTTCAGATGTAAATAAATAACATAAACAAGAAGAGTTAAGGGAAGCAGTTCAACAACAACACTGTAATTAAATAAGAGGAAAGTCTCTTTTTGTAACCAGTAATATTTAGAAAGACGAAAGCTGCATTTTTTCTAAAGGTGATTTTAATAGAATTTGAAACTGATATTCACAGAGCAGGATTTCTTATTGCCACAATTTGCCAGTAGTGACTAAGAATACATATGCAGTGGTGAGGCTGTTACTGCGAACTTATTCTGTGGGTCCCCAGGGAAGATTCTGTAATTGCAAAGTCACTATCTTCAGCAGCAATTTCATTCCAGCTATACCTGCATAGCATAATCATTAACACAAGTGGTTTGGCTGTGCCTAAACCACTGGTGAAAGTTGTATTTGAAAGTTAGCAACTAAGTCACACTGGACCATTAAGAATCTCAAAGCACTGTCTACTTGCTGCATAAGAGGTTTACTGGAATGAAACCCAGGAAACCACTAAGTACATCCTACCTGCTCTTGTCTTCTACAGTTTATAAGATATTATCTGGGCAATCCCATAGGTCTGCTCACAAACCCTGCTAGTCTTTTGCAGGTAAATAATAGTAAGGACAAAAATCATGATTACCTAAGGACTCCCAGGACCAACAGAGACTTAAAGTCAGAAAGTGTTTGATCAATCTCCTAATTTGAGCATTGATTTGTTTCCCCTCAGTAAGCAGCAAAAACTCATCTCTTCAGAAAGAGCAACCAGCACAGCCAAGAAACAGCCACTATAGAAGTCATGTACCGAATCCAGACAAGATTTCCTGAGTTTAGAAAGTCCAGCAATAACACATTTTAATCACTGTAAGAGCACTTTGTTTTATTTCCCAGGGAGGTGGTGGAGTCACTGTCCCTGCGGGTGTTTA